>OU618533.1:2544617-2972117 GCA_914829495.1 Eilema sororculum
TCGGCGGTGTAAGGAAAGGGTTTGATGTCCCCGTAACCGGGGCTAGATGGGGACACTGTGGTCCCCACAACCCGAAGGGGGCCATCTCGAAAGAGATGGTTCTGAGTCTGCCGGGGTGCGAGAGATATGCTTTTGGCAATCTCACCTCCAGCAACCAAGGACCCAAGACGGCGTGCGTTTTAGTCGGTTCGAGTCCGACATAACCGCCTCCACCGACTCCGTGGGGGTGGTATCCGTGGGGACTTTTCACACAAAAAAAAATGGAACCACGAAAACGGTACTATCAGCGCTTCACCCACCAGTGAAGCTCAAAACGCCACATTGAGCGATTCTACTAAAATGAGTAACTTTCGAAATTCTGTTAAATCTCAATAGATTCCCATAAAATTCGTAAAATGGTCACTTTTCTGCATTTTGTGTTTTTAAGAGTGTTGACCTAACCTATTTTCTTTGATTACATTAGGAAAAATGAATTACTCAGGTTGGGCTTGAACCCACGGCCTTTGCCTTACAGAGGGAATGCTCCTCCTACTGAGCTACTGAGCCACACCTCTTTTCTTTTTAGTGATAAATGCGCCACAGTTTTAGTTTAGCATTTAGGAGATATACGTTATATTATTTCCGTTTGATATACATAATTCAATAATATTGTAAAGTCTTATGAATTTTCATTACTGTATTCCATCGCTTCTGAAATCAGTGCCAAGTATATTTATAATTACTTCAATCAACCCACTCCACTTCGCACACTACTGGACATAGGCTTCTTCCAATGTGCGCCATTTCGTCCAAGCCTCCGCCTTCCACATCCAGTCCGTCCCAGCCACCTTTTCTAGGTCATCAGTCCATCTGGCTGAATAAGGAGATCGTCGTTCCAGGGTCTGTTGGAGACCTTCCCTTTGCCTTCTCGCGGTCGCCACTCTAGTACACGTCTGTTCCAACGGCCGTCGGTCCTTCGACAGACGTGGCCAGCCCATTGCCACTTCAGATTGCTTATTCTGCGAGCTATGTATATCGTATGGTAGTTGGCATTAGCGGTGCAATACCTTATATAACTAAATATGTAACAATTGTGCGCTGTGTTTTTAAAATAAAATATTTTTTCTTTCTTTCTTATAACTATAAAAGAAAAAGAAAGAAAAATGTGTTTATTTTTTGCATAGCTGGAGCACATAACACTGTATACAGTCAGAACCTACACAAACTACAAACTAAATTTTTAAATTAAACTTAAAACAATTTGTAAGGACAAATACTCAGCTCAATACATTAAAATCGGCACAAAATCATATAAGTCACTCAATTTGAACTTAATTAATAACATTGACAATAAAATTATTTATCACTCTCACAGCAATTACCCGTAATTGACAATTGCGTATGAAACCCTTAATTAAAAAGATATTAACTGTGAATTTAATTTTAAATAAGTCATTAAAATTGAAACATTGCTATGAAAATTGTTTTTAATTGAGTATTTCATAAATACCAATTCTGTTTTCATTTCTGTGGTGAACGAGTCACGGCTATTTATTTTTCAATTAAGTAACTATTCATTTAGGATATAAAATCAACTATTTTTCTATTTCAGGCTAAAAAAATTAATACCTTACTGATGGTAAGCTGAAGCGCAACCCAAAGAATAGTGATTGCCATTACATAATTAATATATACTGTCCTTAGTGTAGTGGCCCTAAATCCAACACAAATAATTTAAATAACTGATATAAAATAACATTTCGACGTACAGTCATAAATATCTTGACGATGAAGTCTCAAAATAATCTTAAAACTCTCGTATTAAGAGCAAATCAAACTGTTTTATTTATTTAAATGGTATTATTGTCCGAACTAAAGGTGTGTACCAAATATCAGAACAGTCGGTCAACTGGAAGGGGGTTAAAAAACGTTTTAAGATCATTCTGAGCAAACTTTCTGATACTGACTGTAGTTGTCACAATGTGATTTTATAATATACTAGCTGTTGCCCGCGGCTCCGCCCGCGTGGATGTAGCTTATTGCGTATATATAGTCTGGTAAATTTTAGCACTGAGAGTCGAGTGTTGAGTGCTGAGTAGACACTGTACTCGCCTCTCTATTCGTCTCTCTAGATCTAGATACGAATAGAGAGGTCTCTATTCGTATCTATACTCGACTCTCTACTCTCTCTATTCAACTCTCTATTCAACCTCTCTATTCAACTCTCTACTTGACTCCGTATTCCACTCTGTGCTGGGCTCTCTACTTATCAGTCTACTCGCTTCTTTACTTAACATTCAAGGAATAACGCAAGACATCTAATAACTTATTGGGGCCAAGCCCAGGTATTGAAGCCAACGTAAAGGTTATCCAACCTCGCATCTCAAATGCGATGTCGGGTAACCTTTACGTTGGATTCCCCGTTTCTTTTCCCTTTGAACCTCGATCCTGAAGAGTAGAAGCGAGGGGCTGGTGCACCATGCACAACGGTTAATAGACTTGAGAGATTATGTCTGGCAGCCCAAGCAACCCTGGTATTAATCACTCGTAGATCCTTCACATGTCCCTCTAATTGCAGGTATTGTACCATAAAAATATGGTATAAAAATGATTACATGTATCAGCATTTTTCTAAATTTCACTACTAAGGGGGCAAAATAGGTGACTAACCATTGTATTTACAGTCGTTTTTTGCAAAGCGGATTTTCATGATCTTTATTTTGTTGGAAAGGGAATGGTCCCGGGAGTTGAAATCGGATTCGAATGACAGGATTCTATGAAAATCCTCAAAATGTAGGCAAAGATACTGTTTCTGTTGCTTATACATAATTTAATGTGAATTTTTGATTCTGAAAATCATATTGTTAAACTGATGATAAACACCTTAGCAAATGATGAACGATGAATCTGTTGTATACTTATACCAAAAGGAATAAATAAATAAAATTCAAAAAAGTAAAACCTACTTCAAGAAGAAAGAGAGGCACTGAAAAGAGAAAAACAACGGAATTCACAGATTTACTGATCTATTAGTAGTAGCTGGTAGGTGGTAGGTGGAAATATAATCGTTAGTATGTCTCTACTGGGGAATATACTCCCTAACAGAGCCACTTAAAATACATAGTTGAGTAAGACTATTATAAGTAACAACACAAATTATATTGATTAATACGTGTGCTGTAAAATATAATTACTGGGCTGTATTTTATAAAATTTTACTATTCTAAATTTTTTATGAATAGCGCCTGGGCATTTGCTTTTTTTGAAAACGAAACGACATTATACAAATGATTGCTAAAATAACTAATTAGGCGCGTAGCCAGGCACGTTTTCCTGTAATTTTTAGGTTTTCCCTCGATTTCTCCAGGTTCTCAGCATCAGATCCGAACTTCTGGGATATGGGACCACTATGACATACGCAAGAATAATAAAATTCTTTAGTGTGTATGAATATGGGCATTTGCATTGGTCTGGTAGTGTCTCGGAGAGCACGTGGAGCCGTCAGTCCCGGTTGCCATATAAAAACATCTATGGCAGTCGTTAGTGTCGTTACGGGTAGTTGGAGCCCTAAAAAGTCTAACAACTGGTCTAGCTTCAATGCTTCGATATCGCCTTTGCGTTGTGTAGGTCAGATGGCAATCGCTTCACAGTAAATATCGAAGTTTAGCCAAATCCGCAGTTAGATTGGTAAAGCGGTTGCTCTAAGTTGAAAACGTTAGGATGAAGAAGAGAATTGATCTAGAAAATCTCCCATGTCTAGGCAGCATTTGGTCCAAATCCTTTCTTTTAATGCCCTTTCATCAAGATTTCTTCAGAAATGGCAATCTCTATTAAAGATAGCCCATGAACATCCTCAAGCTCTAAGATCTGTTCAGTTCAGTTGTTTAGGCGTGAAAGGCAACAGATAGACAAACATGGTTCCTTTCGTACTCATAATCCTTTCGTTTTCTTTCCTTTCGTACTAGTTATACTATTGGCAATCTATATATAACAAAGAGCGCCCTCTTGAAAAAACTTGAGAACATTAATCTCTCCAAAAATGGTGGATTTGATAATATCCCTCCAATATTCATCCGGCTTTGTGCAGCTAGCCTCGTAACTCCTCTGCAGATTATATGTAACAAATCTATTTGTGAGGGCACATTTCCAAGTATGTGGAAGATTGCCAAAGTAACGCCAATACACTAATCTGGTGACAAGGGAGACATCACCAATTATAGACCAATATGTATACTAAATTGGTTTGCTAGAATATTCGAGGGCTTTATTTACTCTCATATATACAATCATCTCAAACATGTATTAAGTCCTCGACAGCACGGATTTATGACTGGTAGATCGACAATGTCTAACCTACTCTGTTATACAAATTATATATGTGACTCCTTCAATAACAAAAAACAGGTAGATTCTGTTTATACTGACTTCTCAAAAGCATTTGATAGGGTGGACCATTGTATATTGCTCGTGAAGGCCCAACATCTCGAAATACATGGAGATCTGCACAGATGGCTCACATCGTACTTGTTAAACCGTATTCAGATTGTTGCGCTTAGTGGATAAGAGTCGGTTCCTTTCTTGGCAACATCAGGCGTGCCGCAAGGCTCAAACCTAGGGCCATTATTATTTCTTCTATTTATTAATGATTTGCTAGTTAAAATCAATAGTGAATGTTTAGCTTATGCCGATGATATCAAAATATATAGAAGAATCTCTAACCGCCAAGACTGTGAAACTCTTCAGACTGACATAGATACTATTGTGCAATGGTGTGAAGAGAATCATATGGCACTAAACATAAAAAAATGTCAGACTATAACTTTCAGTAAAAACAGAAATCTCCTGAATTACAATTATAATATTAAGGGAACTACTATTGACCGAGTTAATGTGGTTCGTGACTTGGGTGTCTTATTTGAGACTGATATGTCGTTCAGGTCACATTATGAAAATATCTTCACCAAGGCTAATCGCATGCTCTCGTTTGTTCTGCGCAATTCAAAACCTTTCAAGCATCCAGATTCCTTGATCACCTTGTATTGCGCGTTGGTGAGGAGCATTACTGAATACTGCGCTTCCGTCTGGGCTCCAATATATGCGGTGCACGCTGGTAAAATAGAAGCGGTCCAAAAACGCTTTGTCAGGACCTTGTGCATCAGGTATGGCCTCAGACGTAAAATACCTGAATACGAAGACAGACTTAAAAACTTCAATCTGTTGAGTCTGGGAAAGAGGAGGGAGGTGGGCGACTTATGCACTCTGTACAAAATTGCAAATGGCTTACTTGACTGTAATCTATTCTCCTACCTGAACTTTAAGGTACCCACCCGGTCTGTACGCATTCCACAGCTATTCACTATACCTTTGTGTAAAATAACCCACTTCATAGAATGTGTAATCAATACAACAAAGTTTGTACACAAGTAGACATTTTTTTCGATAGCTACAATACCTTTAAAAAGAGTCTTATTTAGAATTATGTAATGTTTTATTTTGTGTAACTTCGCAGCCGTCTGCGTCATTTGGTCGTTTGGATCATCACTTGGCATTTTTCTTTTAGTTTTTCTATTATCGCATGCATGTCTTGTCACGTAACTGTTTAACACTTAAAACGCTGTGTATAGATATAAGTGGACATCAGATTTAGAAAGTGTAAGCAAATAATGTATCTATATTTAATCTCAATCTGTTTTCCGTTTCTGTACCTAATAAAATAAAATAAAAATAAATAAAATAAAATAATATTGGTACAGTCTAACGAATTTTCATACTCTGCAACGATTTATGCTCAGATGCATTGACATCATCAAATCGCTCGCCATAGGCCGGAAGTTCATCTTCCCATATTCCGACTGGAAACGGTGAACAACACCTTGCAGTAAGCGGTTAGAAAGGAACTTCATCCAACACATGCTCAAGCTGTGGAATGAATGCCCTGCTCTGGTTTTTCCAAACAACTACTTTATGGGGTTTTTCAAGAGGGCATTAGTTTAGAAGGTTTCCTCAGGATCATGCATGAGTGTGATCTGTGATGCCCGTGGTGCTGCATAGTGCATACGACCATAGGCAACAGTAACCATTTTTCCATCAAGTAGATAAATCAAATCAAAAAATACAGACAGATTGATATTTTTATGAATTAACCAGGATGTATGATGAATGATGAAAGTTCATAAAGTGTTCAAAAAAGATTATTAAACGAATCGATAAAACAGCACTAGGGATGTTAAAAAATAATCGATTTTTCTTTTAATCGATTATTATTTTCGTATAATCGATTTTTTATAATCGATTTTCAAAGCCATATTAATCGATTTTTAATAAATCGATTAATAAATTACGCGATTAAATCGATTTTCATAAATAGCACCATCTATGCGCCGAATGAAAAAACTCGAAGCATTTTATTATTTGCAGAACTACTTAATTCGCCAACTTACTAACTTAGTAAATTAAAAACGGTGCCATCTGTAGTTATGTCGGCGAATTAAGTAGTTTCAGTTTCGTGAGTGAGATCTTCTGAGTTATTATAGTTGTTGGTAACCAACAATAAACAATAAAGATGTCTTCTATTTTATAACGAAGAAAGATGCTACCACAGCAATATGCATGTACTGTTCGAAAGAATTAAAAACTTGTAGTAATACTACAAACTTAAAACAACACATAGGACGAAAACATCCCAATGTCTTACAGGTAACATTACTATATTTTATAATGATTATTACAACATCAACTATTATTATTGTTTGAAAAAGAACAAATATCAAGTTTTGTTTACAGACCTATACGTGCTTTTTATGGATTGTTTGATAAATAGGTAACACAAATCTTTAACAGGTTGTTGTGTGGTTAGAGCTGTTATGATTAAAGAATTTACGTTTTCCCCGCCGTTTTTTTTCATTTGATTTATATTTTTGTTTTTGAGACCATAACTGCGTCATTTAGTTTTTAATTGTCATTTTCAGTATTTTATTTTAATAGGTACTAGTCAAATGTACAATAGGGCGGGACATTTGTGTCAATAATTATTTTTAATTTTGTTATTGTTAATTTTCTAAAAATTATCAAATGTATTGTTTAATATTTTTATTTTGAAGACCATAACGTCGTTTAGTTTTTTTAGTGTCATTTTAAGTAAGTATTTATTTTAATGCAAGTCATAGGTAAAATAGGACTGGACATTTGTGACACTTTTTTATATTTGATTTAAATTTTAGTTTTTGCGATAATAAAGTTATCATTTTGTTGAGGTGCTTTTAATTTATATTATAATAAAACGTTTAATGATACTGAGAATTTGTATCAATAATGATTTTTGGTTTTATTATTCCTTACCTTGAAAGTTTAAAAGAACATTAATTGCTATGATTTTTAGTTTTGAACTGTTTATTTTTTTATTCATATTGTTTTATTTCATTTTTAATCTGATTGTTAAAATGAATCTCTTAGGTTTATTATTGGAATATGAAAAGCATGGAGGATTTTAAATAAAAGAAAAAAAATCGATTTTTTTGAAAAAATCGATTATTTATTTTCAATAAAATCGATTATTGTCAAACCGATTAATATTTAATAAAATGAAATCGATTTTTATTAAATCGATTTTTTTCCATTCACCTCACATCCCTAAACAGCACTATACCAACGTCTACTTATAAATGCAGCCCTGGACCGTAGCCCTTTTTATACTTCCGTTGTGAACGAAACCATATCTAGTTTAAAACCGCGTTATCGCCATCTAGTTGTATATTTCGAACTAAACTATAGAATAAAAGCATTTAATTTTCATAATTACTTCAGTTGTGAACGAAACCATACCCTGTTTAAAAACGCAATATCGCCATCTAGTTTTATTTCTGTAACTAAATTATAGAATTTAAAATTTTAATTTCATCAATAAATACGTATTTTTTTAAACGATTTTGCATGTAAAAATAAAGTATATTTATTTACATACTTGTTTGGATGTAAAATTCATCCTTAAGAAAAATTTCAAGAAAAAAAGTGACATATTTTTGCTCACATCTCTGGTTCTACTCAACCGATTGCGATCAAACAAATGTAAGATTTTAAGTCTCAGAAAGCTCTTTCTAATAAAAAAAACCGCATCAAAATCCGTTTAGTAGTTTTTGCGTCCATCGCGAACAAACAGACAAACAGACAGGAAATGAAAAAAATATATTTTCGTGTTCAGTATCGTTAATATAACGTAATGCAAGTTTTTTTTTTAAATATCTCCAATGTACAGACACGACCACTTTACAATTATATAATAGTAAAGACTAGCTGTCCCGGCGAACTTCGTACCGCCAATTTTTTAGATCCCGTTCCCGCTGCACCATTTAGGGGGATGAAAAATAGATGTTGGCCGATTCTCAGACCTACTCAATATGCTCACAACATTTTATGAGAATCGGTCAAGCCGTTTCGGAGGAGTATGGCAACGAAAACTGTGACACGAGAATTTTATATATTAGATATCTTCAGTACATACGAGCAACCAATTGGGTGCACCCAAAATGTATGCTTACAAGCCCCTAGCGACATACTAATCTGTGATTGACAGTCGATTTACCTTCCTTTTACGAATACGTTTCACGCTCATTGGTTTCAAGCTTCGTTTTAAGATAGCTTCGAGTTGTGACTCCAATGCGTTACAGGTTTAAAAAACCGGCCAAGCGCGAGACGGACTCACCCATGAAAGGTTCCGTAGCAGCAAGTAACAATCTAAAAGTTTATGTAGTTCATTAAATGTTTTTTTTTAATTATTTTGAGTTAATTGAATGAAAGGCGAAAATTGCGGTTTAAGACGTATTAAAAAAACTACTTACTAGAACTCGTTCAAACCAATTTTCAATGTTATTTTATGTTTATTTTAGATGTTATAGGGGGGGGGGGACACACATTTTCCACTTTGGAAGGGGAAGTGTCTCTCGCGCAAACTATTCAGTTTAGAAAAAAATTATCTAAGAAACCTCAATGGCATTTTTGAAGACCTATGAAGAAAAATATTTTTTTGACTTTCAGTTCTAAGTATGGGGCCCCCAAAATTTATTGCATTTTTTCTATTTTTGTGTGAAATTCTTAATGAGGTTCACAGAATACATCTACTTACCAAGTTTCAACAAAATAGGCCTTATAGTTTCGGAGAAATGTGGCTGTGACATACGGACGGACAGCTAGACAGACAGACATGACGAATCTATAAGGGCTCCGTTATTGCCATTTGGCTACGGAGCCCTAAAAAACCGTGGAAATTTTGTGTGTACGATAAAAAAAGTATATAGCGCAGGTGCTCAAGAGTTCCTCCTGTATACATGTAGTGAATGGACATGTAGTATACGTTAACAGGTGGACACTGTCTGTAGAAGTAACTGGAGTTTTTTATTGAATTCCACCTAATGTTAACCCTCAAACTAAGAATTTACGAACTCGTACCTTTACGAAGAAATCACAAATTAAAGGAACGGATCATCCATACTAATATTATAAATGCGAAAGTAACTCTGTCGGTCTGTCTGTCTGTTACGCTTTTACGCCTAAACCACTGAACCTGATTCGGATGAAATTTGGTATAGGGGTAGATTAGACCATGAGAAAGGACATAGGCTTTGTTTGGTCGCGATAACCTACACCCAAGCGGGCGGAGCCGCGGGCAAAAGCTAGTAAAATATAAAACGATAAAAGATGCTTTAAACTGATATCAGTTCAGACAAAAAGTAGTTCTCAATAAAGAGTACAATTTTACTTGAAAAATGTAACTATTTTAGTATCGATGAAATGTCTGCCACGATAAAGAATTCAGACGAAAACTCCAATTGAAATACGTACGTCAATAAAGAGAACTATTGAGATGTATCATAACAATTATGGCGACGTGATAAACTTCAAACATAATCGATGTGACGGGAGTGTGTCCGCATAACAGTCGTTGAAAACTATAAAGAGGTAAAAGGATCTACTCTATTCCTGTTCCCGTTATCGTTAAAATGTCTTTTAATGGTCTAGTATAATAACTAACCATTAGTGCAGCAAATTCATCTTAATATGTGGCAAGAGTATTGCTGTCGTTAATGGGCCGGAGCAAGGACGGAGTGGTTATTTAAATAAATTATATAGAAAAGATATCCAACAATTAATGCATCAAATCAAATCAAAACAAAAATACTTTATTCTGCATAGACCATTAAATTGGAACTTACAAAACGTCAATATAAAGTAAATATTAAATACTAGTTTAGCAAATGGACCACCGGCACCGGTTCGAAACACAGCTCAGACCTGAGAAGACTCCGGCAAGAAACTCAGCGGGTTTTGTTTTTTTTTTGGTCTGTTTACAAACATTTACTTAGCCTAGTGTCGTGTTGACTGATATTTGCATTGAGCAACATGCAAATATCAGTCAAGTCGTGACCACGGGTGCATCCTCGCACCCGAAACATCGGCAAAAGTAAGTCAAATTTTTTTATCACGTGAAATCCCGAATAGTTATAAATCATAGAGTTCACACCGCGATAGCTTAAAAATAACAATAACTGTTACATGTTTTTCTCATCATGAATCAGTCCGCTGAACTCCTCCTCCGACAGCCTCCGTGGCGTAACGGTAGTCAACGCAGCCGCTACGCAGGAGGCACGGGTTTGATTCGCAGTCAATGCAAATATTTGTATGCATGAATATGGCTATTTGCGTTGGTCAGGTCGTGCCTCGCAGAGCACGCTGTCGGTTCCGGTGGTCACACCAACATCTATGGCTATCGTTACGGGTAGTTGGAGCTCTCAAAAGTCCAACAACTGGTCTAGCTGCAATGCTTTGATGTCGCCTTTAAGTGGTGGAGGTCAGGTGGCAGTCGCTTCACAAAAAATATCTAAGTTCACTCAAATCCGCAATTAGATTGGTAAAGCTTTGGATGTGACTGGGTTTAACGCTAAGATGAAGAAGAATCAGTCCGCTCAACTGGCGAAGAACCACCAACTTATTTACTAACTGCTATAAGAAGTAAAATGTTGCATTCAGTCCAATTCATAAGACTGCTGGGGAATATACTTCCCTTTCTTCCCTGTTTCCTAATCTCTATTTATCCTTCTTACATCTTCTGTGAAACTGTGAACCCGCATATCATATTTGTTGCTAGGTGGTAGGGCACGACGGTATTCCCGTCCCCATTGAGCAGTCCGACTGGAGAAGTACCTGCGCACTACAGAATACCGCGGCTATAATAACCTCGTGTTGTGTTCCCGGCGGTGAGTAGGGTAGCCAGTGCTTACTGATGAAGTTTCGTGCTATCAGTAGGAAGACTGAAGGCTTGCCCTGCTCTGTCTTCTGCACTGATGACACAAAAACTCTCTGTATTCATACAAGTTCGGCAGCACAAGTGTGACCCCCTGGTGTGGCACACGTCCATAGGCCACGGTAATCACTTTCTATCATGTGGTGGGCCATGTGCTTGTCTGTGGTATAAAAAAACATCTTTCTGCAAGTTTCCTATCAGGTGTACTGTATCTATATGCTGCCTCAATGATATGTGGCGATACCACATGTACCCAGCGCCATCTAGCGACAGCAAGCTGAACTACTACGTCACTACGAATCCTGCATCGCGAAAGTGAAGTTCTTGCGCTGGTACAATATATTTAAAACATCCCAACGACAATCATTGGGCCGCGGCCCGCCAGGTGTGATCACCTTGCCTGGTCGGAGGATCCTCCCTTTGTGTTGGAGGAACATCACACCTCGTTTCTACACAGATGTAATAATGTCAAAAGTGTAATTGAAGAAATATTCGGAAACTTACTTTTAAAAAACAATTTTCTTTAATATACTTGAAACCCGATCCGGTCGGATCAAGTATTGTTTTACGTAGCATCTCGAAACGAATTTTGTCAGTAGCAATTTCAAATATAAACATTTCAGCGCTGTTGAATTGTAACAAAATTCAAAGATAGCAGGTTCAAACGGTCTTGAGGTAAATAATGCTATAAATTTTATTTTCACGCGCGAAGTACATTTCTACGATAAATGGTACGGTATTCAACATTTATTTTACATCAAAAAGGGGGTTTTTGTCTGCTGCTCAAACATTAAGATATAATAAATGCAATTTTGAAACAATTGGTATGTTAACTTAACCTGACTGAACTTCAAAACTTCCTTTATAATTGATTGGTGGAGTAATCTACTCATTTTTGGTTTTAAAAGCACGTCCAGATTAAGAACGAAAGAAGAATAAAGACATGAATGTAGAACCCTCTACTATATAGTCCTAGTGGTGGCTCTGGGGGTGGGAGTCCTCACACTCGTCACGTTGCTCACAGCGATGGTACGATGCGCGAACGCTTGGGGTGCGGCCGCCTCCTTCTGCGAGCAAGTAATGCTCGAGAAGGAGGCGGCCGGTCGGGTCCGGACTAGACTCTGGGCCCGAGAAGCCCGCGCAGAGCGAAGGCGAACCGGACGTCGGAGGTCGCAGAACGACCTCCGTCCTCCATGAGCGCTGGCCTGGGGGTGACCGGTGGAGCCACCTGTCACGCTAGCAGAAGCAGGCCGCGGTGGCGGCGCAAAAATGCGCCTCCCCGTAACCGGGGCTAGATGGGGACACTGTGGTCCCCACAACCCGAAGGGGGCCATCTCGAAAGAGATGGTCCTGGGTCTGCCGGGGTGCGAGAGATATGCTTTTGGCAATCTCACCTCCGGCAACCAAGGACCCAAGACGGCGTGCGTTTTAGTCGGTTCGAGTCCGACATAACCACCTCCACCGGCTCCGTGGAGGTGATATCCGTGGGGATTTATCGCACGATAAAAAAAGCACCTTCCTCTTGATTCACTCTATCTATTTAAAAAAACCGCATCAAAATCCTTCACGTAGTTTTAGAGATCTAAGCATACATAGGGACAGACAAGCGCAGAAAGCGACCTTGCTTTATACTATCACTATCACTATCACTACATATTATAAAACAAAGTCACTGTCGCTGTCTGTCTGTCCCTATGTATGCTTAAATCTTCAAAAGTACGCAACGGATTTTGAAGCGGTTTTTTTTAATAGATAGAGTGATTCAAGAGGAAGGTTTATATGTATAATACATGCATAATATTGTAGAGCAACACTGCTAAATTTAGAGGTTTCTAATGTCATGTCGTAAAAAAGCACATTTTTTTGCGCTTACATTGCAAACGCTGGCTGAACCCCAAGAGATAAATCAAAATGATGTACTATAGTATTGTACACCTCTAAAAGGCCTACATAAAAGTCCGCGATAGCATATGTCTATCTATTATGGGTAGCCCACAGTAACCATTTTTATCTTTTACAAATTATAATTTTTTTATGTGTCATTTTGGAAGCTATTTTTAACAATACATTGTTATTCCTTATCCAATTAAATACTTTAAATACGTTGTACATTTAATGTAGATCAAAATTGCCATTCACATTATATAATTATAATGCATACTTTGGAAGCTATCGCAATATACAATTAACGCACGGCAACATAAATTCAAGCAGAAATCCCGATTGACATTAGAAACCTCTAAATTTAGCAGTGTTGCTCTACAATATTATGCATGTATTATACATATCAACCTTCCTCTTGAATCACTCTATCTATTAAAAAGAACCCTTCAAAATCCGTTGCGTACTTTTGAAGATTTCAGCATACATAGGGACAGACAGACAGCCACAGCTACTTATGATGAAGTAATCCAGCAGTGGTCTGCAATAGGCTCGCTGTCCCTATGTATGCTTAAATCTTCAACGGATTTTGAAGCGGTTTTTTTAATAGATAGACTGATTTAAGAGGAAAGTTTATATGTATAATACATGCATAATATTGTAGAGGAACACTGCTAAATTTAAAGGTTTCAAATGTCATGTCGTAAATAAGCACATATTTTGCGCTTTTCTTGCGCTTACATTGCGAACGCTGGCTACACCTCATGAGATAAATAAAAATAATGTACTACAGTATTATGCAACTTAAAAAGGCCAATATAAAAGTCCGCAATGGTATATGTCTATCACTTACAGATAACCCATAATAACCATTTTTATCCTTTACATTTTACAGAAAAAAAATGGCTTATTTACGAAGTGATTTTAAGCAATACAGCATTAATCCTTATCCAATTAAGTAGGTAGGTACCTTAAATACATTGTCCATTTAGTATATAGATCAATATGGCCCTTTAAAGCATGTAATTTAAAAGAATATTTCCGAAGATATTACAGATTTAAAATCGCAGTGTCAAACTTTCAACGTTGCGGGCTTAGATTTGAGCGTTGAGTGTTTTTCTCATGGTCAATTATATGTCGCTCTTTCAAGAGTAACCTCTAAACAAAACATGTTTGTATTGTCTAATGATAAAAAAGCTGTAAACGTTGTTTATAAGGACATTTTGTAGTTGTTAGTATATTTAGTATCAGTATTGCACCCGTGCGAAGCCGGGGCGGGTCGCTAGTGTAGTGATAAAACACTGTTAGTGCAAAACTTACATGAGGTAGAAGCACTTATACAAGCGGCTGAGCACGGCATAGCTTCAAAGGGCAATTCACTCATACGTCATACTACTAGCGTTTCGTTTACATACCTGCAATTACTGATTGCACGCTTGCTGCGTTATGAAGTTAATTTTTATTGGCACTCCATCATGAAGTTAGTTAGCCCCGGACGCATCCGAGTGCTTCACTACAGAGTCCGGGGTTCGATTTTTCTTGCGACGCGATTGAACTTCGATATTATTCAAGAAAATAAGTATATTTTCAAAGCATCATATAAGTTATTTCTTTTGGTTTATATTTGATGATGAAATCAACACATAAAAAAATCATAGCACTCTAAAAATTTTAAGGGCATCTGCACGATACGTACGAATTATTCCAAATTATTCAATCGTATTGAAGTGGGTTCCTCTATTGTAAGAAATATTATTATATAGAAGAATAGGCTACGATGTACGGAGCGTGGACGTATCGCAGCAAATAATGATCGAATGTTTATAGACGTGGCTTAGTTCTGTAGTTATTTTTTATTCCTGAAAAGATTTTCTTGTCCCGTTTAGGTAATTATATATCTCTATTGCGTATGTTCTGTGGTGACGGGGGCTCCAAAGGGTGTCGTGAAAGGTGACTACAGAAAAATGCGCAGACGATCTCACTACAAAAGAAGGAACACTCGAAATAAAACCCTGTACCAACCCGTCTAGCCCGCAGTGGACTGCAATAGACCAATCGATTACGTATGTTGATTTAACAATACATACTATGATTATGATATGCTAATAGCAGGTGCTTAGAATAATAGCGTAACCGCATTTCTGATTTCCTGTAACAGATACTCATTAACGATGTATATGAAATATGTTAATACACCAATTCTGAGAATCATGTTGCATATTAAGGAATAATTACACAAACATACTCCGTATCGTATATATATTATATACAGACTTCTGAGTATATCCTAGTGCTAGTCTATATACCTACGATAAGCACGGAGGAATTCCACGACGCATGTTAGCGTTAATTTTAATTTGTACAATAGTTGTTTTAGTTTTATTTTATTCTTTATACTTATAGTACTGTTACGCTAGTACTATTGTCTATTCTGTGGTACTTTCCTTAATATTACGTCATACTTAAAAAAAAATTGAAATCTAGTTAAAAAAACTTGAATACCTTATTGAATTCTAGGCATATTTGCCAGCTATACCTACTTCTTGATATCAAATAAGTATTTGAGTTCAGGGGTCCTTTCGACTTTATATGCTAGACGATACTCCTGCTGATTAAGGGACAATGAACCCTGGTCTCCTAGGTACATCGAAACCGGGATATCATAGGAAGAAATAAATTGTGCGAATAAAAAATATTCTAACATTTTGAACAAACTTTTGGGCAGAGTACAAAATACCCCTATCCTCTTCGGATGCACACCTCCTAAAACACACTAGCATACTGTAAAAATTGTAATACTTACCCAACAGCATTAAACTAATTCCAGTGTCTGTTCTGCAATTAGCCCAGACCGCAACCGCAGTCACATAATATACGGTCTAAACAAGTGATGAATATGCAAAGGCTGCTGCAGCGAATGATTTAAATTGTGCTCCAGCCGCATCTGGCAAGGGATGCATGAATGTGATTAAATGTAGCAAATGAACGGGCCGGCCCATTAGTACGGTAGACTAGTGATAGTCCAAGAGCCCGAGGGCGGTAACGGTGGAATCTTGTTTGTTGATATATTTTGTTGACAGTCATTGTATTTACCCTTCCGGACCCATGGCACCCCTGGATGATACCACTGGGGGTGCCACGGGTACTTGGATTTGGACCCGTGGCACCCCCAGTCTTCAAATCCATAGAACAGTGTACGAGGAGTTTCAAAGTTCTATTTACCAGTTCCCATGGATCCCCAATCAAAAAGTGATTAGTGATGGATTTGTCAATATAGACTGACGATGAAAAATTCTTAGAGTGAGATTTGATTGCCCTATCTGCTCAGGATTTTCTTTATTGCCTTACTTATACCAATGTGGATGATAAGGTAAATATATAAGAATCAAATCGTTCAAAACGTTCATTAGTATTACTTTTTTAGGTTCCACGTGTGTTACTTTATGATCTAAGTTAATGTCGTTATTTGATTTTAATAGCTTTTTGTTTTATTTCCAGCTTAATTTTAATATAAACCGTCGTCAGTATAATGTCTCAGGACCTTATTCTAGAATGAAATTCAGCCTGAATCGTGATTTATCTGAGGAAAGATTTTATAGACAGGTTGATATTTTGATATATAGCCTATAAAGTCTGTCCTCAGAAAAATTTAGATTCAGGCTGAGTGTCATTCTAGAATACCGGCCTTAGACTGAAATCCTGACCATAACACTACCTCTCCTAGTCTAGGTCTAGAGACCGCTGACTCCTGCTCTATAAAGAGATTTCCATGTTTCACTTAATCTGTTCCAAAATGTGGTCTCATGTATTAAGATAAATAGTCATACGAAAGTTTCACAGAGTGGACAGTCGCAATGGTTGTTCCCTCGCTAACTATTCTGTGGCAAATGTGAAGGGAAAATTCACAGAAAGTTATTTGAGTTTACAGTTCAGTTTGCGATCGTTAATTGTACATTTGTAAAGTACCCGTGACATGGGTAGTCGTCCCTAATGCGGTATTAATAGATTAGTAGTGGTGGTATTAGATTGAATATGTTTTAGGGTACGTAAATGGTGAAGCATGTATGAAAATAATTATGAAAAAAGAATTGTACAAAGTGGATTTTTTTATATCCATCCCAATGGGAATGAGGTGTACCTACGTATTTCCTATTAATCTGCTGCGTTTTATCCAAGGGATAGATTTCCATGGATATTGGGTACAGGACCAATCGAAATTCCATGCGAGCCAAACCTGAGCGAGGACACAGACCTGCACACGCTGACCGAGTGCCCGGCGTGGGACACGCCGAGGCGGGTCCTAGTGGCGGTGGTCCTCACACTTGCCTCATTGCTCACAGCGATGGTACGATGCGCGAACGCTTGGGGCGTGGCCGCCTCCTTCTGCGAGCAAGTAATGCTCTAGAAGGAGGCGGCCGGTCGGGTCCGGACTAGACTCCGGGCCCGGGAAGTCCGCGAAGAGCGAGGGCTAACCGAACGTCGGAGGGCGCAGAATGACCTCCGTCCTCCATGAGCGCTATATAACTAATATCCTTGAATTTGGGCATCCAGATTCTTCTTCTACTTTCTTAAAACATCATCATATTTTTTCTAATACTTCTTCATTCCTATCCGCCGCACCAAAACCCTGCCAGCTCACGTGTTTCCTTCTTCCTATAGTCCCGGGTCCTTGAAGCGGGGCCTGAAAAGTCATCTGATGAGGCCGTCCAGCTGAGTGCCACCACTGTTAACATGGTACGTGTTTACGATGGTGACCGTCTTTACGAGACTTTGCCTTTAGCATTACCATCAACTGGTCTCAATTCCTAAATATACGCAGAAATAGTTGCGAAGTTTCTAAATAAGAATACATACATACTATATACTCACGCCTGTAAATCCTCGAAGAGATAGGTAGAGTGTGTTATTCCCACATGTGGCAAACTAAGATATTCGGTCCCACGTAATAGGGGGAGAGCCTATTGCCTATTGCGGGCACTTAGTCGTGGGTCGTGGGCTTTATATTTACTGTCGGTATAAAATAAGAATACGTTTGCTATAATTGGGATTGACAGCCTCTGTGGCGTGGTGGTAGCGAACGCGACTGCCAGCAGGAGGCACGGGTTCGATCCCCTCTCAGTGCAAATATTTGTACGCATAAATATGGCTATTTGCATTGGTCTGGGTGTTCCTATGTATAATATGTATGTTTTTACAAAAAAAGTACTACTGTAAGTACTACTCTGTCAAGAAAGTACCGAGTAAAAAATCAATAATACATAAAAAAATTGTTATTCATCCAAATTTATTTTATCACCTTCAAAGTATGCTTCTTCAGAAACGATACACTTACACCAACGAATAATCCAATCATCAAAACATTTTTTAAACGCTGTTTCCGGAATTGAGTTCAGTTCTCGCCGCGAATTCTCCTTTATGTCTTCTACTGTGTAAGTGGTAATTTGAGTGTAGGAAAAAGAAAGAAGTCGGGTGGAGCCATATCTGGTGAATATGGTGGTTGTTCGATGGTACCTATTTGTTGAGTGTTTGGACAAAAATTCGTTCCCAATGATGGCCTTTTACGAAGGCGCATTATCGTGGTGCAAAATCAAAGAATTTTCTTTCCACAAATCTGGCCTTTTTCGTCAAATTTGTTCTCTTAAACATCGCATAACGCTCAAATAATATTCTCTATTTATCTTTTGACCTTCCGGCAAAAATTCCGAGTGCACAACACCGCGATAGTCAAAGAAAACAGTCAACATGACTTTGACTTTTGATCGACTTTGACGTGGTTTTTTCGGTTTTGGTTCAGTTGGAAGGCGCCATTCCGAAGCTTGTTGACTAGTATGCATGTCAAACTCGTAAACCCACGTCTCGTCACCAGTAAAAACGCGTTTCATGAATGTTGGGTCGGTATTGACCCGTTCTAGCATGTCCTCAGCGACTCTCATGCGATTTAGTTTTTGAAGAAAATTCAGGTCTTTTGGGACTAGCCGGGCAGCAACACGTTTCATACCCAAATTATTAGTTAAAATGGTACGGATCGACTCGTGAGATACAGAAAGTTCGGCGGCCATCTCTCTCAAACTTGAATGAGGATTTTCAGTCACTATTTCCTTCACTTTTGCGATGTTAACTTCAGTTGCAGACGTTGATGGCTTACCAGAACGAGGCAAATCTTCCATCACATCTCGACCGCTTTTGAACGCTTTGTACCACTCATAAGCACGTGTTTTTGCACATAAAGTCGATTCACCGTAAGCCTTCTTAACATTTTCAGTGTCTCCGAACATGAAATTCCATTGGCGATGCAAAATTTAAGACAAACTCTTTGTTTGATGTTTTTGTCCATTATTAAATTTACAATACGCACTAGATATTATAAAACTAAAACAGCACTGTTTTAACATAAATGACAGATGCAACTCAAACTCCGCGCCAAAAGGGAAAGCAGTTGTGCCAATCAAACAACAACAAAAAAAACAGAAATTTGAATTTGGAACCATAAACAAAACATTCATTCCCGATACTTTGTTGACTGAATGTATGTTTATCCGCATTCTAGATTCCATACACAAGCTAGTTAAGCTTACAATGGGTCTAGATAGCGTTGTGCAGCATGTTCTGAATTTAATTCGCTAGCTACACTACGCGGTTTCACTCGCGGTTTATGTACAATTCGCGATAACAAGTCCATTAAAACTTTCTCCATGAGAAAAAAACTTATCTACACCAAGTTTCAAAGCGATCGGTCAAACTCAATTGTTGTTTGTCAATATCATAATCTACGGTGGAATGATAGGTGTAAGCGACACTGGTAGCTCACAAGAAAATCTCTATTTGGCCAAGTGTTTATGCCGTCTTTTGGGTCTTTATTCTTTGAATATTCTATGTCACTTGCAACCTTTTTACTTTTTAATGTTCGAATTATCTACACACACATAATAATAATAGAGGCGAGTCTGTTATCGTCTTATGGCATTTTTTCATGGGCTGTATGTTTGCTTCCCTGCGATTCATGCGGTTAGTGATAATAATCACATACAGATAGTAATAAAGGGAATAGTAATATAATATGTATTATCATGCCGTAAATTACTTATATTTAAACTTATTGCTTAATTTTAAACTTTTTATACCTATTCTCTTTAGTAATTCATCGTTAAAAAAGTGTTATTTCTTTCAATTTTCTTTTTTTTTTCGTAACGCTCACAGAAATAAACAAAACTAAAAGGTGAACCGTAGTTAAAAAAAAATTACCACCGTACACCCAGGTGGTCTGGGAAGGTAGACGGTGGGAAAGAACCGCTATATTATATAGGCACATTTTTATGTACCGACGCAAGTAGTGGTAACCAGATTTTTCTAACTCTAAATGGTTATCGAATTCATAGGGAAAAATGAAACTTCTCGGGCGGGACTCAAACCCGCGATCTTTTAAATACAGGGGGAATGCCTTCACCAACTTGGCTACCGAGACACGCCCGATGTGATTCAAATTTCTATCGGAAAGATCGCAGGTTCGAGTCCCACCCGAGAAGTTTAATTTTTCCCTATGTATTTGATTTGTATAGTTAGCATACTTAATGTTGTAAAATTCATTCAAATCTAAATGGTTACTTCTTATCATCGCATCAAAAGGGGGATCACAGACTCATACATTACTGTCAATGTACTTAGAAATTCTATCCCATTATAAGTTTTGTACCTCCCGGAAATGAAACTCAATATCCCTATAATAGGTGTACTTCCTACCATGACAACACCAACGTTTTAAAATTGGCATCATTTGCGAAATTATATCAAAAGAGAAATGAAGATACATCTTATAAGAGTATCGGTTTCTCGACCTCAGCGTGCGATCTAGAAACGTCGACCTTCGAGTCAAGGAGGCTTCTGGCCGCAGCCTGATGATGCTTGAGCACGATCCACCGATCACTTCAATAGAGTACGGTAAGATACTTAATTTTTAATAGCTGTTACCCGCGGCACTGCCCGCTTGAAATTTGGACCCTGTTACCGCTATCTATGGTTATAAAAGGTTGCCTACGTATTATTTCAGACTATAGTATATTTCTATACCAAAATTCAGTCAGGTTCGATCCGCTATTATTTATTTTATTTTTGTTTTAAACTTTATGCACATAAATTTGTACAAAGGCGGACTTAATGCCATAGGCATTATCTAACAGTCAACCTTAGGGTGATGCAGAGATACATTGAGGTAGGTGCAGACAGAAGATTAACTTTTTACTATAATGTAATAATACATACAATGCATGATGGAGTAATAAACATCATTACAAACTTTCACATTTATAATATTAGTAGGACTAGCTGGTGCCGGCGGCTCCACCCGCGTGAAAATCAGCATTTAAACTGATTCATCAACATGGAGTTTAAACAGACGGTACCTCTTAGAATTTTGGAATTTTATATGGGCCCAAAAAATTAAAAATAGTATCCTCAAGAGAATAAATTACAAAATTTTCTCATATAATCATGCACCTTAAATGTTTATAAAAGCATGACCGAACTGAAATATGTAAGCATTGTAAACAAAAGTTGAAAATATAATCACAAAATAGTATGCATAAAATAGACATTCTATGTGATACATACAAGAGAGCTTATCACTAAATGCAATGTATCACTGTGAAGGAGAAACAGGTCGGACCACAAAAACTCAATTAAAAAACCCGGTGCAGAGCACATTTCGCTCGCACACCGTTCTGGTGTATGATATTAAAGTGATTCTGAAATGATATTTCATTTCTCGTGTTTGTTTTCTGATAATTTAGCATTTTTAAAGAGTTTGCTTCTAAATTCCTTATTTTATAAATATTACTGCATTTCCTATTATTTCTCTTATATAATTATTTCCTACTGGTCAATAACAACAGTTGGAAATATAAGGAAATACTAGACAACCATAGGAATGACCTGGAAAAGGACCTACTGAATAGGCACGAAAATGTACCACGCCTTAAAAGATGGCAAATACTGGACTTAGACCGAAGAAGTTAAATTCTGCCACCCGATGTGGTGTTGTTTAATGGAACAACACCTAAAAGCTAATCTATTGGACCTCATCTGATCATGGCTTTATAGCCGATTGCAGATCAAAAATTGAAAAAAAAATGAAAGAGGTAACTAACCACTACTAGTAGTGTGGCTTGGTAGTGCTGTGGATCACCTTTTTTGCAATTTATCAACGACATTTCTGGGCCGGTAGTGCAAAGGGGAAAATAGCAACAACGCGATATTGCCAAGTACTATTATTTTTTATTCTGTGACGGTGTCATTAGCAGCATAATCTGGATACGCAAAGGGATCAGCTGCTATGATACTCTTTAGGAGAGGCCTATGACCATATATTATTGTTTTTTTTATGCCACTTAGTTGGCAGACAAGCACACGGCCCACCTGATGGAAAGTGGTTACCGCGGCCTATGGACGTATGCAACACCAGGGGCGTTACACTCGTGCTGCCTACCCTGAAGAAACCTTATAATGCCCCTCTTGAAGAACCCCATATTGTAGTCGCTTGGGAAAACCATGGCAGGGAGTTCATTCCACAGCTTGAGCGTACGTGGGATGAAGTTCCTTTCATACCGCACGGTGCGCACCGTATTCGTGTGGAAATTGAATTCCCTGTCTATGGCGAGCGGTGCGATGATAGAATGTAGCTGTGGGCAATGTCAATTAATTCATCTGAGCACAAACCATTATATAGGCGGTAGAAAACATTATTTTGATTGATTAATTACTTATGCACCTACATGCAAAACCAAGGATATTATTCTGCTGTTTTGCCAACTCCAACTTCACAGAATATGATGATTCAGCTGCTAAGATTTAGCCTTCATAAACTAATATCTAAATAGTATAAGTATAAGTAAATAAGATGATTTGAAGCTAATAAAAGCAGACAAAGTGAGTAATGAAAACAGAACAGAGATCTATCTTACAAATAATTATTTATTTATTTATGAAACAACAGCTCAACGAATAAATAGAGCGATGAAATATGAATGAAGTCACTCAACATAAATAAAATGTTTCGAAGTGAAAACTGAAAGATCTGTTTCAGTCACAAAAGTAGTATAGATCCAACATTTCAATGCAACGTAGTTCAATGCTTTTATTTTCTCGGAATCGCCGTCAGGCTCCAGCTCATTGGAACTAATGGTGGATATCTCTCGTATCAGTCAAATATGTCGACGTATTTTCGGCATCATATCTTCCTATTCCTATAGATTCACGTGCAGAAACATGTTTTTTTATCGTAAGGAAACTCCCCAGGTACAGTTGATATTGGTAACACATTACAAGTTACCAACCATCACATTAGCTATAAAGAGATACGATGTAGCAAAATTGCGCCTGTTTCTGCTAGGTTGATTGGTAGCGCCACTCTGTGCCTACTTCGAACAGCTCATCCAAATAGCAATAACTTGGTAAAATAAGTGAAGCACACGCAACCTCCATGTCTGCCATTTTGAAACAACGGAGTACAAATGAAGAGAGCCCTCAAGATGTTGTAACGGAACGAAATCTGTCATCTGTTGTAGTAGAAGTACATTCTTAATCACACAGATGGCGCTAATATAAATTATGTTTATTTATATGAGATATGAAGAAAAGCAATTTTGAATATAAAATTACGTGATAAATTATTACAATAATTTGGTTTTAAAGATTAATTAAACAAATAAGGACATTTATAAATCAGTTATTTATTTGAATATTCAAATGCCGTGTTTTATTAAACTTTAAGTTTTTGAACGAAATTCGTATGTGAAGGAAGTTCTGGTCGAATATCAGAGATATACGTTACATATTTAAGCAAAAATACTAAATGGATAAGATTTTGTCGATATAAATTGATCGCAGTTAATTTGAAAATAAATACAATAATTTTAAGTTATAGTTTGAACGATTTCTAGGAAGATAAATCCAAATTAGAATTATTTGTGGATATATTGATTTGACAATGATTTCAAACAGCGCTACGATTGGCTGGTTGGAATCGTACGATATTTTGTTTCGAGAAGTAGGGATCATGGCGGTTGGGGTGAGGATAGTTGAGGACAGGGAAAAGATTGATCATTAATTGTTGGGAGCTGCTGGAGAGAGGTGGTCAGGAGTAGAAAGTCTGGTGGGTCATTTCGCGTTTTATAAATTGTGTTAAGAGGGTACTGGGAGGTTACTATGTTAAAATTCCGTTGTACATTAATTTTATTCGCGTTTGAAATTATTTGAGAATCTTAACGTAACTTCAAGTGTTGAGAATATATAAAACTCGCATCGTTTCATGCTGAGATAGGACACCATTTCTGTGATTGCGAAGTATGGGCTCAAGGGCCCATATGGAGTAGTTACTCACGCCTGGGAGAGTCTTCCCCGTGACTTCATGAAACAATGCAGGATGGGAACGGAGATTTGGAAATCTACCTGTCGAGTGGATTGTTAGGATTTTGAATATCGAATTGGGGTATTAGTGAATATTATATAAACCCGCCTTGATTTATGCTGAGATAGGACACCAATTCTGTGACTGCGAAGTATGGGCTGAAGGGCTCATATGGAGTAGTTACTCACGCTTGGGAGAGTCTTCCCCGTGACTTCATGAAACAAGGCAGGATGGGAATGGAGATTAGGGATTCTGAAGTGGGTAGAATCAGTAGATAACATACAAGCAGCAGTGATGGGGGGGTTTTAGCTAGGAGTCCCTTAGGAAAGCCAATCGAAGTGATCGGTCTTGGGTGGAACATCTAACGGTGCCAACGAAGCCCTTGTCCTCTGTCTAGCTAGGGAGCTGATCAAGTTAAGGCGAGCAGCTATTCGATTTTACCTGTCTCAGGGTCGAATAAAGCCTTCTGGGTATCGGTGACCAGTGGCCCGAAGTATCGGTGTCGTTGGAGCTGATAGCTCAGTCTTTATTTATATATTTATTTATACACACAATTATATATCTCGTTAGGGCTTTAGTTAACATCCCTGGCTTCGGCCGTTAACTAAGGCAAGCACACAGTCATAGGTCATACAAAATCAAGTCTGACTAGCTTGTTCCCTTACAGAATAGGAGTAGGTACATTACACACCACACGTTTAGAATTAACTAAAGGGAGGAGTTTATTGGGGTTAAAACACATATATATATAGTCTTTATAGGTAGAAGGAATAGGTACACATGCTTCTCGCGGTAATATAGGACGTCGGCTATGTAGGTAGAATCGAATTTGTATAGGTTTTTGATAGTCAGTTAATTGCGTTTAAGTTATGTGAACGGTTCTCATTATAACGAAGTTATTAGGCTATTATTTTGGTGTGAATGAATACTGGGGGATTTCGGGTTGGAATCCAGGCATTTAACAACGATTATCTAAAGTGTATCCTCAGTGTTGACTACCTTCATAATAAAATGTGAAATAGATCTTACATAATACCAGTTGAATGTGAAAGGCATGGTTATCATTGTGACGAATATCAGAAGGTGGTTAAATACTCACCTATCTACATGTAATCTAGTAAGATTCAGTTAAGTCATTTGGCTATTGGATACCATAGACCTATTGATTATGAATGTCATTATTCAATATATTATTTATATTACCAAATATAATACTTGGTGCATTTATTTGATTGAATTGGGTTGAATGGATATTAGTGGAGCATTCTCACGGTAGTTGAGAACCGTCCAATTATGGACCTATGTTCTATTGTCCGGTAACCTAGACGGAAGTTCTTGTATATGAATGTCTTCAATAGAAGATGTAATTTCTATATAAGTTTCAATCAGAAGTGTAGCAAGTGTAGACTACTGTATGAAATACCTATCTATTCTATATTGAAATCTACGGCTTCTAATGAGTTGGTCTTGATCGCAACTATCAGTATATTATACTATATGCACAGTGATGCCTGAACCTTTGTATTCAATTGAGCTTATTCGGTTGTAATAAGTGAAAGAAATTATCATTAACGAATATTAACATTCTTGTAATTGAATGTCACGATTTTGTATTTATATAATACAAGTGTAATCCAGTTATGGATTTGGGGTAAAGGGTTATACCGGCTGCCGCGGTATAACTTGAACAAAGTGGACTAGGCCAAGAGGCGTCTACTATATTTATAAGGCAGAGGGGAGTTGATCTGTGTTGGTGCAACTCACTGTCATGGCGAATTGGAGGAGCCCTGACCTCGGGGGGGGAAATAAAAATATTTGTGTATCATAACTGTTCGCTTCACTTACATACTCTGTTGCTAAAATCCTCGAAATAAGTCTTATTACGCTTACATTACGTCGATAGAAAGTTTATTCATTATCATATTCTAAATTTAAATTAGTAACCTAAAAATAGGTTAGCCTAGAAATTTAGGTAGGTAATCTTATTAACAGTACATTACATTCTGTTTTCCAAATAATCACGATAGGTTATATGTTGCGATAATTAAGTAAATTAAGTAGGTACAGAATTATGTTAGGAAGGTGAATTGGATAAGTAGGGACTTAATTTAGGACAACAGCACAAGCTACCTCTATAGAACGAGGGGGACTACTGGATCATAATAAGAGTCCTAGTTCCCACTAGAACGATCATTGGCCAAACTAGTTACTAAGTAGGTAGGAATTCGGAAACGTTTGAGTATAAGTATGTTTTTATAATAAATCGGAAGTAGAAATAGGTAGGGGATGGTATAGGTTAGGGAGGGTGTTACAATTTGGTGCCGTGACCAGGATAGGTATAAAATAGTATGTAAAGGTACAAGTGCGTTATTCAATGTGTGTAGCAGATTCCACCAAGTGCCATCAATCTCCAGTATAAACAGTACAAAATAGTAGTTGTGTGACCAGGATAGGTATAAAATAGTATGTAAAGGTACAAGTGTGTTATTCAATATGTGTAGTAGATTCCACCAAGCGCCGTCAATCTCCAGTATAAGCAGAACAAAATGGGGGTCGTGAGACCAGGATTTAAGAGTAAACTGGCTTCACGGTACAATTTAGTGATTGTGAGACTAGGATGACTGTTCGTGCGTGTTTGGTACAATTTCCTGGCGTGAGATTACGATTTAAAAATAGAATAGGTGTAACTGGAATAGTATATTTTGAAAAGTGAGTAGCTACGAATTATATTGTCGAATGTGTGGGTGTATGTAACTATATTGTTTTGCATGCACCTACATTTAGTCAAAATATCAGTAAGAAATAGCGCTCGTTTCTTTACACGTATACATAACTATGATAAGTTATGGTTATGTATTTTGCTAAATGTGATTGCAATGATGATGTTGAAACTAACAATATAGTTTAACAGATTAGTTTTGGTAGTTATAGCTCCAATGAGCTATATTAGTTAGTTATATTACATTTTACAATTTAGAAAGGATATAATAACCGTGTTAGTTGATTTATAAAAAAATTATATAATGATAAAGTTTTATACATTTACCTACGTCAACAACTATTAGTAAGATATTAGCATCCTTGAAAATTAATGTAGCATTGAATTATAGGTAGATTATAAATGCAAACATGTTTTTATTTGAATTATAAGGAAGGTACGGTATATCTATACCGTACAATTTGTTGCCGTATATAGTAGGTAAGGGGTCAGAACATTGTGCTGTTGTTATAATTGTGAATTCTTTTAGTTATTTGGAAGTTTAGTTAGAATTATTAAGAGATGGGGGGTCGTAGGATTATATAATCTATTATAGAATGTCATTTAGGCTTATTCGGATAGTTAATGTTATAAAAGAATGGGGGTCGTAGTTCGGAGTAAGTTATTAACAATTTAGAGACAAAAAGGTACATTTTGTTAGGTTTGATGTTTTAATTGTTAGGGGTAGAGAGTAATTTTAAATACACGGCTTGGAGAAGTTGGGAAGTGCCATTGCAATGTAATGACACTTTTCATTTTTGTATTTTGAGTTTCAAAAATTTGATCAGTTTAAGGGGGTTCAAGAATCTATGTCAGTGTTAACAAATCAGAAAAGCGCGGATTGGTCGGAAATAGAGACGGGGGTTGTGTTAACTTTCAGGCAAAGGGAAGAATTGTTGAAATTACTGTGTAAGTTCGAGGGATTATTTAGTTCACGGATTGGTAGGGCAAATTGCTATCAACATCGAATTCTTATGAGCTCTAACGTACCTATTGTTAAGAAGAGTTATCCAATACCTTATGCTTATAGAGGGAGAGTTGAGGAAAAATTAAAAGAAATGGAAGAGTTGAATATTATTAGGTCAGCCACTCCGTATTGAAGTCCATTAAACTTTACCATTAAAAAGGATAAATCTATTAGAGTATTACTAGACGCTAGAGAGATTAATAAATTTATGGTGGCTGAAACAGAGAAGCCCCCAATACAAATTGATGTTATGAATTCGTTTCATGGAGCTAATTATATAAGTATAATAGATTTGAATAATGCTTATTTCCAAATACCGATAACTGAAGATAGCAAGAAGTATACTGGGTTTACTTTTAACGGGAAATCTTACGTTTATAATGTGTTACCACAGGGGTTGAAGACTTCAGTGGGAAGTTTTAGTAGAGCTATGGATATAATATTAGGACATGAAGTTAAGGATTATTGTGTAAATTATCTGGATGATTTAGCAATAATAACGACAGGAACCTTTGTTCAACATTTAGAGCATTTAGATGTTGTGTTGGGGAAGTTACGCGCGGCTGGGCTGACTTGCAATATAAAGAAGTGTGAGTTTTGTTGTAAGGAGGTTAAAATGTTAGGATATATAATTTCTACTTGTGGATTAAAACCTGATCCAGACAAAGTCAAATCTATCCAAGATTTTCCAATTCCTAAGAAAATAAAACACGTAAGGGCTTTTTTGGGGTTATGTAATTTTTATAGGAGGTTTATTCAAAATTACAATAAATTAGCTCAACCATTATATGATATGTTGAAGAAAGGTAGAGTTTGGAACTGGGGACAGTTAGAACAACGGACCTTTGATTGTATCAAAGCTTCGTTCATGAAAACCATACAATTGCATCATCCTGATTTTACTAAACCATATTACTTAGACAGATTGTTTCGCAAGTGGGGTTGGCTGTGGTATTATACCAAATAGATGATAATGGGCAAGAGAATGTGTTAGGTTTTCATAGTAAGGCGTTGAGAGGGGCGCAGTTAAATTGGACGGTGACGGAGCAAGAGCTTTATTCGGTAATTTGTTGTCTAGAAAAATTTGAAACATATTTGAGGGGTGCAAAAGTAATTATTCGGACCGACCATAGGGCGTTGTTATTTGTTAAGAATTGGAAATTGTATAATGCTAAAATAACTCGTTGGATCAATTATTTAGAAAATTATCAATATGAAATTCAATATATAAAGGGGAGTGAAAATGTAGTGGCGGACATATTATCGCGATATCCACCGGAGGGGGAAAGATTACAGGAGGAAAAGATTAAAATGCCTAGTATTTTATATATGGAAAATGAACAAAATAAGGTGTTATTTCGGAAATTAAAGCAAATGGCAGTTTTACAGAGAGAGGATGCAGGAATAAATAAGCTAATCGAACAAATTTGCGAATCAGAAAGGTCGGGAAAGGCGCTAGTAGGGATAGCTAGTAAATGCAAACTAAAGGGGGATGTTTTATTTGTAGAGAGAGGGGGGGGTAAAGGGTGTTCGATTTATTTACCGGAATGCCTTAGAGAGGAAATAATTAATCAGGTGCATTTAGAAATGGGACATCAGGGTAGTTATAAGATGCTGAAATATTTAAAGGAAAGGTTTTATTGGAAGGGTTTGACCAAGGACGTTAAACGATTGGTTAGGATTTGTGGTATTTGTCAATTGACGAAACATTCTAATTCCAATAAGGTGGGACCGTGTTGCTCAATTGTTACGAAAGACATAGGAGATTTAGTTATGGTGGATATATACGGGCCTTTACCGTCAGGGAAATTCGGGATGAATTACATATTAGTATTACAGGATTCGTTTAGTAAATTCGTGAAATTTTTTGATTTAAAAAGGGCTACTACGAGAGCGGTACTTAGCAAAGTGAAAAAATTTACTGAAATTATAAAACCGAAAGCTATAATGTCGGATAATGGAACTCAGTTTACTAGTCATGCGTGGAAAGAGGAAATGGAGTTGCTAGGGATTAGAGTAGTTTACACAACAGTTAGGAATCCTCGTCCAAATACAGTGGAGAGAGTGAATAGAGAATTAGGAAGATTGTTTAGGACGTATAATAGCAAAAATCATAAAGGTTGGGTTGACACTCTACCTAAACTGGAAAAATTATATAATAATACTTACCATGAAAGTACTGGGTTTACTCCTTGTGAAATAATGTATGGAGAGTCAACTTGTCTGTCTTTCGATCAGATTATTGATAAGGAGGGGGTAGATTTGGACTTGGCGTGTGTTAGAGAACAGGTGAGGGTAAATTTACGGCAGGCTGCGGATAATCGTGAGTTAAAATTCAATAAAAGATATCGATTAGTTGAATATCAAGTGGGAGATTTGGTGAAAATTAAAAGATTAAACAAGTCTGACGCTTCCTTAAAATTAACCAAGAAGTTCGAGGCGATATATGAAGGACCATTCCTTATAGCAGAAAGTCCTTATCGGAATGTGTATGTTTTGGTAGATCCTCAAAACAAGGAAATAAGAGGAAAATTTAATGCTATACATTTATCCAAATATTACATTTGATAATTTGAAGCTGGGGCTGGATCGGGGAGTCATTATTTAAGATTGTAGGATTTATAAGTTACATTGATTTAATTGTTGTATTGTAGTGTTTTGGTATAGACTTTAGAGTTAAGTTATAGTGATTAGTTGTAGTTTTTATATTTAAATGTAGTTTTGTAAGATGTATTGGTTAATTATAAAAAATAAAAAATAAAAAAAAATAAATAAAAAAGAGACAAAATTGGAGGATAGGGTAAAGCCCATCTGACGGTATGAGGTGGAAATTAGTGAAGAAAGAAATCTTTCATTATTATAATAATATTTATTTTTATTTTATCAAATTGAATTTAATCAAATCATCCCTTCAGATGGTGGGGCGTAGGGCGGCTTTACCATAAAATATATATGTATATGTATTTATATCTATATGTGTACATATTTATATACATAAGGAAAAAGAATTAACATTTACATAAATTAGATAAAAGGGAGTACAAGAAAGAGTAGGATATGTAAAATGAAATAAAACATAATTACCTCTATGTTGTTACATGATAATGCTGATCGGTTGGCAGCGAGGAAAGTCGCGAAAGCGGACTCTGATAGTGCAAAAGGGTTGTCGACTAGGTATGATTGGGATTTAAAATAGATGTGGAAGGCTGAAGTGGAGCTGGATGTAGTCATTAAATTCAGAATGGAGGGTCATCCCAATCAGCATTATTTTAAAGGGGGGGAGTGTTTGAGAGGTCGTGTTATGGTTTGATTCCCTGTACGCACCACATGTTGGATTATGAAGGATTGCCAGGGGTTAGGTTAAAAGACATATTTTGATATTGAGAAATCAAAAGTCTAGGCATACCGTTAAGGTACCTTCATAATTCATCAACTATACAATTCGGTTCACAAGGCCAAGATCTAAGCACACTATACATACGCCCATATCAGAGTACTTGCTTGTTGATTCTATTTCAAGTGGGGTGAAGTCGTAAACATACATTATTGTCTAATAGTCTTTAAGGAATTTGGCTTTTACGCGAGGGTGGAGATATTAGATCGCATAGAGAGCATAAGATTGCGTCTCTTGCCTCATCTCTTATCCGGTTCGCTTATCGTTCAGTGGCCTCACAACCCACTGCCTTCAGTGTTGAGTCAAATTCTGACTTGGATATTGTGTCGTGCTGAGATCAAGTTCACTAACAAACTTGGCGGTGGGCTCGAGTGGTAACTATTTTGATGTTGGGTTAAATTACACACTACATAAAACAAAAATGTGCAGGAATTGGATTATAACTGGAATCGATTATGTAAGGGAGGATTCAACATTTTCTAATTATAGGGAAGATTTTAAATTGGGATAATATTCAATGACAATATATTGGTTATAGGTTAGGGTGAATCTTTACTCCGGACAAAATTGGGAAAGATTTGTACCTGCGTCAACATTCAGGGGGTCGAGATGTAACGGAACGAAATCTGTCATCTGTTGTAGTAGAAGTACATTCTTAATCACACAGATGGCGCTAATATAAATTATGTTTATTTATATGAGATATGAAGAAAAGCAATTTTGAATATAAAATTACGTGATAAATTATTACAATAATTTGGTTTTAAAGATTAATTAAACAAATAAGGACATTTATAAATCAGTTATTTATTTGAATATTCAAATGCCGTGTTTTATTAAACTTTAAGTTTTTGAACGAAATTCGTATGTGAAGGAAGTTCTGGTCGAATATCAGAGATATACGTTACATATTTAAGCAAAAATACTAAATGGATAAGATTTTGTCGATATAAATTGATCGCAGTTAATTTGAAAATAAATACAATAATTTTAAGTTATAGTTTGAACGATTTCTAGGAAGATAAATCCAAATTAGAATTATTTGTGGATATATTGATTTGACAATGATTTCAAACAGCGCTACGATTGGCTGGTTGGAATCGTACGATATTTTGTTTCGAGAAGTAGGGATCATGGCGGTTGGGGTGAGGATAGTTGAGGACAGGGAAAAGATTGATCATTAATTGTTGGGAGCTGCTGGAGAGAGGTGGTCAGGAGTAGAAAGTCTGGTGGGTCATTTCGCGTTTTATAAATTGTGTTAAGAGGGTACTGGGAGGTTACTATGTTAAAATTCCGTTGTACATTAATTTTATTCGCGTTTGAAATTATTTGAGAATCTTAACGTAACTTCAAGTGTTGAGAATATATAAAACTCGCATCGTTTCATGCTGAGATAGGACACCATTTCTGTGATTGCGAAGTATGGGCTCAAGGGCCCATATGGAGTAGTTACTCACGCCTGGGAGAGTCTTCCCCGTGACTTCATGAAACAATGCAGGATGGGAACGGAGATTTGGAAATCTACCTGTCGAGTGGATTGTTAGGATTTTGAATATCGAATTGGGGTATTAGTGAATATTATATAAACCCGCCTTGATTTATGCTGAGATAGGACACCAATTCTGTGACTGCGAAGTATGGGCTGAAGGGCTCATATGGAGTAGTTACTCACGCTTGGGAGAGTCTTCCCCGTGACTTCATGAAACAAGGCAGGATGGGAATGGAGATTAGGGATTCTGAAGTGGGTAGAATCAGTAGATAACATACAAGCAGCAGTGATGGGGGGGTTTTAGCTAGGAGTCCCTTAGGAAAGCCAATCGAAGTGATCGGTCTTGGGTGGAACATCTAACGGTGCCAACGAAGCCCTTGTCCTCTGTCTAGCTAGGGAGCTGATCAAGTTAAGGCGAGCAGCTATTCGATTTTACCTGTCTCAGGGTCGAATAAAGCCTTCTGGGTATCGGTGACCAGTGGCCCGAAGTATCGGTGTCGTTGGAGCTGATAGCTCAGTCTTTATTTATATATTTATTTATACACACAATTATATATCTCGTTAGGGCTTTAGTTAACATCCCTGGCTTCGGCCGTTAACTAAGGCAAGCACACAGTCATAGGTCATACAAAATCAAGTCTGACTAGCTTGTTCCCTTACAGAATAGGAGTAGGTACATTACACATCACACGTTTAGAATTAACTAAATTAATTAAAATTAAATTATTTTATTTTTCAGATAACATAGATCCATTGTTAGTACTGACTTAGATTAGGGTTAGTTGAACATTTTTTTTTTTTTTTTTAATAATTATATTACCTATATTATATTTCTATTATAGGACCTCAGCCAGAACTGTGTTCCTAACTGATGGTCCTCCTCACAAGGAATTTTACAAGTGGAGAATCGATACTCTCCGCCACGGTTCTTAGAATGCTGTTGTCACTATCCCGTATTCTGCGTAGCAGCGATGCCGTTTTTTTGCGAATGATGGCGTGGAAACCGTCAGTCCTATTCTGCGCAAACATCTCCGACGCGCTACAGAAACGTGGTAGTCCCAACATCACTCTAAAGACATTGTTATACAGGACACGCAGCTCGTCCAGCGACCTTTTAGTGTAACTGACCCATAGACTCCCCGTGTAAAAGCCCTGGCAGTATGCTTTAAATAGCGTAATTTTTACATTTTTGCTACAGCGATAGAATCTACGGGCCAGCATGTTACCTCGGACCGCCAGTGCCCTGCGCTCCCTTTCTACATCTAAATTGTCTTTAAGGTCCTCGGTGAGAATGTGTCCTAGGTATTTGAATTCAGTAACTCGTTTAATGTTCAAGCCGTTTAGGGTAATGCTAGGTGTTTCATTACCAGGGCATCCACCGTGGGCCTTAAAGACAATATATTCACACTTCTTTTCGTTATATATCAGTCCGTGCTTTGCGGCATAGGTCTCACAGACTCTCAACATATCATTGATAGCCCCAGCAGTTGGGGCAAGCAGCACCATATCGTCTGCATAGCTAATGGTGTTAACTTTTACACCATGTACGCTGCACCCTACCCTCATACTACTGAGTTGTACTATCAGGTCGTTAACATATGCATTGAACAGCCTGGGAGACGTTAAGCCCCCCTGCCTAACCCCACACTCCAGCCTATACATTTCCGAAAGCTTGTTAGACCATTTAACACTATTGGTCTGGTTCCCATACCAATATCTTAGTAATCTGAGGATTTCACCAGGTGTACCCCTGTCCTCCAGCTTTCCCCAAAGCACATCGTAGCTTACAAGCTCAAAGGCCTTGGAGAGATCAAGAAAACAGGCATACACCGGTGTCCTACGCTCAGTGTAATACTGGACAGTGTGTTTGAGACTTATTATGGCACTTTCAGTTGACAGTCCAGGTTGGAAACCAAACTGTGAGTCATGCATCGTTAGAACTTCTTTCAGATAAGAATCAATCACACTGTCCAATATTTTTGCCATTGTAGTTGCAAGACTAATGGGTCGATAGTTTGTCTTATCGGAGATGTCACCAGTCCTATTTTTTATAATGGGTACAACCAAGGTTTTCATCAGTTCTGGCGGTAAGTATGCGTGTCTCATGCACATTGTATAGAACAACGCCAGGACCCTAGGCATGTGGACACCTGCGCATTTAAAATGCTCAATACTTAGTCCGTCATGACCGGGAGATTTGCCTCTGCTCATGTTTTTAATGGCAGTTGCCACTTGCCTCGCTGAGAAATAAATTTGAGGCTCGTCTCCCTGACAATTGGGTCGAAATTTCGGTGGAGATGTAGATTGACCGAGGGGGGACCGCACTGTGAAATGTTCTTTAAACATATTCGCAATCACACTCGGCTCACTACTACCCTCCACATTCACCGCCAGACCGGGCCTAGTATCTAGTCTTTTTGTGGACTTCCAGAACTTGGCAAAATTTTTTGTTGCTCTTTCTTTTGCTAACTTGTCCATCTTAATTTGGTCCTGATTGTTTTGGCACCACTTTAGACGGCTCTTAAAAATACTACGGGTCCTCCGCATTTCATCAAAAATAGGTCCTGACCTTGGGCGATTATGTAGCACCCACATTTCAAGCTTCATCTTTGAGTCCTGGTACGCATCCTGAACGTGCTCATTCCACCCACATAATGCCCTACGCCTTCCGCCTATACCGCCCAACCCTACCGTCGGGCTTGTTTGCTCTGCGGCATCAGATAAAGCGTATACTATGTTCTCATACATTTTGTTCAAAATGATCTTATGATCCATTAAATCACACGACCTATGACTACACTCTCTAAATTCTTCAGGAAAGTCAATGTCACGTAACCTGTTGTTACATAGTTCACGATACTTGACTATTTGTGAGTCATTCCTCTCACCCCAAATGATTTTATTACGAGGAATATCTACCTCGGTCAATTTGGTTCTCACAATATTGAGATCGCACTCAACGTACAATGGGAAGTGATCCGATAAGTATATGTCTTCTATTACTCGTACTGTACCTACCGTGCACCATGCCGACAGTGTGACTATACAGTGGTCTAACCATCTTTTACATCCGTATACTTCACTGATAAAAGTATACGTCTCGGAGTTATATCCTAATCTTTCAATGTCAGCACATATCCACGATTGTTCAGTACAAAAGCCCGTAAGTTCCCTATAAAATAGTTCGGATGGGTGAGCATTGAAGTCTCCTAATATAAACAAACCCTCGACATCCTCGCTTGCTGCAATGGCACTTATCTCACCAAGTACTTCGGTAAATTCAACTAAGTTTTCGGGCGAATCCGTCGGCATGTAAACAGAATATACAATAATTGAACGCCCGCTCGAAGTAGCCCTAATGGCAGTCAGACGGTCGCTATTACACTCTAGTACACTAACGGCGTCAAATACACCCTTTCTCCATAATATGGCTACTCCCCCATACGGCCTTCCGATTAGTAATCCCACGCTCGTATCAACAGCTGACTTCCCGGTATATTCGAAGTCGTTAGAAATGGTGCCTAAGAAAGGAATGTCATGAGGGAGAAGCCATGTTTCTTGGAGACATACTATGTCTGCCGTGTCACATAAACGTCTAATACCCTTTATTGACCTTTTTACAGATTTGCAGTTAAAACTGATAAACCTACAATTATTTATTTTACTATTCATAATGCAGGGTAGACAAAACTATTACATTGTTCCTGTTTATTTTTTGTAAATAAACCGTACAAAACGCCTAAAGGTTATACCATCTGGCCATAATTCATCGTTTAAAAATAATTCTAATTTACTTTTCGACACAAACAACTTAAAAGCGTTATATTTTTTTGTAGTTTTCATATTTATCATTTTTAGTGACACATTTTCATTAGTTTTTTCTTTGATATAGTTTATAATATCCTGTTCACTTGTTTGCACACTAACATTTGATATAAACAGAGGTATTTTAATATCAGCCGCCCTAAACTTGCCATCGGGAGCAGCCGTTGCACGACCTTTTTGTCCAATTAGTCTATATTGTTTAGATGACTTACGTTGCACTACCGTCCACTCAGTATTTTCGCTTACCGGTTGTTTACACTGCAGTTCCGTCCTTAGTTCCGCCGGCATAGGCATACATTCTGTAGTTGATTGAGAATCTTGTGTTAATCTCGAAGTAACCATATCACAATATTTCGCCGCTGTGTTTACCGCCGCCGTACTGTTGACGATACTGGGAGGGGATGCATTCTCCGATGTGGTCGATGCAGCGTCTCGTTCGTGTATAGCCGTGATATTGGCCTCTCGCTCTTTTTTCCCCACGCACAGGTGGTTATCTATTTGCGTCTCTTTTTTTTGCTTTTTACACCTGTTTCGTGTATTTTCGGACCCGCTTGCGCTCGGAACAACAGTCATCTCCTGTATCTCTGTCACACCTTTTTGTTCACGCAAGAAAGTGATGGAAGACTCCTCATCATTTCTTGTTATCGGGGAATGACTTGCAGATATAACACGACCGTTTAAACTTGTATCAGCTGATTCAAAAACAGCTGATTCAAGAACATTTATAGGTACATATTCTAGCCCTGTGGGACCACTATCAAGGGGGCTGTTCTGTAAGCAAGCACCTCTTCTTTTCACATTAATACGAGACGGGGTATGAATCAATAAAGATGCATGTTTCATGTGCTCAATCTCTCGGTTTAGCAAATCAAACTGGTCGATAGTAACAAACTTCTTTTCTAATACACTGAGTTGATTTTGTAGTTTCAAAATGTCTTTCAGAAGTCGAGTTGCATCTACGTGGTCAAATGTAACCGGAGGCAGTTTATGTAGTTCTTTTGCTACAAATATTGGGAACTGTTCCGCGTCTGCAGTGGTCATAAGACTAATGATGTCACCGAGATCTCGTGACATTTTCTTCTTCCCATCCTTGCGTCGGATTGGCATCTTCTTCGCATTCGGTACCGATTCGAACAACAAAGATTTGGCTTTCACAATATCATCAGCTGTGAACGCCGTAGTACACAGCTGATGTATACTTTCTTCATCCATAAGTCCAAGTACATTTTGTAGAAACGCTAAAAGTTCGTTAATTACAATATTGCAATTCACACACTTCACAGTATTCGAAGTCATTATCCTTAACGATGAGTCATCGATAGGTTAAAGCAAAATCGCGTCCGTTCGCACGTAAAGCGGACCCGAGACGAGAGAAGGGAGGAGTTTATTGGGGTTAAAACACATATATATATAGTCTTTATAGGTAGAAGGAATAGGTACACATGCTTCTCGCGGTAATATAGGACGTCGGCTATGTAGGTAGAATCGAATTTGTATAGGTTTTTGATAGTCAGTTAATTGCGTTTAAGTTATGTGAACGGTTCTCATTATAACGAAGTTATTAGGCTATTATTTTGGTGTGAATGAATACTGGGGGATTTCGGGTTGGAATCCAGGCATTTAACAACGATTATCTAAAGTGTATCCTCAGTGTTGACTACCTTCATAATAAAATGTGAAATAGATCTTACATAATACCAGTTGAATGTGAAAGGCATGGTTATCATTGTGACGAATATCAGAAGGTGGTTAAATACTCACCTATCTACATGTAATCTAGTAAGATTCAGTTAAGTCATTTGGCTATTGGATACCATAGACCGATTGATTATGAATGTCATTATTCAATATATTATTTATATTACCAAATATAATACTTGGTGCATTTATTTGATTGAATTGGGTTGAATGGATATTAGTGGAGCATTCTCACGGTAGTTGAGAACCGTCCAATTATGGACCTATGTTCTATTGTCCGGTAACCTAGACGGAAGTTCTTGTATATGAATGTCTTCAATAGAAGATGTAATTTCTATATAAGTTTCAATCAGAAGTGTAGCAAGTGTAGACTACTGTATGAAATACCTATCTATTCTATATTGAAATCTACGGCTTCTAATGAGTTGGTCTTGATCGCAACTATCAGTATATTATACTATATGCACAGTGATGCCTGAACCTTTGTATTCAATTGAGCTTATTCGGTTGTAATAAGTGAAAGAAATTATCATTAACGAATATTAACATTCTTGTAATTGAATGTCACGATTTTGTATTTATATAATACAAGTGTAATCCAGTTATGGATTTGGGGTAAAGGGTTATACCGGCTGCCGCGGTATAACTTGAACAAAGTGGACTAGGCCAAGAGGCGTCTACTATATTTATAAGGCAGAGGGGAGTTGATCTGTGTTGGTGCAACTCACTGTCATGGCGAATTGGAGGAGCCCTGACCTCGGGGGGGGAAATAAAAATATTTGTGTATCATAACTGTTCGCTTCACTTACATACTCTGTTGCTAAAATCCTCGAAATAAGTCTTATTACGCTTACATTACGTCGATAGAAAGTTTATTCATTATCATATTCTAAATTTAAATTAGTAACCTAAAAATAGGTTAGCCTAGAAATTTAGGTAGGTAATCTTTTTCTCTGTTTTCCAAATAATCACGATAGGTTATATGTTGCGATAATTAAGTAAATTAAGTAGGTACAGAATTATGTTAGGAAGGTGAATTGGATAAGTAGGGACTTAATTTAGGACAACAGCACAAGCTACCTCTATAGAACGAGGGGGACTACTGGATCATAATAAGAGTCCTAGTTCCCACTAGAACGATCATTGGCCAAACTAGTTACTAAGTAGGTAGGAATTCGGAAACGTTTGAGTATAAGTATGTTTTTATAATAAATCGGAAGTAGAAATAGGTAGGGGATGGTATAGGTTAGGGAGGGTGTTACAATGTGCGTTCGATGCGTAGCTGTAATATAACTGTAACGTAACTGTAATGTAACACGATCGCCGTGAACGTTACATTACACCGAAAAATTGCAAATCAGTCGCCACCTTAACAGCCTCATCTATCAACCAGCAAATATACCGGCTTGTACGTAAGATTGGCTCTCTATTCCATAAAAAACCAGCAGCTATCTCACGTCTCAACAATGTATCACAGTTATTGTGACATTTAATATTTAGTTTAACTTTTTAATCTGTTTTTGTACAATACCAAGCAAATATAAATTCAAATCGCGTAGATTTTAATTAGAGATTATGTTTGTTTATTTGAAATATGGCTTGTGGCTTTAAAGCTAACAATAAATTTGTAAATAAATAATTTCTGTAATATTAGGTATGTTAATTATACTTACGATGAAAGAATTATAAATAAGCCTGACAAAATGAAATGAAACATTACATTACATAAGCTCACGCCTGTATTCCCCGAAGGGGTAGGCACAGGTGCTAGCACCCACATTTCGCCAGTTTATGTTTAGGTCCCAATGTAACAGGTGGCGAGCCTATTGCCATTAACCGGGCACTTATCAACCTGCGATAAATACACACATAACTTCGAAAAGCATCGAAAAGTCATTGGTGTGTGCCATGGTAAACCTGGGATCGAACCCGAGACCGAGACCGAGACCGATACCGAGACGAATGAAAATGAAAATGAAAAATATTTTATTGTCTTTGTTTCTTAACAAACGGTTGGCCCCACACTAGGCAAGCCTGTCCTGTTTAATTAAAGTATAAATGATCCTACAAGGTGTAATTTATCGTGGTACTGTTGTTTGATTAAAGCTGGGAATATAACCTCATATTATTTCATAGAGGTCAATTTTAGACTTCTCCAACATAATCTCGTTTTTGCAGTGACTGTGGCAATATGACCGTGATTGACCAATTTCAAAATTCAGGTCCAGCTCACACCACCCCAATAATTGTTGTATATAACCGTTCCTCTCCCTAATCGAAACAACATATGCGTGCAAAAGCTATAATACCTAATTAAATATCTAGTGTACCGACACAAATACTAAACTTACTAACAAACTTATTGATTCCGTCCTCTCTTGATAGCCTTTGTTCGAAACTTTTATCAATTGCATAGTTAAATTATTTGCCCTCTAACTTCTACAATACGAAGATACAAACAATAAAGTCGCAAAGAATTTATATTGACTACGAATCCAATTGCGACGTACAACGTTACAATATCGAGGAGATTTCTTTAATGTTTTTTGTGTCTGTTGTCTTGGAGAGATTGTTTGTTCTTGTCTAGTTAAGATAAAGATCACATTTTCTTTTTTGTTTTTATATGGAATCTTTGAAAATTGAAAAATATTCTTGTTAAACTACATTACTAAGAAACAGGGGCTCGATTCACTAACTTACGTACTTAGTTGCGTAAATTTACTTATGATTTTACTGACGTAAATATACGCAACGTGCAATTTTGGTGAGTAACCTATGTGAGTTTCCGGTAAAGAATACCAAGTAAATATACGTGACATATTATGTCATATGACATATGACATATTTATGAAAATAATGCCAGACTAAAAATATAACTTGAATTGCCAATTTTTTTCAATAAATTCAAGTTATTTCTAAAATTCTTATTATTACTTTTTTCAATCTCATACATAAACTCTTATGTATGGAATTTTTATGAACTATAATTTAATTAATATTAGTCTTCTTCTTCTTTTCGTGTCAACGATTCACTTTTATGAATAATTACACTATTCGGGCATAGAATTATGTAACTATTATTATTATTTATCTGCTTCAAAAAAATCTATTCATGTTTAGATGAATATAGGATATATTTTTTATCATCATTGCACTACAGTTTAATAAAATACAATTATTGTAATGCATAAGTCATTTGTATTTTTTTTTGACCTAAGAAATAAGTTATACAGCTATAAACAGCAGGCTGCTAAAATGGCAACATTATAATAGTAACTGATCGAATAGTGGTAATATCCAAGAAGAAATAAGAAAACCTTAAAAAACCTAAAAAAAGAGGTTTTTTTGTGGTCTATGGTACCTATGATAATCAATTTTCCAACGTTCTGAACATTCATTAAAAACTTTTAATAAATATTCCTATTGTTGTACATATTAGTAATCCTCGAAACAAATTTTGGTTGTACTATTTGTTCGGCTTTTTCTACAATATATATTATATATATATATATGTAATATGTAATTCAGTCAAGAAACTCGTGTTGATTGAGGGTGGCGCTGCTACGATTCTCTTTATTTATTCAATATACTCTATGGCTACGATTGATCTGGTATCCCTGTAATATTTCAACTGAATAATCTTGAAATTTTGGTTCTAGTACAAAGCGGTATAATTTCAATATATGAATGGAGGTCCAAAGGTTTTAAACAAAATGAAACAATGAATCTATTTTTCCTTCTCAATAAAATACTCCTTGGGTTCGGTGCACATCTGGCGGAACGTGGGTCTAAATTTAAAATCTAAATTATTTTTAACCAAGTTTTTAACTGTACCTACAATATTATCAAAGAGTATTGTATGCTTGGTGGTCTGTGCTGCATAGCGCTCGCTGGGTATATCGTTCGACAGTTACGCAGATGGTGCGGGTTAGGCCCGTCATGGAACATAATAAAAGAAAGAAGAACCAAAGAATGAATTTTCTTTATTCAGTTCAGGCACTTACAGAGCACATTTGAATGTCTTTTTTTCTTCTTTTTTTCGTGCGGAAATCCCCACGAAAACCCGCCAGAGCCGGAGGGGGAGGTTATGTCGGATTCAAACTGACTAAAATTACACGCCGTCTGTGGGTCACAGTGCTAGGCCGAAGGTGAGGTTGTCATCGATAGCCCTTGCACCTCGGCTGACCCAGGGTTTTCTCAAGAACTTCTTTATAAAAACCTAGATCAGGTAGGTCGCAAAATGTAAATAAAGGAAGATTATTAATTTAAATTCTATTTTACCAATAAAAACTATTCTATGTCACATTTATAATATGCTACTTCTAATGTAGACATTATTATAGTACTTACTTACATGACTTAGCTATTAAGACCATAATTGTAAAACTAGTATTAGTACAATGTACAGCCCTCATTTTTGATGAGCCTCATTTGTGACAAGCAGCTCCACCTGTCACCCCAGGCCCGCGCTTATGCCCCCATAAGCGCGGGCCTCGGAGGTCGATTTTGTGCATCCGACGTCCATGTTGCCTGCGACCGCGGGTAGCGCGGTTTGCGAGTCTATCTCGGTCACGCTGCCACTCCCTTTCCGCCGTCTCCTTCTCGAGCATTTCTTGCTACCAGGAGGCGCCGGCCTTTCATGCATCCGTGCAGCGGAACATCGCCGCGAGTAAGGTGGCGAGCGTGAAAGCTCCCAAGGTCGCCACCAGCTCCCGTCTCGGCGTCTCCCACGCCGGATACTCGGGGAGCGTGTGCAGCCCTGAGTCCTCGCTTGTGTCGCAGTGATAGCACCCGGACGATGGCTCCTCAACGATCAGACGCAGATCCCACCCGAAGCACCCGTGCCCAGTGATAATTTGCGTCAGTCGATACGAGGGGCTGCCATGTGGCCTCTCTAGTCTCTCCCCCCATGATTGGTATGGCCGCTACGACAGCTTACTTAAGTCGTCGTTACCACTACGCCACCATATCCATGTGAGGCCGGGATTTCTCGGTCCGAATATATTCAGGCTCGGGATCGTATCTCCGCATCCGCGCCTCCTTTCGGAACCGATATAGCACTGAAAGGGCCCTAGATTGTAGGATCCACGGTAGTGATCCGGCCAGAAGACTTGCCACGACGAAGGTTATCGGGCAGTAGCTAATGGCCCTGGTAGCCATCGTCTGCTGCGGCGTACGCAGTAGGGGCATGAAACTGTCCTCTAGGTTTCCAGTTTATGGTTTGCAAATGGGTACGACCTGCTATCAAAGTTGTTTCGATATTTTCAGCATAAGTAGGGTTTTTTTAAATATGGTTAAGTTTAAACGAGTTAACCAAAAATGGCTATGTGGGCGGTATAACGGCGTTGATAGGATCTTACCAAATTTGGATAGGTAGAGGGGGGAACACGACTGACGGTGGAGGTGAGCGCTGATGCATCACAAGGTGGCCACCCTAAACCTACACCTGGGTCGCAAGTCCCAGGCGCCGTCACAGTGTTCCTCTCTGTACCACGCCATGGACCCGGCGACCGCACGGTGAATCCATGGAATGCTAAGAACCAGATCTCTATAATATTTTTACATCTCTCATGTTCGATAAGCAGGTTATTATTACCTCCAAATGGGGCTTGTAGGTGATTTATTAGCGCTCTAGGCTAATAATGTAGCTAGAAAAGACCTAGGGCTGTAAGTAATTACAAAAAAACACTTCTTTCTTTAAAAAAGTTTGCGTGCATTTAACCTTCATACTGGCAATAGACATCATGCATTCAGTCTAAAGACCAAAGAGGTCGCTTTGCTATTCAGCCTTGTCTTCGTGTGAGTATAACAGTCATCAATTTTAAATAGGTATCGAATGGCAAAGCTCAAATTTTGTTCTTGAAAAAAAAATTGAAAAGTTCTTTACTTGATACTTTTAATGAAAAAAGACGGGAATAGAAAACTTTTACTATAAATATTGTTCGTTTTTGGCTTTTTTTTAAACATCTTTAACTATTAATATACCCAAAAAACACCTGTCCTTAAATCCACTATAAACATTCACGCGCAGACTTATCATGCGAGCACTCCATGTGAAAAGATTATGTTTGACGTACTGATGACACCGGTGATCTCCGCAAAACGACGTTTGGGGGATCAAACGATGTTAACATGGTACATGTTTACGATGGTGACCCCCTTTCCGAGACTTTGCTTTTAGCTTACCATCAGGCGAGGTGAAGTGAAATTGACGTGTCCTTTATATAAAAAAATAGGTCCAAGATATATGGCCCGAGCTATACCTTGATATTATGACCATTTTGTGCACCTTGCATGTTCACTGTACATACATGGTGGTATTGATTTACGGCGGAGGAGCGCTAGAAGGCGTGCCTCCCCATTCCGGGGGCGAGTCGGGGACCTGGGTCAGCCGTGGTGCGAGGGATATGTCGATGACCACCTCACCTCCGGCCTAGCACCACGACCCTCAGTCGGCGTGCGGTTTTAGTCGGTTCGAGTCCCACATAACCCCTTCCGGCTCCGCCGGGGGAGGTATCCGAGGTTTTCGCAGGCCAAAAAAAAAGGTGGGATTGATTTATGAGAAAAAGTTAAATACTATGTTTATCCGCATTCTAAATCACGAAACACAAGTTAGTTAATCCCTGTTTTCTTTAGGTCTCGATAGCGCAATGAAGATTATCGTATAATATTTATCGTGAACTAGCTTTTGCTCGCGGCTCCGCCCGCGTGGATGTCGGTTATCGCGACCAAACATAGCCTATGTCCTTTCTCAAGGTTTAATCTACCCTCATACCAAATTTCATCAAAATCGGTTCAGTGGTTTAGGCGTGAAAGCTAACATACAGACAGACAGACAGACAGACAGAGTTACTTTCGCATTCATTTATAATATTAGTATGGATTTATTCAACGACAAATTTTAGCAATCATTGTAATTCAAATGTAAATAAATACTTACCGAATGATTTTCCTATGATAAAAAACATTTAAACTTTTATAATTTTTGTGAACGTATCTACGTATACAAATCGAGCAGAACATTGTCATCGAGTTCAGAACCATGATTTAACGCCTAAACCATAATTTTGACTTTGACAGATGTTACTGAATACCAGGTTATTAAGTTATCGATTTCCAAAATCACAAGTATGCGATACGTGTTGTTAGTATATTATGACGTTTGAGCCATTTGTATGGGTGACGTCAGTTGTCAAAATGATAAAAACCTAAGTATCTGTAAACTTATGCTTTGACAGATCGTACAGAATACCAGGTTATCGAAACGAAACTCACAAATACGTGATACGTGGCGATAGTGAATCGAGCCCCTGATTCGATATTTTAGAGGTTTATACGAATACTACTTTTTGAAAATTACTTTTCAATGATTGTACTTTAAACTTCTATTTAGATTTGTTACACTATTTTCGACTATCCGAATTGCTTTAAGTTTTCCCAAATGAACGAATTTCAATTTCACAAGTCGAATTCTCCTTAATTTTTAATGATTATGTTCGTATATCAACCGATAGGGTAACAATATAGACCTATTGTTATTTTATGCAAGTTCGGGACTTCACGCGATAAAAACTTCCACTTACTTTCTGCCGACGTTTCGGGTGCCTCGGACCCTCGCCGGCCAGTCAAGTCGTGACCACGGGTGCAGCATCGCACCCGAAACGTCGGCAGAAAGTAAGTGGAAGTTTTTATCGCGTGAAGTCCCGAACTTGCATAAAATAACAATGAGTTTACACCGCGATAGCTTAAAAATAATATAGACCTAAATAAACAACTATAGTCCAATCACCACTCCTTATACTAAATATTAAGTCCATAAACATACCTACAATAACTTCAGCCATTGAATATTTTAAACAACTAAGACCCTGACATAAGCAAACATGAATAGCTTTTGATTATGTATAATATTCTCCTGTATACAATACAATGCGTTGTTTCTATATTAATGATAGTAATCTAATCTCAACTCCAGAGTACTCTGCGAACTTGGCTTGCGTCGTCATGGGCCACAAAATCAGCAAGAATTCATTAAAGCTAATTTATACTAATTTATAGTTACTATGTCTCGGCGTTTCTTGGTGTTCAAGCGATTCTCACTGGTCATAATATTAGTATGACAGGGACAATGACAAGTATGACCACCAATGCAAGCGATTCACACTGGTCATATCAATATGACATGCCAGTATGACCACCAAGAAACACCGATCTTATGATCATTATAGCATTAGTATATTTATTACTTAAACATTTACATAAAGAAATATTGACTTATAACTTCAACAAATGGCCTACAAATATTAGGCAATGTATCTTTTTTGTTTCTATAGCTTATTTTTTGCCTCAAATATTTATAGATCCAATTCCCGAGTATGACGTAGTGAATTTTCTATGGCAGGAGAGTTTATAAATCAATATTTTAAAAACGCTGTTTTAAGTGGCAGCTTCTACCAAGTGCCTCTTCTCTCTCTCTGCTTCACATATTCTGCTACGTACACATATTTAGTAAGACACTTTGTTCGTAAACTTTATATCGTGCCTTTGAGAGTACCGTGAGGCGAAACCGGTCAGGTGAAAAATTAAATATAGTGGAAAAGTACAAAGTGTCTTACTCAATATGAATTAAAAATAATTAAAACTGGCAGTATAGTTTACAATGAAAAAGAAAAATCCTATGTATACCCACAACCCAAAACTTTAACCGAAATTACATCAACCTTTGAATATTATTTAATGTAGAACGGGTAAGTTTAAAGGCTTAAGCAGGGTAATAATAATAATCAGCCTTAATTAAATCTGCGTTGGTAGTTTTACTGTTAAAAATACGCTCTTTCCGTGGCCCAACGAAGTTGCATGACAGGTATTTCGATGTGAATATTAGCACCAACAATGCGATAACACCCGCTTTGTTGTCAGGTATTCTGTAAATTTATAACATCTAACCCCTTTGTGAGATTCCCAATCTATCATCATTGAGTTGAACCTATCTTCCTCGTCATCCCGGTTCTCTTCTAAGTTTGTATTTTGGGACCCAGAGTCCGTACTCATACTTGTCCTTCGAAAAGCATCGGGAAAATGTAATGCTCAAGTGGGACTTGAACCCACGATCTTTCCCTTACAGGGGGAATGCTCTTCCAACTGAACTATTGAGCCACACCTGAATCACTTCAAATTTCCCTTCTCTTTTTTATGTCTTTAAGGGCACTTTCAAACATACTTGTCCTGTAACTTTATTAATTTAACGGTAAAGAATGCTGTATGTATCCCAACCTCAGACAGGCCTCATACATCTATAAGCAGATGGACTGGCATGGCGATGAGGTAGACTTAGGCCCCTTGAAATCTTGATGGGGTTCCTATAGTGCTCAGCATATCGACAGAAGCTATAGAAAGTTGAGTAGCCGCCACCAACGAGCATTTTTGGAAGCAAATTATAAATTTGGCAGACGAAAAATGCACTGTGACCACCAGCATCCCCTTATCCGATCCCCCAGGGGATTCCAGTGAACTCGTCGGTTCACCAGTAAGCTAATAGTAAATTAAAAGATGTGCTGAGAAAATAAAAAAATACAGTTTTATAACGTGGACATTAAAGTTAACTGACTTTAATTATTTCCAATATGATTTCAATACCTACAGCAAAAACATTCCCCCGGATGGCTGTACGTTTGATAAAATTAAAATTAATTAATTGGTATCCAATTGGATATCAATTTGATTCATTTTACGATAGATTTAACATTTTTAATTAAACTTTATAATGTATTGGAATGGCTTATTCAATGTAGTTGTTGAATAAGCCAATCCAATACATTTAAAACGAAACACGGTTGATACAAAATATTAGTAGTAACTTAAATTGTAATGTCAAAATAACAAGCATATTTATTATCTTCTTCCTAAACTTTTAAGTTGTGATATTTACGACTGGTATCAACTGAAATTCCGAATAGGAAATACCGGTGCCTAATCCTAACAGTCACGCAAACTACGGTTAGTACCAAATGGTACTGCTTCAATGCAGGTAATCTTTAAATCCATACAATTTCTTTAAATTTTGGGGCTAGTTATTCGACTATGTATTTAAGTGCAGTTTTGCATTGATATCAATATTGCTCCGTAATCACATCTTTGCATTTTCATACTTGTTACATGTGTGAGTATGAGTCCACCTGGAAGTCCCCAAATAGGTTTTTTTTTTAGTTTTTTATTTCTAAAACACAAACAATTATACATTATGTTAATATAGTACATACTGCACAAATCATCTGGGGTTTAACAGCGGTATGTTGACACTCATCTCGCTACAAAATAATTAAAATAAGGCAATGACTAGGTAAGCAGATAATGTTTCTTTAGGACACGTTTACCATTTTTTTTATTTAGTGCGTCACGGGTTTCGGTAGGCAGACCATTTAATATACATGGCAACATGTATTCCCACGTCCTTGTTCCGTATACATTGTTATGTTTAGGTAACCTATATATGGGCAAATAAGAAAGCATCCACGTTTCGCCAATTACGATTTTCGGTCCCACGACGTAATAGGGGGGTAAGCCTATTGCCGTCTGGCAGGCTCTTTGTCTTGGGCTGTATGTTTACTATCGAATGGAGAACAGCCCTATCCCTTGGTCGCCTTTTACGACACAGGAAGAGCTGGGGTGGTCCTATTCACCACCAGTTCACTGGAACCATCGCAACAAATTTTGGTGAAGCTAAAAAAATATCACTGATTTTGGATTAGATAATTATTAGATCGCTCCAGCGTTTATTAGTTTTTGTTTAGTACAAATTCTATCAATAACTTTCATATTTCTCATCTGCTATGCGATAAAAGCCAACTTTATTTTAGACGCAAAACTTACCATTAACTGCCAAATTATAATTGAAGCAGTACGGTTCAAAGTGGTCATATTAGGAAAGTGGTCATTTTAGGAAAGTGGTAATTTTAAGAAAGTGGTCATTATCAACCTAAAGGAAAATACTTAGTCCACTATTCCCAATTCTCATTATCCGAACATCTCATCAGATCATCAGACAGCCTCTGTGGCGTGGCGGTAGTGCACGCGACTGCCACGCAGGAGGCGCGGGTTCGATTCCCGCTCAGTGTAAATATTTGTACGCATGAATATGGCTATTTGCATTGGTCTGGGTGTTTCTATGTATAATATGTATGTATTTACAAAAAAAAGTATATAAGTATGTTTATCCGCATTCTAGATTCCATAACACAAGCTATAAAAGCTTACCAAGGGTCTGGATAGCGTTGTATAGAATGTTGTAGAATATTTTTTATTTATTTATTTATCTATTTACTTTACAAACTACGAAGGAACTACTTTAAGATAAGTGCTAAACAATACCACCATCGCCGCAGGAATTCCCAAGTTCCCATTAATTAATTTGTATTAACACAGTAAGTAATAATTCAACATTGTTCTGCTTATTAACATGGACACTTGGTTCTCTTTGAACTGACATGTACCTCTATTGTACGATTTCAGTTGTTTCCAGTTCTCCGATAGTAATTCATATTGGTAGGAGGAGCGGGAATTTTTTCCTATATCTCCGCTTGTTAGGAGGAGCGAGATTTTTTCGACATATCCAATCGGTAGGAGGAATGGGATTTTCTCCACACCTTAAATTTTTAGGGATTTTTTTTCCGCATCTCGAATTGTACATCATTGTATCTGTGGATTTATGCATGCTTCTTTAAATTGTTTTGCATAGTTTGGACTAGCTCTAGACTTTAGGTAAGACTAATTAAATAAAACATTTTTAAACTAAACTATAAATACTTAACAAATAAATAATCCACAACATTCCATACAACGCTATTTAGAACCATGTTAAGCATAGGTTAACTAGCTTGTGTTATGGAATTTAGAATGCGGATAACCTTACTTAGATACTTTTTTGTAAATACATACATATTATACATAGAACATCCAGACTAATGCAAATATTATGCCACAGAGGAAGCGGATTCGATTCCCGTACAGTGCAAATAAATGTTGTATACATGATCTGGGTGATCCTATGTATCCACACTAATATTATAAATGCGAAAGTAACTCTGTCTGTCTGTCTGTCTGTCTGTATGTTACGCTTTCACACTTAAACCACTCAACCGATTTTGATGAAATTTGTTATAGGGGTAGATTACACCTTGAGAAAGGATATAGGCTATGTTTATTCGCGATAACCGACTTCCACGCGGGCGAAGCCGCGGGCAAAAGCTAGTAACCTTTGCTAATATCGAACGCTCCACCGCTACACCAGAAACAGTGTCCTATTATAATATGATTTAGTTGAGTAATGACTAATGACTGGTGTACTTACCACATAACGTCATGTCAAACATGAAACACACATGTGCCGGAGATGTATTGACCGATGTGTACGTTGGATAGCACATTCAAGTAAATGTTCTATTTAGTGGACATAATTTATTACTACAATAATGTATTATTGACGGCTAAGTATTCCCGAAGGGGAAGGTTGTGTTGTATTAATTTACACCATATCAAAGAATCAAAGAATCAAAGAATCAAAGAATCAATTTCATTTATTCAATTTAGGCACATAAAGAGCACATATGAACGTCAGAATTGTACAATGTCAGTCATAAAAAAATAAATAAAATAAATCATTGGAAAATGATTCTTTCGCTGGTTCGGTAGGTTGGTTCTACTGAGAAGATACCAGCAAGAAACTCAGTGAACTCGATTATCCTATATTGATTTTTATCATATATTGATATTTCTGTGGTTGAAGTACACCAAAGGAAAGACAAACAGGGGCTTCAAACCAACCAACTTAGAAAAGGAAGAAAGAAAGAAACAAGGAAAAATACTCGTTTATTGGGAATCAGCACAAAATACACAAAATAAATGATTAAAAAAAAATTGAACCGACTTCAAAACCAAATAGGAAAAAAATGTTTAAAATAACAGAATTTAGAGAGAGAATTTTGAGATTTTCGATCTATTAGAAGTCGGTGCCAACTTTGTGTGCTGTGCCTGACCTGCTCTAATGCCATTAATCTAGGTATAATGACTTGTTGAGGTAGGGGTGGCCTATCCTACTTAGCTATATTATTTTACCTGTTTGACTTGATACCGACTTTTGTATTGAAATGATCGATATTTCATTTAATGCATGGCAGGTAATCCAGGTATGTACAGCAAAGCACCAGCAAACAAAGTTGGCACCGACTTCTAATAGATCGAAAATCTCTAAATTCTCTCTCTAAATTCTGTTATTTCAAACATTTTTTTCCTATTTGGTTTTGAAGCCAGTTAAATTTTTTTAAAATCATTTATTTTTCCCTTTTTAGTGGGTCAAGGTTTGCGTTCGTAATCCAAGTTTAATCCAGTCCAGCATGCCATTAACCACGGTTTTCGTCTTTTGAGAGCATAATACTCCCAATAAGTTAAGGGAACTGGAACTTTTATATGAAAGACGGCCAGTTGAACAGGTTGGTGATTTCGCAGATGGGGCTGCAGTTAGAATTTTACAAACGATCAAATTGGTGAATGACAACAACTCTAAGATGATAGCTCAACTATTTTACTGAGGGTCTTGTCAACGGTGCACTGCGGATTGTGTGTACGTTTAGGTGGTCTGCTCTGTGTCGCGATCGGTCATAATCCGACGAGTTACCTGATGCAGTTTTTATTAAATTCGACGATGATACTATTGGCACTAGATTGAAAGGTAGCTTAGTTGCAATTGCAACAAAAGGCTATGGGGATGTGGAAAGAAGAATCCGTTAATCTTGAGTTGGGCTGCAACGGTTCATGAGCTTAAAAATATTTTCTAAGTCAATTACCGCTTTATTTAATGTGGTGCACATTAAATAAAGCGGTAATTGACTTAGAAAATATTTTTTTTGCTAAAGGTCAAGTGTATGTTGCTTTAAGTGGACAAGACAAGTAGTGCCCCTGTCACCCCAGCAGAAGCAGGCCACGGCAGCAGCGCGCGTAGGCACGCCTCCCCATTCCGGGGGCGAGCCCCCTGCCGAGGAGTGCCAGACCGCAAGGGATGGCCCTGGGCCAGCCGGGCTGCAAGGGATATGTCGAATACAACCTCACCTCCGACTTAGCATAGCCATCAGTTGGCGTACGGTTTTAGTTGGTTCGAGTCCGACATAAACCGTTCCCTTTCGGCTCCGGCGGGGGAATCCGAGAGGATTTCCGCACAATAAAAAAGACCACCTCAGGAGTAGATATACCCTTTTATAAACATACTTATTATTATTATTAATTGAGGAATTTTCTCGGGTTTACTCTGAAATTTCGTGATTATCTCAGGAGAAGCACCAACCCTTACTAGTATCACGTTAGCCCTACATACTACTACATAGTTTCCATCGATCAATTGCAGTACTGTCCCCTAACTCCTAACCGTTAAGGAGTTCTATAGCTTCACTATCAACACAGCAGCATCAGAAATTGATTCAAGCATATCTCACAAGCAACACGTTAGCCCTATTTAGTAGTATACTAAATATTTATCATCCACCAATGGCAGTACTGTCTCCCAACTCCTAACCGTTAAGGAGTTCAGTAGCTCCATCATCAGACCATCATCTGACCTGGTGGAAATGGGACCACCTCAAAAGTGAACCCTATCTAACAAAAAAATAAAACTTGAAATCCGTCTATAATTGGCGGAGATATCGGTGAACATACATAAAAAAAATATGGGTTAAATTTCATACGTCAAAATCGCAGTTCGTCTAGTCATTGCACTGTCAAGTTCTCTTGTGGTCAAATTACACTTTATGACAAGTTCTCTTATGGTCAAATTACATTTTATGACAAATTCTCTTTTCGTCAAGTCTTTCGTTCGTTCAATTTCATTTACGTCAACGCCTAGTAGAGTTGTCAAAATAATTTCATATACTTTTCATATAGGTACCTTACTTGTTAATTATTTATAACTAGCTGTTGCCCGCAGCTCCACCCACGTGGATGTCGGTTATCGCTTAGGGCTGAAACACAAACTCGCGTTGCGGCGCGCCGCGCCACGGCGCAACGCGCATTCTAGCGTTGCGTTGCGGCGCCGCCCGCGAAACAAGGCCTTATACTCAATATCAACGTCAGACATTTTAATTTTTAAACTTGTCGTGACACGTATTGTTTGTAAGCGTCTCATAAACAAACTGGTGTATGGTAGTACGGGAGGCAACAAGTGTGAACGTCGATAACGCTGGAAAGTACAAGGCGGTGTACAACGCAAAATTCTGCGTTGCGGCAGGCGGCACTGCCCATTTTAGCGGAGCGGCACTACCCATTTTAGCGGGGTGGCACCGCCCATGTTAGCGGTGCGGCGCCGCAACGCGAGTTTGTGTTTCAGCCCTAAGCGATAACCGACATCCACGCGGGTGGAGCTGCGGGCAACAGCTAGTTATAAATAATTAACAGGTAAGGTACCTATATGAAAAGTATATGAAATTATTTTGACAACTCTACTAGGCGTTGACGTAAATGAAATTGGACGAACGAAAGACTTGACGAAAAGAGAATTTGTCATAAAATGTAATTTGACCATAAGAGAACTTGTCATAAAGTGTAATTTGACCATAAGAGACCTTGACAGTGCAATGACTAGACGAACTGCGATTTTGACGTATGAAATTTAACCCGAACATCGGTATACAGACAAATTTGAGAACCTCCTCCTTTTTAAAAGACTAAAAGGCTAAAACCTCACGCAAGTGACCGACAAAGTATTTTTTTATAAAGGACACGTCAATTGGCTTCACCTCACCTGATGGTTAGCTAAAGGCAAAGTCACGGAAAGAGTGTCACCATCGTAAACCTTTACCGTGTTAACAGTGGTGGCACTCAGCTTGACGGCCTCATCAGATGCCTTTTCACGCCCCGCTTACCCGCCATTAGATGGTCTTCCTACAGTCCTGGGTCCTTACCCAGGACTGTAGGAAGACCATCTAATGGTTCATGGAAATGGAATGGTGAATTCCTTGTTAGGTAAGTTTGGCAGAACCCCATACGGTAGCCTCCTATTAAAAAAAGGCGAGAGTAATTTCTCAACTGGCAGATTCTGTGGGAAACGGAAGACATTGAGGTTCGATGGAAAGAAATTATTCTCCAACTACAGAGTAACAATTCCTCACTTTCACTACACAATTGTCAGAACACACACAGAAGGAGTTAAAATCTCTCCTAAAGCTGAGAAATCTAGAAACACTTGCGAGTTTTAAGATTGTTGACAATTCTCGACTTCGTCTTTGTATAGAGTCGAAATGCTCTAGCAAATATCCTTTGTGATTAGAATCTATTGTCACAAGGCATTGGCGAGAAAATAGTTGAATCATGGTCGAGTATCATTGACAACTCTTGCCTGTAGAAAATTGATATAATCGTGAAAAATCGCCAGTTTGATAAATCGGCAGTTGCAGAACACCTTGAGTCGGGTACCAATCACTGGATTGAGCTTCATCAACCCAAAGTCCTCTCCACTGATCGCCACTACTATTCTAGGATTGTGCGTGAAGCCATTGAAATTAAAAAGTGTAAAAATTTCAATAGGGAAGATGAATTCAAACTATCCGGGACGTGGAATCCAGTGATAGAAACACTAAAACCCAACAACACTCTGCTGTCCAAAACTGACGTAGTGAGTGTAGTTCACTTCATTCTGAAAGTAACGGAGGGTAGACGCACAAAAAATGTTCCGCGCATACCGCGCGACCCTCGCCGGCCAGTCAAGTCGTGACCACGGGTGCAGCATCGCACCCGAAACGTCGACCGAAAGTAAGTGGAAGTTTTTATCGCGTGAAGTCCCAAACTTGCATAAAATAACAATAATCGTGTTGTTCGTGTATAGGGTACCTAGCGTGGCAGTACGTAACTTTTCCAAATATATTATGTTGCTCTGTCCATCACTGGGGGACACTGGGACATAATTTCAAAATTTGTCTCTCTGTCCATCAGTGGCGGACAGATTGGTGGAGGGTGGTGGACACCGGGAATATACCGTATTTAATAGTATACTGGATCTTATTTTTATTGTGATGTACCCGGAATTATTTCCATAAAGCAATTTTTTTAAAATTGTATTGAAGTGAGTTCACGTCCAACCCAAAGGTGGCGACACTTTATAGTTTAAAATTTTTGTAAAATCTTGTTATGAATTTGAATATACGAATATGAAAAAGGGAAGGGAATACTGCCGTCACTTTTAGACAAAGGAATTAGTAACTTAAAATATCACTATTTATTTACCTTTCGGACCGTTAGGTTGAATTTTCAAAATGTTGAATTTCCATAATGTTGAATTCCCAGTTAGTTGAATCCCAGAATGTTGAATTCCTGTAACGTTGAATTCTCATGTTGTTGAATGTTATTATCACATTCCTAAGATGTCGATTTTCCATAATGTTGAACCTCTTTACTAAAACCTACTTGTATTAATTGGCACTTATGATAAAATCATAGATTAGGTTATAATGACACACCTTCAATCTTTCAAAATATGACAATTATCAAACGCCGATAACTGTTTGCCAATATATTTGTAAAAATGAATAGTAACGAAATAATATAATAATAAATAAATAGAATAAATCTCGTAAGAATAGTGAAATTCTTAATATAGGAGGTAAATATTGTCCAAGCAAAGATGGTAAAGCGAACCAAAACGGCACTACGCGATGGAAGTGCGTTATTCGCGATATATGTACGGCCACCGTCACTTTGAGCGCAGATAAGTCGACAATAATACGCAGTTCTTCACATAAATGTGTTGTTAATGAATATAAAATAAAAATAACAGAATTTATAAATAGTGTAAAGGAAGAAGTTTGCAGAAATTTGAACCCTGTTGAAAACATTTTTGAAGGCATGGTGACTCGATTTGTAGAGGACAATTTAGATATACCTGCATTTGAAATTCCTACATATTCGTCTATTAAAAGCACTCTTTACAGAATAAGAAAAACATTTTTAGGATCCGAACGATTGGTTTTTAAAAACATTGAAGATGTGATCGTCCCTAAGGGCATACCCGAAAAGTTCATATGTATTGAAGATGGTCATAAAGATAAAATCATAATTCTCTGTTCCAAACAACTTAAGAGTATTTTAAAATCACCTAATAATGTTTCTTTTTACGGTGACGGCACGTTTAAAGCATGTCCAAAACCCTTCTACCAACTTCATATTTTGCACCTGGACTACTACTCAGACGAAAAAAGCATCAATATATTCCCTGTTATATATGCCTTCTTACCCAACAAAACACAGAAAACTTATACACGGTTCTTTAGATTAATAAAGATCAAGCTAGGCGTACGTGTACAAAATTTTAAGTGCGATTACGAAACAGGCCAAATTAACGCAATAAAACGTGTTTTCAACGGAGTCCAAGTCACGGGTTGTTTTCAGCACTTTAACAAAGCTGTATGGAAGAGAGCAAAGCAGTACAATTTAAAAAAGAGTGCATTTAAATCAGAAAGAAACATAGTCCGGCTGTGTTCATATTTAGTCCTTCTACCTGCAAAGTATATTTCTTCAGCTTGGCATAGCATAAAACAGAAAGTCCCGGAGACAAGTAACATGCAAAAGTTCCTAATATATTTTGAACAGCAGTGGTATAACATGGATCACACTCTCATAAGCTGTGCAGATGATGCCCATAGGACAACAAATTCCTGCGAGGGATACCATCGTAAAATAAACTCGCAACTGCCATTAACGCCCAACATATTTTTGGTTTTCAAAACATTGATTAAAGAAACTGCCTGTTATGATCGGAAATACAGAAGATCACTTTTTTTTCCTTTTAAGAAAAACAGGAATTTAGCTGATGTTGTATTTGACCAAAATTATAAAAAAATATTAAGAAGGTTAAACAACAACGAAATTACACCCATGCAATTTCTTAATAAAATTGTCTATTTCAGACTGAAACTCGGGTTTTAAAGTCACTGTGTAATTTTAATTTTATTTGAAATTATTTTTAAATTTAAAATGTCAGTAATATTAAGAGGTTTTATGTTAAGTATAACACTGTATTGTCTATCAATGACTTGTTAAGCATAATTTTTGTTCTTTTTTTAATAAAATTGCATTTGAATAACATTACATTTTCTTTGATTGTATGGTGGGTGTTGTGCATTTAGTGAGATATGTACGAGTACGGTAGTGATAGAATACACGACACAAATTGCAATAAAAAATAAATTAAACAGAATCATTCCATTTATCAACATTGTGCGATTCAACGAATTAAGAATTCAACATTTTGATAAACGATATTCAACATTGTAGGATTAAAAAATTCAACGTTACAGGAATTCAACATTCTGGGATTCAACTAACTGGGAATTCAACATTATGGAAATTCAACATTTTGAAAATTCAACCTAACGGTCCGAAAGGTTTATTTATATCCCCTGAATTCAATTAAGAAGAAACGCGCCATTTCAACAATAGTTCAAATGTGCTCAAATGTTCAAATTCAACATTTCAGCAAGATTTAACAGTAAATTTGCCATGAAATGAGAAATAATGAACTTATAATTTTATTTTAGGAGTTTGATAAAATTTCAGTAGTGATCATTTAGACTCTCACTCAAAATTATACGATGCCGGACTCGAAGGCACACCAGTTTGTCACACCCACGAGTATGACTAACAGGATTTCTTTCGTTAGCTAGTAACTAACCTACATTATCTTAATCTGACGCATAGGTGTAAATTCGTAGAACAAATTTTTATTTTGCGCACCCGCCGATATTGAAAACTGCCTACTGACTGGAGGAATTTGTCAATAATTGTAACTAGCCCCCCTAGCTTAATCTGACGCGCTCGAGTTACTACAGTATTTCCTTCTACGCCTCCCCTACTAATATGATTACAATAGCTTTTCTAGCTAGGAACACTGGTCTAATTTATCGATCTAACGTACAATAAAACGCCAATTACAAACTAAATTTAATTTGGACTTCAAACATTTCACTTGGTAATCTCGTATTTACATTTTAAGATTTTCGGCCATTTTCAGCAATATATTTCTTAGTAGGTTCGCTAGTGCGGGGTAGTTTTGTCCTAGCAAAGGGGCTCGGAGCTGGGGAACACAAACCTGAAAACGACAATACACATAGTTTAATAGCTAATTGTTAGATTTATTAGTATGCTAAAATGTCAATGATTTTTAGCATTCGACACACCCGTTATTCACAGTATAAATGTTGGTTAGATAAAATCAGTTAGATATAGTTAACCCACTAAATACCGGTTAGCTTTATTAACCTATCAGATTTACTACAACGCTATGGTTAGTTTATATTATTAGCATGCCAATTAGTATTAGTTAGATTACTATCATACTAAACGTTGGTTGAATTATTAGCAAACCTACTAAACATCGGTTAAATTATACATAATATTATATACAACACTATATTATTGATTGATGACACTTGGTGGAATATATTGTCACACATATTTGGGTCATCTTTGGGAATGCCGTAAGGCGAAACCGGTCAGGTTCGATAAAATATATACTGTTCAAAAAGTACAAGAAGTGTTCTCAATGTGTGTAACATTTCACACTAGCTAATGCCTTCATCTACACCCGCGTGGAATTCTCCTCCCGTTTCCGTTCACCCACGAAGAATTTTATTCCCGTTCCGGACCCATGGATATTATTTTTTTATACCTTTCGTGGAACTTAAGGAACATACGTTATAAAAATTGTCCGAATCAAGTTACACGCTTAGTGACAAATATAAGATGAAGATCATAATTACTGCACAAAGATGGACCTGTGATGGAAAAAAGGGTGTCGGGGCAACGACGCCTATTGAATCCATCATATTTATTAAAAAGGTTCAAAAGTCGATAGAAAATAAATGTTTTTGACTGGAAACTACCACGTACTAAACGATCCAACCTTATGGAGATAGAATAAATTTCAATATAAACTTTTCAATCCAGAGCGTTTCAATCCGTTGGGAGATAGCTATTCAAAAAATCTTTGTACAAATAGAATATTTTAAAACAAATTAATAAGCAATATTTTGAAGTTAATTTTTCGTATTATTCATACAGTTTTTTTAGTTTAATCACTGTTGAGCCAAACAAACACAACTTGCCGAATGTTAAGACCCGTACTTTATATATAATGGAGGTCCATAGAGAGAGAGAGAGAGAGATATGCTACTTTTTCCCTAATAGATGAGGTCATCTTTTACAAAAAGTTGCCTATCTTTGTCTAGCCTGTCAAATACCAACAATCATTCTCGACATACAACCCGGTTACTTTAAGTTTGTACCTGGCAGCGAAGACATTTATAGACGTCATCGGGTCCAAACTTTGCAACGATTGTGAGTGAGTATCATTCCACCAACACGTTCACATTTATAATGTAGGCACTAAAATAAAAGCCCCTATATTTAATTTAAGTCCTGACCACGTGAATAGAAAATGTATTTTCATTTTCAATTTTATTTTTGAGCTCATTCTCTAATGCTGCCGCGTGGTTCCCGGCAGAGTAGAATTTTCCACAACATTTCTTCCCTTGCGGTGTCGTACAAGGCGGGCTGTTTCACATCAGACAGATATATACAGCCCAGATTCAGCCTTGGATGCACGGCTCGAGTTAACAATAGTGCCCGGAATGCGGCAATAGGCTCACCCCCTATTACGTGGACCGAATCCAATGATTTGTGAAATGAGGGTGTTAATTCACCTCTGCCTAACCCTCCGGGGATGAATATGTATTCTCCAATCCTTGCTTAGAAATGCAGCTCTAAATGTTTTAACAGTATATGTTACGACTTAGAAACAACAAAGTATAAGAGAAAAAGTTTATTTTATTATTTAAAGTTGGCAAAACCGCACTGACTTTTTAGCCAACCCATTACTACTGCCCCTAAGAGCATAATAAAAAGTTTGTTATGTTAGAAGACAATGTGCCAAACGAAACTACAAGGTATACTTTCAGTGCCATTTAAAGCACTCGTGGGACGACGCGGTTTTTCAATATTATAAAGTACAGTTACGGACCATTTTTGTACCACAAAGTAATATAATCTGAAGCTTAGAACACATAAAACTTAGGATTTTTATCAGCAACTAATGTATAGATGTTTCAATAGTTAGAAATTTAGCTACCAAGACGATTTACGAGTTGGACGTATCGCTAATTAGACGTTTAGGGTAATTAGACATTTTGCATCTTAGACATATTGATCATAAAGCAACAAATTTTACATTTTCTTTCTAACTTTCCTTATCATAGTATAGCTTGTCAACCGGAGTGCAGACAATTTAACGATAAACATATAAAAAAAAGTGAAACCAACCTCAAGAAACAGAAAAAACAAAAAAAAGCGCAAAAAAAGAATGTTCTGACGAGCTCTTCCAATTAGTCCCACCCTCCCCTTTCCTTCACAGGACGACACGTGCAGGGCTAAGATGTCATCCATTTACGGTGCAGAGTATACCTGCTAGAACCAAGCGTTTCAGTGATTCATTCCTATGCCGCACCACTAAGACCTGGAATTCCCTGCCAGCTCACGTGTTTCCTTCTTCCTACAGTTCCGGGTCCTTTAAGCGGGGCGTGAAAAGGCATCTAATGAGGCCGTCAAGCTGAGTGCCACCACTGTTAACATGGTAAATGTTTACGATGGTGACCCTCTTTCCGAGACTTTGCCTTTAGCTTAACATCAGGCGAGGTGAAGTCAAATTGAAGTGTCCAATATAAAAAAAAAAAAAAAACACCGGATTTTCAGATTTACTTATCTGTTAGAAATTGGTTCGAACTTTGTTTCTTGCGGCTGAACTCCTATGATACAATTGAGATTGTCCACCTCTTGAGCCAGGCATTAGCGCCCTTTACACTATAATTTTATCTCGAGGGAATACCGTATGTGTGCGTGTGTGACAGAGCGCGCGTTTAAAGACATCGCGCGTTATAGTAGAGTTCAAAATGGCGCGGCAGAGTTGTGTCTGGTATGTTTAACCGCGCGATTGAGTGACCGTATAAAGGAGGCTATTCTCAGGACACGTTTCGGTTACAAAGCAAGGTGACCGTCTAAAGGCGCCCATTGACTCAGTTGGAGTCTGTTAAAAGGAACTTACCACAGCGAGTACAACAACCATCAGTGGACAAACCAGGTTGAGGATTAGCGCGAGGATAGCTCGGACCAGCCACCAAAGACCCACTACTACTAACACGCTTGCTACCATGACCTGCAACAAATAAGATGTGTGTACTATATTGTATATCATAGTATACTGCTGGATATAAGCCTCTTCCAATACAGGACGGCTTTTTTATTCGTGTGGAAATCCCCTCGGACACCCCCTTGCCGGAGCCGGTAGGGGAGGTTATGTCGGACTCGAACTGACTAAAACTGCACGCCGACTGTGGGTCGCCGTCCCCGTGGCCTGCTTCTGCTGGGGTGATAGGCGGCTTCACCCGTCCCCCCCAGACCCGCGCTCATGGGGGATGGAGGTCAGTCAGTGCCCTCCTTCGCCCGAGTTGCCTGCGCGCGTGGGCGGCGAGGTTCGCGAGTCTCGCTCGCTCGCGCCGCCTCTCCCTTTCCGCCGTCTCCTTCACGACCATTACCTGTTTGCTGAAGGAGACACCGGCCGCCCACGCGTCAGCACAGCGGACCATTGCTGTGAGCAGGGTAGCGAGGGTGGGAACTCTCACTCCCAGGGCCGCCACTAGCTCCCGCCTCGGTCCGGCCCATGCCAGCGTGAGAGGTGTGCGTGTGCAGCTCTGTGTCCTCGCTCGCGTCGCAGTGATGGCACTCGGACGTTGGCTCCTTTTCGATCCGACGCAGATACCGCCCGAAGCACCCGTGCCCGGTGATAATCTGCGTCAGTCGATACGAGTGGCTGCCATGTGGCCTCTCTAGCCATTCCCCCGTGATGGGCCTTACCGCCTCTATGACGGCATGCCCTGCGCGTGATTGCTCAAGTCGTCGCTCCCACTCCGCCACCATGATCCTGTGGAGCCGGGATCTCTCGACCCGAATGTCTTCGGGCTCGGGATCGTATCCCCGCTCCCGCGCCTCCTTACGGAACCGATACAATGCCGCAAGGGATCTCGCTTCCAGGATCCACGGTGGCGATCCGGCTAGGAGACTCGTCGCTTCAAAGGATAAATATAGGACGGCTTTGGCCTACTGTTTCCACTCTGGTTAAACGCATTGAAAATTAATATACAAAAGTTCTTTTAAAAATATTAGGTGGACCTTTGTACACTCGTAAACTTTTTTTTTACAAACAACACCTTAACTAGAAACGCCAATTTGTGCCGATAAAATAACGAGAAATTACTGTAACATTAGACTGTTTTAGAAGTGTACGTGGGTTTTAAAAAGAATAAACTTTACGTCCTCTAGTGTACCCAAAAGAAATAGAATTTGTAAGAGAAGGTATCCCCTGGTACACATATTGAGAACACTTTGTACTTTTTCCACAGTATTTATTGTATTACACCTGACTGGTTTCGCCTTACGGCATTCTCAAAGGTTTACATTTACCAAAGGTTATTACTGTTGGTTGTTGTTACTGGAATACAATTTTTTTTAACTATCTACCTGTGAAAAATGTTCGTGTTTTTAAGAATTAGAACATCTAAAACCTTTGGTAAATGTAAACCTTTGAGAATGCCGTAAGGCGAAACCGGTCAGGTGTAATAGAATAAATACTGCGAAAAAAGTACAAGTGTTCTCAATATGTGGTACAATGAATTCCACCAAGTGCCGTCAATCAACAGTATAAATAGTATCCCCTGGTGTTGCATATGTTCATAGGCCGCCGTAACCGCTTGTTTGTCTATAGCCGGGTGTTTATCTGTCTATCTTAAGTGATATAAAAATGTAAAATCCTACCTGCGCATCTTCATGTGTTCGCAGCCAAGACTTGGCCACTTCGATGACATTTCTATCACTTACACATTCTGCAGGGGAAACATTGAACTGAAAACAGACATGAGGAGATAAATATATAAATAAATATATCCATTTTAAGTCACACAGCTGAGTTAAGCAATACTGCAGAGTTTCATAAAAAGATCAGGCAAATAAATTTCAAATTGTTACTAACATTGTGGCCACGGCGCCACATTAAACTTTGGTACTTCTGCAACTGGTAGTCTGAATACAAGCCCTTTGCTACGTCCTCAAAGACTCGGGTGGTGTAATACAGGGAAGTGTGCAGACTTCTTTGCACGCGTACGCGTTCGTCTGTAAACAAAAGGTGACTTTAAAAGTCAGTTTGCTGGCTTTTGAAAAAAACTCTGCAATATTCCTTTTACTTAATATGTAATACATTATTTTTATTACAACTTTCTAGGTGTTATAAAAATAATGTATTAAAAAACAGATTGCATACGGGATGTATCGATCAACATCCTTGAGGTTCAAGCCAACCCCACCTGCACCCGGGGGGCCATCTCGAAAGAGATGGTCCTGGGTCTGCCGGGGTGCGAGTGATATGCTTTCGGCAATATCACCTCCGGCAACCAAAGACCTAAAACGGCGTGCGTTTTTGTCGGTTCAAGTCCGACATAACCACCTCCACAGACTGCGTGGGGTGGTATCCGTGGGTATTTTTCGCACGATAAAAAATCCCCACCTGTACCCTGCAATTCAGCACAGCTGCTAAACAACGAACAATGTTTTGGCGCAGACTGTCCATTCAGAGTTGGAAGATCAGACGATATTCCCTCCTGGAAAGGCCGACAAGTCACCCATAAACATTTATCGAACCCTGCTTTAGACGCAACTAGAAAATCGTTACGAGAATGATGATGATATATTGCATCAATATCAAATTTAAAAGTCCTAAATAAAATGATGGGCCCGTTCCACAATGTGGAAAGGTGCATTAACTTCATATCAACCCACCAGAGTTACGAGTGTCCTCACACTGAAAAGGCTCTTACAGTAAAAAGTTTACACACACGTTAACCGTAAAGATAAACACATAAAGACCATCATCAGCGACAGACATCATACATTTACTTAATGTATGTAGCATCTCGCCATAAAAACATTTTTTACGTCATAAGAGCAGTCTACACGCTCGTACTTGCTTTTAAAAAAAATGGAACACGGAATAATCACCATACTGTAGCTACATTTATCAGCTCACAAAGACTAAATTCGTGTGAATTTATTTATTTTTTGAATACACAATATACACATTGCACAATTTTTTTATACTGCCAGTAAGGTAAATTAAAAATTCTTCGGAATAATTTCATAATTTGTTTTATGGTGTGCTTCTGGCCTGAGGCGTACATATGTATATTTAAGTCGTTTTAACTCCAACTTGCTGTGGAAAATTAAGTTGGGAGGTGTGGACAGTACTTTATATGTATGTAATTATAAGTATAATACCGGAAAGTCTGATAACAAGTTTTACGCTGTATTAAAATCTTACAATGACATTACACGGATAAACTGTTTAGTAAGGTACAAAATATTTGCTCATTCATCAGGGCTAGGTATATCACTGCCAGAATATTATTAAGTATACTATTGAAGGATACTTGACAGATAAAATTCTTCTTAGGGGTCGCGCGCGTGAATCTCTCACGTCACGCTGCCGTCATGGGGCTGCTTCTGTAAAGTCGGTGAGCAGCCAACTCGCCGTCCTCAGGCCCCCGGTCATGGAGGCCGATGGTCTTCGGCGGAGACAAGTCGGCGGCGCCCAAGCCGCCGACTGCGGAACTCGGGTGGGAGAGTTCTTTCTACTCCTGCTGGAAACTATGGCTCGCACCATGGTCTCGAGCGAGAGAGTGCCTACGCCCAAACCCACCACAAGGAACTGGCGCTGTTGCACCCACGCCGTGCACAGGCTCACCCCCTATTACGTGGGACCGAATTGGTGAAATGTGGGTGTTAATTCACCTCTGCCTAACCTTTCGGGGATTAAGGCGTGACTATATGATGAGGTTGATAATATGCATGGGTCATACCAAGCAGGTGTCCAGTAACAATCAAACTCACTGCAAGCTGGTGAAATAACCGATTCACGGGTAATGGCGCAGGTACTTCACTCAGGATTTGGAGGACAGGGGGCAGTTGCCCACGTAAGCCGTACAACATAAACGAAACTTAAAGTAGGAGGGATTACCGAAAACAACTCTTATGATGATAATCGCACTATGTAGTGACATAGTATAAAGCAAAGTCGCTTTCCACGTCTGTCCGTATTATGTATGCTTATAACTTCAAAACTACGTTACACATTTTGATGCGGTTTCTTTTAATAGATAAAGGACATGCTTAATATAGTAGAGGGTGTAGCGGGATCACGTACAATGGCCCAAAAAGAGAGGCTTAGTGCGGAAAAAAAAGAGTCCCCTATCCTATTCTGGGTGTAGCGGGAACGGGATCGATCGCCACGCGGGCGGATAAAAATTGGCAGTACGAAGTTCGCCAGGTCAGCTAGTTACCTACATATTAAATACTGATCCTAACGAATATTATAATAGCGATGACATTTAAGAAGAAGAAATTCTATGAATTTCATAAGCCAATGAATATCACAAAAATAACCGTTAATATGAAACAAATTGTCCCAAAAGACCAAGGTGACATTACGAATAACTCTGCTCACCCTCCTCCCGGAGTGTAATGACCTCATTAACGCGCATTTCCTTATGTAATCCCGTCGGAAGACTTTGAACATCATTCAAACGGTTAATGGACAAAGATGTAGACTAATTCGAGGTGAATTAGACTTTATTATCCGACTAACGCAAAGCCATAGGAAGGTTAGAGGAAATGTATGGATCTCTTTTTAACCAACTTCCAAAAACATCATAATCATCATATCAGCCAGACACAGTCCACAGCTGAACATAGGCCTCCCCCATAGACTTCCAGAATGACCGATCTAAAGCAGTCCACATCCAGCGCTTACCGGCGCCCTTGATGAGGTCGTCCTTCCACCTGGCCGTTGGGCGTCCCACACTACGTTTGCCCGTACGTGGGCACCATTCCAGAACATTTTTGCTCCATCGGCCATCTGTTCTGCGCGCCATATGTCGCGCCCACTGCAACTTCAACGCGCTAATCCGCTAGGCTACATCGGTTACTTTTGTTCTCCTACGGATATCATCAATTCTGACGCGATCACGTAGGAAAATACCAAGCATAGCTTACCTTCAAAAATGTAAGTTCTTAATTTTGTTATATTATCACTAAATGACAAAAAAATCTCCAGAAAACACTCAACATTCACCATCACACTTCCATGCAACGGGGCGGGGATTTCAGTTGATGACGCCCGATGTGATTCAAATTTCCCATCTTATACGTCTTTAAGGCGACGGTGGAGTCTTCTACCGATTTTCTTACGAACTATCGGAAGAGTGTTACAATCATTCTTTCTTAAAGATTGATTTTTGATAACTCCGCCCAGAGTTAAAGACGTATAAGATGGGAAATTTGATCTTTCGACCTATTGCATTTTCCACGTAATAATACCTCGACGTATTAACGTTTCGACCTAACGTACCAGCGACGATTTGATCGTCCGACCAATCGTTGTCGACCTATTGTTATTCGATTATTTAACTTTCGGTATTATGTACGAAACCCATTTGTATTGGTCTGAGTGTTTCTATGTAATATAATATGTAAATTATGTAAAGTATCTAAGTATGTTTATCCGCATTCTAGATTCCATAACACAAGCTAGTTAAGCTTACCATGGGTCTAGATAGCGTTGTTGTGGAATTCTGTACTCACCAGTCCGTGAATAGCTGGGTACCATCCTGTCAGAGTCTTTTCGCCCATTTTAACATAGGATACTTTTATAGAAGGCAACTTCATTAATATGATTCCTAAAACATGATTTACATTGAATATTATATGTTTTTGATGTTGTTTCTTGTTTTATTTCATGTTGTACGATATTGCAAAATTTATGACGTTTTATTTATTTTGACTGAAGATTTTCGTTTCTATTTTTAAATTTATGACGTTTAGAAAAAGTTTATTTATGTACTCACTCTTTGGTTAGTGACGAAAGAGTATTAATATATATTTTTTTAATAAATATTCCACAACATTCTAGACAACGCTATCTAGACCCATGGTAAGCTTTTATAGCTTGTGTTATGGAATCTAAAATGCGGATAAACATACTTATATACTTTTTTTGTAAATACATACATACATACATAGAACCACCTAGACCAATGCAAATAGCCATATTCATGCATACAAATATTTGCATTGAGCGGGAATCGAACCCGCGCCTCCTGTGTGGCAGTCGCGTGCACTACCGCCATGCCACGGAGGCTGAATTTAAAAGTTTTGAACATTAATGAGACAGTGTTGCATCCATAACTTGTATTTTGGAGCCCATGTTCCGCTCTCTTATTCTTCGTTTCCATTTTGTTACACAATTATCTTCACTTCTAGACGAACTACTGCTGTTTGACCCCCCAACCCCGAGAGAAAGGGTTTGCATCAAAGCCTCGGTCTTCATTCAATAAGTGTAACAGCGTGCCGGTGAGAATGGCTTGAGCCCCAAGTATCTTTGTAGTTATACTGTAATATAACAGTGATCTATATATATAAAAATCAATTGCTGTTCGTTAGTCTCGCTAAAACTCGAGAACGGTTGAACGGATTTATCTTATCTTGGTCTTGAAATGTTCGTGGAGGTCTAGGGAAGGTTTAAAAGGAGAAAAATCCGAAGCGGGAACGGGATCTGACGCCACGCGGGCGGAAGAAAATGGGCGGTACGAAGTTCGTCGGGGCAGCTAGTCTTAGATATAAATTTATACAACCTTGTAGACCCGTAGTAAATCACACTACCAGTATTCGAAGCCAAGTTCAGAGCAAAGAGCAGATTACTTCAACGGTCGCAGACTGCACAATTTTTTTTTTCATGATATTATGTTCTGACAATGTCTCGGCGGGGCGACAACGATTTTTATTTATAGTAGGATATTGTAAAAAAAATTATGACATTCAAATATACGAGTATAACACCACCAAAAGGTCAGTTTACAGCAAACATGTTATTAAATAAATAACATAAATTAAACATTTAATATGCCCCCGACACTCCCCATCCGCTTAACCGATTTTCATCAAACATGGCTAAGAACACTCGCACCTTTAATACAAAATAAAACTAAATTGAAATCGCTTCATCCGTTCGTGAGCTATGATACTACAGACAGACAGACACGACAAACTTATTACACCCCTCTCTGCGTCGGGGAAAACCAGTAGATTAAAAACAGTAATTTTCCAAAACTATTACGCACATATATAATAAGTGCCCGGTTAATGGCAATAGGCTCGTCACCTATTACATTGGGACCTAAACCCCGTCGGGGAATACAGGCGTGAGTTTATGAGTTTATGACAATGATGTTATAGTAAAAATTAAATATCATTGGTTTATGTTATGTTATTACGCACAATCAACAAAATAATTATAAAAACACTGCTATCTTTTGCCAACTGCCAAAATCTGCAAAAATCCTTGTATCTCCTAAACCAGTGTCACAGTACTCTAGAAAAGTGATAAATTAAAGCTTAGCATGCCCGTGACGTCTGTGCCCGCTATATTTTTATTTACACTAGTGGTCGCAAGCCGTTCTGTTCTTAAAACTGGGATTATATTAGGACTTACTGGCACGTCTTTGGGCACCTCTTTATCAACATGATTTATCTTCTAATGCTGTACGAATGGTGTGAATTATTGTGTTGTAATTTCTGTAAAAGCTAGAAATACGAAGTCAAGAGCCCATAATATATATAGATCTGTTTAACATACTTCCATTATGTGACTCGCAATATCGTTAACGAATTGACTTTAATACACATTATTTGATGTTTTCTAAAGTTTACGCGAATGTCACTCATTGAAATAAAACCACTTTTTACGGATTCTATCGTGATATATTTGTTAATATTTACTTTGAAACCGACGTCTCGGCTGCTTCTCAGCAGCCATGATCGAGGTGTGACTCATGATGGTGGCGGTCACATAGTAAGAAGTATAAGTTATCTTAAAATACCCGAATCATGGTGAATTATTGGTGTTCCTATTTACGCAGAATGAGCTCACTGTGTCGTTAAGTCTTGCTGATTTTTGCTGCTTACTGGGTTTGATTAAGTGGATGACTGGATCCCAAGCTGGTGGTACGTACCATCTATCCTCTCTATTAAAATTTGGGTGTTTTTTTTTAATTTCAATAGCCTGAAAAGCAGCCGAAATGGGCAGCGGAAAGGTAAATAATAACAAATATATAGCGATAAAATCCCTAAAAACTGAAACCCGACTACCGAAAAATTACGCTCTAAAAAGTAACAAACAAGCATTGATGCACAACAAACAAGAAAATATGAAGGATAGCCGTGGTCGTATACCTACCATTTTTCCTTAGAATATATTGTTTTGTTAGAGTAAGTGGCATATGACCACGGCTTTCCTTGATATTTTCTTGCTTGTCACTAGGCGTCTTCAAACTGTGTAGAGCATATTTCTGTAAAGAGCATGGTACTTTTTGCACGAAGGACTAGACTCACAGAAACTTCAAGAACTTTATGTGGGTCGTGCATACCCACGACACGACCCACATAAAGTAACGGTAACAGTTATTATTGTATAATTACCTTACTATATGAACAAAAAGCATTGCTTTTAGCAACATAAGTCAATAAAACTCATACAGGATAAATAAATCTCTTCCGCATAACATGATCAAAATTTAAGGGCGACCATAAAACAGTGGGCCGGCAATAAAAAACTTTTCGATGGATAAAATTCTCATTTCGACTTTTCTGTGAATAACATTCTCATTCCGACGCTTGGATGCATAGATGTTATTGTCAAGATATTTAATTACATATTTATGATTCTTGCTTGAAATTTAATAAAGCTTTGAAATAAATAATACTATGTTGCTACCCAGCGGGAGTGTGGAGGTGTATAAAACTGGCGGGGATTTAATTAAGTGTACATGTTACAGTTAAAACACTTAATTGGACAAAAGTACTTTTATGTGCAGACTCTCGACAGTTTAACTTTTGACTGAAATTACAGTCACATTAGGTACAGTCAACTACAAAGAGATGTATCCAATTCAATCTTCCAAAATTATTTACCCCTGCGAGTGCCACTATGAACTAACCAAAGATTGTGACAAACATGATAACCACTGAACTTGACAATAACATGTATGCGTGTAAAGCGCAATAACTATGTATCCCACTACATTTCCTCTGATATGTACACTTACAATCTTAATTAAAAATCTATCCAAATACTGTGAAAGAAAATTGTACACATTTAATGTTCCAAAGAAATGTAACCATAATAAAAAGGATGTATGATTTTCGAAGTGCTAGCGAAAACAAAAAACTTTCTTTGAGAATGCCATTTAAAAATAAATTCATAATATTACACATTCTATCATATTTGTACTAATCATACTTGCATATTTATCAAAATACGAACTTTTCCGAATGAAACCGATGGCAAAACATTATTCATACATAACATTATTAGGTATGTATTGGATGACTGATAAAAGAAAAAAATACTGTTATCGTTTATTTTTATTAGTAAATACCTTACACTTAAGATGACAAAAAACTGCAAAAACCGTTTAATAATAATTATACTGCCCTTATTTTAATAAATAAGTATCGCGAATACGCGAATATATAAATATATCGTCGAATATATTACTCGTGTTAGTTACACTATTTATAACACAAGAACTTTGGGATTTTGGCTGAAAATTGGCGTAGACGAAGTCGCAGGCAAAAGCCAGTTTTAGATAATATGAAGTATCAAACAGATAAGTCAAACTCTATAAATGAGCAATATAATGAATTTATTTTTAAATGGCATTCTCAAAGAAACTGTTTTCACTTCCTTTTTATTATGGTTACATTTTTTTGGAACATTAAATGTATACAATTTTCTTTCACGGTATTTGGATAGATTTTTAATTAAGATTGTAAGTGTATACTTACATATCAAAGGAAATGTAGTTGGATACATAATTATTGCGCTTTACACGCATACACGTTATTGTCAAGTTCAGTGGATACCATGTTTGTCACAATCTTTGGTTAGTTCATAGTGGCACTCGCAGGGGTACATAATTTTGGAAGATTAAATTGGATACATCTCTTTGTAGTTGACTGTACACAGAGCCTCCTCAAAAAACTAGATGCGAATGTTACGAAGACATTGAAGGCTAGCCCATTCGGCAGACCCATCGACATTATATAGAGCCTCAAATAACTTTGGAATGACGTTCAAGAAACCATCGGAACTCTATAAACAGCACCAAAGAGAGAGTAAGAGTAACCAAAATGCACCTCTTAGCGAAATCAAAAGACGAAATTGTGCAAGCTCTTCCAAAAGACCAAAGTACTTCAGAGCTTGAGTCACGCCTCCAATTAACACTAGGTGAATTTTGTATTTTTTTTTATACCACTTAGGTGGCAGACAAGCACACGGCCCACCTGATGGATAGTGGTTACCGCGGCCTATGGACGTATGCAACACCAGGGGCGTTACACTCGCGCTGCCTACCCTGAAGTAACCTTCTAATGCCCCTCTTGAAGAATCCCATATTGTAGTCGCTTGGGAAAACCATGGCAGGGAGTTCATTCCACAGCTTGAGCGTACGTGGGATGAAGTTCCTTTCATACCGCACGGTACGCACCGTATTCGGATGCAATGTGTGGGGATGAATTCCCTGTCTATGGCGAGCGGTGCGATGATAGAATGTAGCTGTGGGCCTCATGTCAAATAATTCATCTGAGCACAAACCATTATATAGGCGGTAGAAAACACGCAGTGAGGCAAAATCCCTTCTGAGGCTGAGAGGTTCCACATCGCCTGCGAGTATGGGACTGTCGACGAGCCTCAACGCACGTCTTTGCACCGAGTCGAAAGGGTTAAGCTGGCGTGCGGGCGCTCCGGCAAAAAGATGACAGCAGTACTCCATGTGGGGCCGAACCTGTGCCTTATAAAGAAGGAGTCGCTGCCCCGCAGTGAAGTACTGCTTCGCTCTGTTAAGAACTCCAAGTTTCTTTGTTGCCAGCTTGACCTTGTCCTCTAAATGACTGCGTACTGGAAGTCACTTGAAATGTCGACGCCTAGGATCCCGATACTCGGGGCAATGTTAAGTCGTGTGCCCAGGAATCGCGGCGCTACAATAATTGGGGTTTTCTTAGCGGTGAATACACATACTTGTGTCTTGGTGGGGTTGAACTGGACCAGGTTTAGTCGACCCCAATCGGATACTCCCGAGAGAGTAGTCTCGATTTCTGACACAAGTTGTTCGCGACTCCCCTCCACCTCGGAATGGGGGATGTTTGCACGGCCCGTGTAACATGCGTCTCCAGTACTGTCGTCCGCATAGCAATGAATGGAGTCATCCGACAGCATGTCATTAATATGCAGCAGAAACAGGGTCGGCCAGCGGCAACCAGCGTTTATGTCCATGCGGTCCGAGCGACTGCCGTCCACGACGGCTTGGATGCTTCTGTTGTCCGGCTCTCCTTAAATTCTATCTCAATGCATTCCAGTTGACCCTCCCCGACCAAAGCAATCTTGTCAGATGGGGAAAAGCCACAAATAAAACATATACCTCATGTGGTGAAGCAATTGGTACTGCTAGGCACCTACTAGTGGGTTGTAGGACGCTATTAGACTGGGGTCATTACTCGCGCCGACATGATAAGGTTTTAGAAATCATACGTGAGGCGGTAAGTTTGGCGGTAGCTAGAGCGAAAAAGGGTTTAACCACAAACCAAAGAAATGATGTCGCGTTTGTAAAGGAATGCTGCTCAAAAAAGACAAATCAAAAGCCGTACTCAATTTCGATAGCAGCCGCTGACTGGACATTACTCGCAGATTCATATGAGAAACACTATAAAATACCGGAGGATGTTTGTGCCTCGTCATCCAGACCCGATATATTTCTATTCTCGAAACAGCAAAAGCGTGCAGTACTAGTAGAACTCACAGTACCGTGGGAAACTAATATACCTAAAGACCACGCTATAAAAAATAAACAAATACTTTGACTTGACCACCGAGTTAACCAAAAATGGCTATCTGGTTAAACTCTACGCTGTAGAAGTAGGAGCAAGGGGAATTCCAGCTAAATCCCTGTATAACTTATTTAAAGACCTCGGATTGCCAAGAGCTTCAGTAAGCTCTTTACTCAAACGAATATCTAAAACGGCGTTGATAGGATCTTACCAAATTTGGATAGGTAGAGGGGGGAACACGACTGACGGTGGAGGTAAGCGCTGATGATGGCCACCCTAAACCTACACCTGGGTCGCAAGTCCCAGGCGCCGTCACAGTGTTCCTCTCTGTACCACGCCATGGACCCGGCGACCGCACGGTGAATCCATGGAATGCTGAGAACCGGATCTCATAGATGAATAGGTTTATATTGTAGATACAAATAGATAAAATCGAAGATCTTGAAGAACAAGAAGAGGAAATTGAAGAGTCAACAAAATAACAAGTCGACTTCAATAAAGGAGAAGTTTCTCAATTCTATAATAATATCTATATTTCTATATTCTATAATATAATATAACGAAAATTGTTTTGCCGAAAAATGAGAATGTAGAAAACTAAAATTACGCATGCATGATACAACATTTTTTAACTGTCAGTTATTAAGTACTACTATTTATACTAGATCGCTATATAGGAAGGTAGTTTTTAGCAAGTGCTGTAGAGGAAATAGATATATTTTGTATTGTATATCTTCCATCACAGAAAGTTTTCGCAAAATGCACTAACTTTTTCTCACCAAAAAAGTCAAGGCTGTCTCGTCTAATAATCGCGCTGTTTTTTTTTGCAGAACATGTACCCGCCATTAATATCAAATCCACCCTCAATCCACAGAGAAGCCTCACTCTTAAGTAATTTGAAACTTGACAAAACTCAGAACGTTGCGATTACATCAAAACTTTAGTTTTTAATGTTCTTACTTTTTTGGGACAAATGGGCGAAAAATTAAGTTTAAAAAAAGTTCAAGTGATTTATGTTTTATGTATGTGGGCCAGAGCGAACGCAGTACAATGTTATGACGATATCATAAAATTCCGCTGTTGGCCATTGTGAAGAAGTCAGTTAAGAATGACATTTAATTTTGGTGGCTTATCTCAAGGACTATTAGGATAATGTTTCATGGCAAATGAATGTCTCGGTAATTAATCTTAAGGGAGGAGAAAGAAATTTACTATACTGGGACAGAATAGTCCTCAAACTTGAGTTTAAGTGCAAGCGTGGTTTAAAAATTGGTATAAACCTTATACCTGATTTGAATCAAAACTAAATCTGACCTGATTCTTTTCTTAGAATTAGGTCAGGCTTAGATTCGATTAAAATCCGGTATAAAGTAAATTCTAAGGGTCAAAAATAAGGTATGCCGGACAGTCTACTAGATTATTTATCATTATCTCATACGAGTGTACCTCTACCGTTTGCCCAACTTCTCGCCAGTAAAAGTTTATTAGTGGTATAGATATAAGTAGACCACGTTGTAAAACGATAAAATGAACAAAGAAGAAGATTATGCTGTAAAAATTCCATTCGAAAAACCATTGAGCCCACCGGATTGAACATTCCTCATGTCTAATGTAAAAATTGAACACAATCCAACCTGTTAATTCCACAATATACATTGAATAATCATGATATTTATCATAATAATAATATAATTCTGAAGAAATAGAAAACGGAACTTACACACTATATTTCACACCTTTTTTTCGTGCGAAAATCCCTTCGGATACCTCCCCCGCCGGAGCCGGAAGGGGAGGTTATGTCGGAATTGAACTGACTAAAACCACACGCCGACTGAGGGTCGTGGTGAGTTTGTCTTTGACATATCCCTCGCACCCTGGCTGACGCAGGGCCATCCCTTACGGTCTGGCCCTCCTCGGGACAACGGTGTCCCCGATATTTCACACCAAAATACTAAAACTAATTCTAAAACGTATTATTCTATAAGTATCTTTTTATTCACTATTGTGTACACAAATTATAAACACTAACGCAAATTTTACCATAAACTCCATTTCCATTACTTGTAGACAAATATTTACTAAAAACCAACACGAAAATATCTACTAATAAGCTCAAAGTTTTGTAAGTACTCAAAACTCAGATACAACTTTGATCTGAATGTTCAAGACTTATTTAAACAGCAAATATATCCAGATTTTCAAAGCGTACACAAAATATCGTGTGTCATAGATTTAGCATAGGCTAGATGTGTACAGTAAATACTAAGAAAACGAGTGTACATTTTGTTACTAGTATTATAAACAGAATCGTTTCAATATGGAATATTGATCGAGGAAATATGTGTATTGGGTCCCAAACCAACCTCATCTGCAAACCAGCTCCTGCTGATATAGAGCAGACTCAGCCTCAGATGCATGACTCGGGTTAACAAAAGTGCCTGGAATTCAGCAATAAGCTCACTCCGTATTATGTGTTTCACCTCTGTCTTACCCTCCGGTGATAAAGGCGTGATTACACTGCATCAGCTTGGCGACACATTGGGAGGTTATCGGCATCTAGACTTCTCTATATCTATGGCGTAAATACATAAACCACGCAACAAGATTAGTTATAAGCTGTGTAAATATCGCAAAAGGTCATGATAATTTACTTACCTTTGGCTGGCTTAACTTATTTTTATTTAAGGAAAAACACGAGAGTAATGAGATACTCATGATGAAATTTTGTTCCAAATATATGTTACAGTTCACAAGTCGCCAGTTTCTTATGATACAAACTTCGTTTTGTTTGTTGTTTCTTAATTAAAAGTTCAAATCGACACGGAGAATGAATATAAATTATAGGTTCTCTGAAAAGTATTCACTTCTTTGTCATCCTAGCGTTAATCAAATTTAAGCAGGTGGCAGTGGCAGTGGGTTTATCCACTTAGTTATACTACTAGTTATACGATTTAACAAAATGGACTGAAAAAGTCCAAATAGTTATACTGCTTAGTATAACTACGTGGATTCGATTAAGTTGGGTTGTTTTAGTCCAAATAGTTATACTGCATAATATAATTACATGGATTCGATTAATTTGGGTTGTTTTAGTCCAAATAGTTATACTGCTTAGTATAACTACATGGATTCGATTAATTTGGGTTGTTTTAGTCCAAATAGTTATACTGGATCAGATTAATTTTGATGATTACGAATAGGTAAAATAAGAAACGATCACTGTAAATATCTGAAGCGTCAGTAACTTAGTGGTTAAGGAGTCGACCTAACTATCGAGACGTCCCGGGTTCGAATCCTGGCCATTACACTACCGACGTGAACCCACTCCTATCACATGAAATTTAATTTAGTTGACGATATTAGAGGGAATATTAGTAATTTCGGTTACAAATATTTTTATTAAAAATATATACAGGCTGATTTCATAGTTGTGGATCGATAGATTTTGTTCAAAGTATCGATTTTATAACACCCATTAACTAATTGTAATAATAGTAATCTTCCAGACGATTTTGTCATCGGAACTATGCTCTAAAACTTTCGCTCCGGAACACGACTTTATAATCAGGGTGTATATTTCTCATACTGAGTATAATTGCCATTCATAACTAACCCTTAATGTAAATAAATTTTTACTATTCCTACTTATAAAATCACTAGCTTTTGCCCGCGGCTCCGCCCGCGTGGATGTCGGTTATCGCGACCAAACATAGCCTATGTCCTTTCTCATGGTCTAATCTACCCCTATACCAAATTTCATCAAAATCGGTTCAGTGGTTTAGGCGTGAAAGCGTAACATACAGACAGACAGACAGACAGACAGAGTTACTTTCGCATTTATAATATTAGTATAGATTTAAAACACACACTGCACTCATACACATCCCAAAATTATTACACACACACCTACTTACTCCTACACTCACAAAATAGCCAAACAAAATAGAAATAACAGTGATACTAATCATAAATACTAATTCAGGAACCTTGTTCATGAACCGTGGTAGTATTCAAAGAGTGGTGACCATAATAGTATAGGACTATTTCTTGGGAATGAAAGTGGGAAGTAACCCTGAGCATCTACAAAATTAGAGGAGTAATGTGGTTATCGTTGAGATTTAACTGGACTCAGAGTTTCTAAGGTTAGCCAACTTGTTGGCAAACAACCCTAACTGGTTTTTTTTTTTTTTTTTTATCGTGCGATAAATCCCCACGGATACCACCCCCACAGAGCCGGTGGAGGTGGTTATAACCCTAACTGGTTAAGCACTCCGTTATATTATCGGAACTATTCAAGGTTCTCCGACATGGCAACCGTTGATTCAAAATATTACTAGTTATATCAAAAGACAAAAGTCAAACTCAATTTATTTTAACTTTTTGGAAGTGTTTTTTTGTGACGGGGTTTTATAAATGTTTTAATTAATTTTTTTTTATATACTCTTCAAATTGATCTACTAGTGAAGCTCTTTCATTTGATACCCATATTGAGGGAGTTATGAAGAAATATGTATTCCGACATGTTGTGGCGGCGGCCATATTGGACCGATTTTTCAAACATAGCTAAGAACACTCCCGACTAATATACCTTTCAAACAAAAAAACTAAATCCAAATCGGTTCGATTCTGCAACCGTTCTCCGACAGTCGTTTCTCCTTTGGACTGTTCACCGACAGGACGTTTCGTTTTTGAGAGATTCGTCGATAGAACGTTTCACCTATGGATGTTTCGCCGACAGAATGGTTCGCATTTGTTAGTTTCGACGACAGGACTTTTCAACTATGGAATATTCGCCGTCAGATCGTTTTGTCTACGATTGTTTCGACATGGCTTTTTCACTATTAAACTACAAAGCCACCAAAAAGCTACTAGCTTGCTACAAAGACATGAAGAAAGAAAATGTTTTAATGGAAGACCGCCTTTACTTTTAATGAATGGTATTTATCTAGATTTTACCTATCCATATTCGTTTATTTTGTTATTGCAAACATTGGGGAAATAATAAAACAAAAGATTATAAAATGATTTAATTACAAATGGGTACACATTTTTAAGCCAATTTTACTACATCTATACATGGTGCTCTCTCCTACCGGTTGTCACAGATGCTTACCGGGCACGGTAGCTTCGGTAGGTATCTGTGGCGAAGACACCGGGAAACCACGGCCGATTGTCAGCACTGCGGGGACCGCAGCGATGACACAGCGCTCCACACGCTGGTGGAGTGCACGGCGTGGGCGCAACAGCGCCAGATCCTCGTGGTGGGTCTGAGTGTGGGCACTCTCTCGCTCGAGACCAAGGTGGGAGCCATGGTCTCCAGCGGGAGTAAGTGGGACTGCGCCGCCTCTTTCTGCGAGCAGATCATGCTCGTGAAGGAGGCGGCGGGGCCGGAGCGCCCATAGACGCGGGATAGCACCCGAACCACTCCCTAGACGAGGCCGCATTAAAGCCGTGGGTCTGTTGGGAGCCCTGGGACATCCTTCCGAGGGCTTACCCGGGGCTCCCAACCATAGGCTGCTGGGCGATACCGTGGGGGTTTTAGTCGGTAGGAGTCCGGCATAACATCCATGAAGGATTTCCCCCACGGTCAAAAAAAAAAAAGGCGGTCTTCCATTAAAACATTTTCTTTCTTCATGTCTTTGTAGCAAGCTAGTAGCTTTTTGGTGGCTTTGTAGTTTAATAGTGAAAAAGCCATGTCGAAACAATCGTAGACAAAACGATCTGACGGCGAATATTCCATAGTTGAAAAGTCCTGTCGTCGAAACTAACAAATGCGAACCATTCTGTCGGCGAAACATCCATAGGTGAAACGTTCTATCGACGAATCTCTCAAAAACGAAACGTCCTGTCGGTGAACAGTCCAAAGGAGAAACGACTGTCGGAGAACGGTTGCAGAATCAATCGGTTCATCCGTTTGGGTGCTACGATGCCACAGACAGACACACCCACACACACACAGACACGTCAAACTTATAACACCCCGTCGTTTTGCGTCGGGGGTTAAAAATCTAAAGATCATGCCTTCTCAATTGTTTATTTTCTTCCAATTTTTTTTATGACAACTATGCGCATCTTTGTCCTGTTCCGTCTTTCTAATTTTGTTGTAAACAAAGTCACTTAGCGCATTTCGTTCACATCAGAGATAACGCGGCTAATGGAAAGCGGTCATGTCTCCGGGTTCCTGCTTAACGTAATTATCTTGCACTGTTGTGAAGGATGTGACTTGAGCACATTGAGCGCGTTTCCTCCTCTCTTTATCTTTTCCTTTTGCAATGTGAAACGCGATGTTTTTTGCTTAAGTTGAATAGAGAACCACGATTTTTAGTACGGTTTTTGTAATTTCAGGATTTAATTTTTGTCTTCCAAACCACAGATTAAAAATTAAATCTATAAGTAACAATAATACTATAGATATAAATGTTAATAATAATCAAAACTAGTTCGTATATTATACGAGACATTGACAATAAAAAAAACCCACAATTTTTCTGGGAAAAACCAGAGTCCCCTAGTAGCCAATCACTGTGGGAACCACCATTCTACTGTGCGATTTCGTTTCCCAGTTGCATTGTCTAAAGTTTGTACTTTGAACAACGCTATATTTCGAAAAACATCGGAAAAAATTAAATGCTCAAGTGAGACTTGAACTCATTGAACACAACTTGAACTTGAAATGATTCAGGTGTGGCTCAATAGCTCAGTTGGAAGAGCATTCCCCCTGTAAGGGAAAGGTCGTGAGTTCAAGTCTCACTTGAGCATTTCATTTTTTCCGATGTTTTTCGAACTTTAAAGTTAGCACAATAAATGCTATAAAAATACATTCAAACGCTATATTTTATAATTTGGTGCGTTGATTTTTTCAGGAGCAGATTTCACCCCTAATAGGAAAGTCAGCTCTAGAAGACCGACCGATCAACAGGATTGCATGCAGATGAAGTTAGCTTGGCCCTAAATATCTTAGTGGGGCCCCATACATTCTATCAATTCATGCTTGGAAATGAGCTGTTCGCTCAGCTATGCTACTAAAGCAAAACATTGTATCTAGGCCATAAGTTTTAGGCTAAGTAAATGTTTTGTAAATAGACCAAAAAAAAAATGCCCGCTGAGTTTCTTGCCGGAGTCTTCTCAGGTCTGGGCCGCGTTTCGAACCGGTGTGGTCCATTAGCTAGTATTAGTTAGTATTTAATATTTACTTTATGTTGACGTTTTGTAAGTTCCGATTTAATGATCTATGCAGAGTAAACTATTTTTGATTTTGATTTTGATTTTGCATGACTCCATTCTTCTTCTTCTTCGTGTCAGTGGCAACAATTTAAATACTTAGATACGCCCAGCCCAAAACTCGGCGACTTTCACCGCACCTTCCGTAGCTTCATTGATTGCAATAAACTTTAAGTAGGTAGAAGATGAACCATCCAAACTTGCACACAAATATTTTGACCGTATACCACAACGTCCAGAGACGGCAGTAACATTTTATTTAAGTTTCAAACTTGCTTGAATGTGTAAAATTGCCCCGGAAATGTGCACTAAATAGTAACACTTATTCCGGCACTTATTTATCCATTTTCGCTGGCGCTAACGACTGCACGAGTTGCAGTGAAGTTTCTTAATTATTTTACTATGTCGCAAGCTTGCGGCTTTTGTTAATTCTTATATACACCTAACTAGCTTTTGCCCGCATCTTCGTCCGTGTTAAGTTCGGAATAGAAAAGTATAGGACACACTGCTTCTGTTCCCGCGACCCAGATAAAGTTCCTTAAAGTTTCTGTCTTCTTCTTCTATCGTGGCGATAGCGCTTCAGCCCTCAAATTATCTTCTCCCAGTGTGATGCCACCTGTATGGCGTTCTCGGAGGCGCACATGAGGTCCTGCGGTGTACATTTGTGTATGGGCATTTAGCACATGTCAACAGATGGGCCATTGTCTGTGGAGTAACTCCACATTCACATCGCAGGTCCGCCCCCTCTGAGAACTCCCATCTGGCCCGGCATTCCTTACTTCGGCCAAGTTTCTGTGAGCCTGACACTTCATGCAAATGTACCAACTGTAAGGACTGCGAACAGGAACCTATACCCGGGATAAAATAAAGGTCGAACTTGACGAAAAGTCTGTCCGTCTCCCGGTTCTATGGTACATCTTCACCAATTTTCACTGAAACCGGTACAGCCGTTCTTAAGTTATAAATAGTGTAACTAACACGACTTTCGTTTATATATTTAAGACTAGCTTTTGCCTGCGACTTCGTCCGCGTTAAGTTCGGAATAGAAAAGTATAGGACACACTGCTTCTGTCCCGCGACCCAGATAAAGTTCCTTAAAGTTTCTGTGAGCCTGGTACTTCATGCAAATGTACCAGTGTGACTGCGACGCACAGGAACTTATACCCGGGATAAAATAAAGGTCGAATGTAATGAAAAGTATGCTATGTCCGTCTCCCGGTTCTAAGGTACATCTTCACCAATGAGAAACACTATAAAATACCGGAGGATGTTTGTGCCTCGTCATCCAGACCCGATATATTCCTATTTTCAAAACAGCAAAAGCGTGCAGTACTGGTAGAACTCACAGTACCGTGGGAAACTAACATACCTAAAGACCACGCTTAAAAAATAAACAAATACTTTGACCTGACCAACGTGTTAACCAAAAATGGCTATGTGGTTAAACTCTACGCCGTGGAAGTAGGAGCAAGGGGAATTCCAGCTAAATCCCTGTATAACTTATTTAAAGACCTCGGATTGCCAAGAGCTTCAGTAAGCTCTTAACTCAAACGAATATCTAAAACGGCGTTGATAGGATCTTACCAAATTTGGATAGGTAGAGGGGGGAACACGACTGACGGTGGAGGTGAGCGCTGATGCATCACAAGGTGGCCACCCTAAACCTACACCTGGGTCGCAAGTCCCAGGCGCCGTCACAGTGTTCCTCTCTGTACCACGCCATGGACCCGGCGACCGCACGGTGAATCCATGGAATGCTAAGAACCGGATCTCATCTCAGCCGTTCTTAAATTATAAATAGTGTAACACAATTTTTTTTAATATATATTTATAGATGTGCTTGTGCTACAGCTAATACAATACGGAGAAAATAAAGAGGTGATATAAGTATCATCATTCTCTGAGCCATATCCCAACTGAGTTGGGACCGTTAAATGAATTTTTACAGCATTAAGTATGCTAACTATACAAATCGAATACATGGGACCGGCTTTCCAAACTAACTAGGAAGTGTCGGTAGCTTAGTGGTTAAGGAGTCGGCCTTACGATCGAGAGGTCCCGGGTTCGATCCTTTTTTTTTTTTTTTTTTTTCGTGCGGAAATCCCCTCGGATACCCCCCCTGCCGGAGCCGGAAGGGGAGGTTATGTCGGACTCGAACCGACTAAAACCGCACGCCGACTGTGGGTCTTGGTGCTAGGCCGGAGGTGAGGTTGTTATAGACATATCCCTCGCACCCCGGCTGACCCAGGGCCATCCCTTACGGTCTGGCCCTCCTCAGGAGGGGGGACAACGGTGTCCCCAACTCGCCCCCGGAATGGGGAGGCGCGCTATTCAGCGCGCCGCCGCCGTGGCCTGCTTCTGCTGGGGTGACAGGCAGCTCCACCCGTCACCCCCAGGCCCGCGCTCATGGGGGACGGAGGTCAGTCAGTGCCCTCCGACGCCCGAGTTGCCTGCGCGCGCGGGCGGCGCGATCCGCGAGTCTTTCTCGCTCGCGCCGCCTCTCCCGCTCCGCCGTCTCCTTCACGACCATTACCTGCTCGCTGAAGGAGACGCCGGCCGCCCACGCGTCCGCGCAGCGGACCATTGCTGTGAGCAGGGAGGCGAGGGTGAGAACTCTCACTCCCAGGGCCGCCACTAGCTCCCGCCTCGGTCCGGCCCATGCCGGACACTCGGTGAGCGTGTGCAGCCTTGTGTCCTCGCTCGCGTCGCAGTGATGGCACTCGGACGTTGGCTCCTTTTCGATCCGACACAGATATCTCCCGTAGCACCCGTGCCCGGTGATGATCTGCGTCAGTCGATACGAGAGGCTGCCATGTGGCCTCTCGAGCCCCCGGGTTCGATCCTGGCCATTACACTACCGACGTGAACCCACTTCCAGCACAAGCAATTTAGCTTAGTTGGAGGGGTTAGAGGGTTTTTTTTTTTAATATAGGACACGTCAATTTGACTTCACCTCGCCTGATGTTAAGCTAAAGGCGAAGTCTCGGAAAGAGGGTCACCATCGGAAACATGTACCATGTTAACAGTGGTGGCACTCAGCTTGACGGCCTCATTAGATGCCTTTTCACGCCCCGCTTAAAGGACCCGGGACTGTAGGAAGAGGGAAACACGTGGGCTGGCAGGGAGTTCCAGGTCTTAATGGTGCGACATAGGAATGAGTCACTGAAACGCTTGGTTCTAGCAGGTATACTCTGCACCGTAAATGAATGGCATCTTAGCCCTGCACGTGTCGTCCTGTGTAGGAAAGGAGAGGGTGGGACTAATTGGAAGAGCTCGTCAGAACATTCACCATGGTAGAGACGGTAGAAAACTGCCAAAGACGCAACATCTCTACGCATCTGCAAAGGCTCGAGGGTGTTCGTGACCTCAGGATTCCCAATAATGCGGACCGCACGTCGCTGCAACCTGTCGAGAGCATCTAGTAAGTGCTTTGCGGATATTAGTTCGGTTCTAATATTCTTTAAAAAAAAAACTGCGGCTGAATTTCGATATTTTCGTAAAGCGTCGGCCATTTGATCTCCACTGCCAATTCGCTATTTATAAAGTTCTGTGGATTAACTAGTTGGATTTCAAAAGTAATCTTGTAATTTTCTTCGATGGAAACCATCATATCCATCGATCCATAAACCAATTATAATCTTCAAGCAACACACGAGTCGTAACCTAGAACAGAAATATCCATTCGCATGCATTATTTGTAATAGGAGCAAATAAATATATCCACCAAACATTTTCCCTAAGGACAGCCACCATAACAGTATCATTGCCACTAACAATATAACACATTTTGCCACAAAAAACGGAAAATACGCCACCATAGCACCGTGGGCACCTAACACAATAAACTGTCAAGAGATAGAACATAATCTGTTGTCCCATAACATGGGACAATGGTATTACATCCCTATTTTTAGTAATAGTGGATCTCGCGTCGGTTGAACGGGTGACGTCACAAAGTTAGGGCTGTCATACGCACGGGATGTATTTTTAAAAAGCTTATTGTACTATAAAGCTGACTAACGAAAAGCGTTAGTAGCTTAGTGGTGAAGTAGTCGGCCTTACGATCGAGAGGGCCCAGGTTCGAATCCTGGCCATTACACTACCGTGAAGCCACTCCTAGCACAAGCAATTTAGCATAGTTGGAGGGGTTAGAGGGAATATTAGTAACTTCGGTTCTAATATTCTTTAAAAAAACTGAATAAGATGTCGGTTATTTCGTTTTTTGATCATATTTCCGGTGCTGCTGAACCGATTGCGATCATACATACCTACGCTACGTAAGATTTTAAGTGGAACCCAGGCCTTTCAGACATCAAAATCGCATCGCCCAAGACCAAAAGCCGTGCAGTAGTTTTTGCGTTCATCGATAACAAACACATGATTTCCAAGCGTGCGTCGGTAGCTTTTTTTTAGTGTAGCTTAGTGGTTAAGGAGTCGGCCTTACGATCGAGAGGTACCGGGTTCGAATCCTGGCCATTACACTACCGACGTGAACCCACTCCTAGCACAAGCATTTTAGCTTAGTTGGAGGGGTTAGAGAGAATATTAGTAACTTCGGTTCTAATATTTTTTTTAACAAAAAAAAATACAAACAAAGAAAATGTCCAGCCCTACCACTCAGCCTTATCCGGAACATTCGTCGAGTCGACTAACGACGCGATTTATTATAATTTTGGTGTAATTTACTTCGTGTTGCTCTGATGGACTGCGTTTAAAGAATCGCTCTGTCATCATTTTGGTGGAGAGTGGCTGGGGTTTACTTAATGTCGAATTATCTGTGTAACTTCGGATGCCTTTTAACGTTATGAGAATTTTGAGATTTGAGACTTTTAAAACGCTGTAATATAAATGGTTGTGTTTGTTCCTGCAAATTAATTTCAAACACAAAAATGAATAGAAGAATCCATATCCATACTAATATTATAAATGCGAAAGTAACTCTGTCTGTCTGTCGGCCCGTATGTTAGGCTTTCACGCCTAAATCACTGAACCGATTTTCATGAAATTTGGTATAGGGGTAGATTAGACCATGAGAAAGGAAATAGGTTATATTTGGTCGCGATAACCGACATCCACGCGGGCGGAGCCACGGGCAAAAGCTAGTCCATACTAATATTATAAATGCGAAAGTAACTCTGTCTCTGTCTGTATGTTACGCTTTCACGCCTAAACGCTGAACCGATTTTGATGAAATTAGGAATAGGGGTAGTGTTTAGTCGCGATAACCGACTAAACACTAGTAACACTAACACTATAGTAGGGGGGTGTTTGGTTGCGATAACCAAAATCCACGCGGGCGGAGCCGCGGGCAAAAGCTAGTATATTATAAATGAGAAAGTAACGTTGTCTGTATATCTGTATGTTACGCTTTCACGTCTAAACCACAGAACTAACTTTGATGAAATTTTGTATAAGGGTAGATTAGACCTTGAGAAAGGACATAGGCTATGTTTGGTCGCGATAGCCGACATCCACGCGGGTGGAGCTGTGGGCAAAAGCTAGTAGGTATATAATTACTGATACGCTTTTAGCTAGTGTAATAGAATCATACGCAGTTATGTAATCAAGCTAGATCGATACCATCGCCATCTAGTGAAGCTTGACTAACGAAAAAATCTGCTTACAATCCAACCATCTGTAAACATTTTATTTTTTTATTCTCATCCAATTTCTCTACTCTCAATAGACGTCTTGTTTTTTCACTTGGCATAATATCCAAAATATAAATCCTCAGGTTTTAGGCTAGTGGTCCGTTTTTTACCTACTTTATCGAATCTGAAAGGCCAGCCAGTTATAATCAGGCCTTACGTATGTAGGTTAGGTCTGCCACCGACAACGGCGTATATTTCACACTAAATAAAACCCAAACGTCTTTACCAGTGAGTGCAGACGTTACTTGTCGGGCCACGAAAACTAGGATTTTCAAATAAGAATTTGTTTTGACACGACATTATGCCGCTTTAAAGATGGTTCTTTTTTTCGCAACGGTAGTTGTTGATGCCATTAAGGTTATAAGATTTTTTAAAGAATTTAATTCTGCGTGAAGTGCGGGTCGGATCATTAGTTGTTTAATAATTCAATTTCATGAAAATCTAAGACTATGCGAAAATAACATGTTGTAGGTGCATTGCAAAATTAATTTTGTTTTAAGGACACGATATAACTTCGCGTCACATGATTGTAAACTGAAAATTAAGTCTCAAGAAAGAGGGCCACCATTGTAGACGCCAACAATTCAGCTCCACAGCCTCATTTGATGCTTTTTCATATCCTGTTTGAAAGGCCCAGGACTGTAGGAAGAAGGAAACACGTGTGCTGGTAAAGAATTTCAAGACCTTCTGTTGCGGCAAAGAAAAGAGTAACTGAACCACTTGGTTCTTGATGAAATTATAAATTGTTTTTGTGTTTTAGATGGATTTTGATAAATTATACTCTCATTAAGGCCCGTGTTCTAGAATGACACTCAGTCTGAATCGCGATTGTCAAACTATCAATCTGTCTATACAATCTGTTCTCAGATAAATCGTGATTCAGGCTGAGTGTCATTCTAGAATACAAGCCTAACGTTACGTACTCTCTTATACATACATACATAAAATCACGCCTGTTTAGGGGTAGGCAGAGATCACGGATCTGCATTTGCTGCGATCCTGACATACTACTCTCGCTGCATTCACTCTCATTACATTGCTCGTCGGTTTAGGGTACTCCTGACCTGCCCCTTTTCTAAAACTTCCCCGATTTAGTCCAGGTATGTGCGCCTAGGTCTTCTTCTTCTTCGCCTACTCTCTTATACAATTATATAAAATCTTTAGCTATAAAGATGGTATTTGAACAATACTTTTCCTGAGTAGAAAAACCAACAAAAACCCCAACCAATCGCTAAATTAGTGGCCCCACCAACAGAATTCCGTGTGTGCGGAAGCAGCAATCCCAGCACTATCGGAGGGCTGGCCAATCGGCACGCTAAACGGTCCAGATTCAGGCTGGCTCACTACGGCTTTACTGCAAACAGACCTTCCGTCAGGTAAATGAGCCGTGTAAAGTACGAGCACGGTGCCACTGTGTGAGTTATGTGTGTTAAGGATTCAGTACTGTGGTGAAAGGAACAATTGTGTAGTTGGAAAACAGAAATTAATTGGAGTCTTTGTAAATGATTGTGGCATGACGATAGTGAACGCGACTGCTTCGCAGGAGGCGCGGGTTCAATCCCCGCTCAGTGCAAATATTTGTATACATGAATATGGCTATTTGCAATGTCAGACCAATCTGCGGTAGCCTAGTGGTATGGGTAATGGACTGCTGAGACGAGGTCTCGGGTTCGATCCCAGGTCTACGATGGCACACACCAATGACTTGTCGATGCTTTTCGAAGTTATGTGTGTATTTATCGCAGGTTTATAAGTGCCCGGTTAATGGCAATAGGCTCGCCACCTATTACATTGGGACCTAAACATAAACTGGCGAAATGTGGGTGCTAGCACCTCTGCCTACCCCTTCGGGGAATACAGGCGTGAGTTTATGTTATGTTATGTTATGTAGACCAATGTGAAAGTGTTTCTATGTATATATTTACTAAGTATATGTATGTAGCATAATAAATGCTATAAAAAATTCATTCATATATGTATGTATTTACAAAGTAAAGTACATAAGTATGTATATCCGCATTCTAGATTCCATAACACAAGCTAGTTAAGCTTACCATGGGTCTACATAGCATTGTGTAGAATGTTGTGAAATATTTATTTATTTGTTTATATATATTTAGTGCACGCGACTGCCACGCAGGAGGCGCGGGTTCGATTCCCGCTCAGTACAAATATTTGTATACATGAATATGGCTATTTGCATTGCCAGACCAATGTGAAAGTGTTTCTATGTATATATTTACTAAGTATATGTATGTATTTACAAAGAAAAGTACATAAGTATGTTAAGCTTACCATGGGTCTAGATAGCATTGTGTAGAATGTTGTGGAATATTTATTTTTTTATTTAAAACGATTTTGAAGAGATTCTTTAAGCAAATGAGCAATGCTACGATAACAAGGTGATATGGTAAGAGATGTAGTGACCAATATGAGGATAGGGGTGGTCTTCCTCACTTCAAATCAGCTCCGTTTCAAAGTTCAAAGAAGAAGGGGAAGTCAATTTTATTCAATCATTTGTAGTCCACCTGCTGGCCTTAGGTCTCTCCCAATTTTATTACAAAAAAAATATTTCGACTACTCGACGGTTGTAAGCAAAAATAAAACTATAATCTTACAAAGCCCGTCGAATTATTGAGACACATAATAAATCTTATATCAAAGTTAACCTTACCTAATCAAAGAGCAGTAATCTCACTTAAATGCGAACAAGTTTGGGTTCAAATCCCTATCATGGCGATACGAATCTTGTACACTTACGAGAAAAAGTTAACTTATGTCCATTTAGCTTAGTATCTTAGTGATTTATGTCCTTGCTTCGTTTGCAATATTTCTTTGTATTTCATATCTTTCATAGATTGAATTTCTAGGTATACTTAGGGAACAAATTCGTAGAAGCAACTGAGGGAAATGGCTGTTCTCTATACGACAGTAAACATACAACCCATGACTAACTACCCACTAGACAACAATAGGCTCGCCCTTTATTACACGAGACTGAAAATAACTTTGCGAATAACTTTGAGGTGAAGTCAATATTTTTTTTTTAAAGAATATTAGAACCGAAGTTACTAATATTCCCTCTAACCCCTCCAACTAAGCTAAATTGCTTGTGCTAGGAGTGGGTTCACGTCGGTAGTGTAATGGCCAGGATTCGAACCCGGGACCTCTCGATCGTAATCCCGACTCCTTAACCACTAAGCTACCGACGTGCCCTGTATAAAGAAAAAGAAAAAAGAAATGTGAATGTTTTTTTTTTTGACCTTGGGTGAAATCCTTCATGGATGTTATGCCGGACTCCTACCGACTAAAACCCCCACGATATCGCCCAGCAGCCTATAGTTGGGAGCCCCGGGTAAGCCCTCGGAAGGATGTCCCAGGGCTCCCAACAGACCCACGGCTTTAATGCGGCCTCGTCTAGGGGGTGGTTCGGGTGCTATCCCGCGTCTATGGGGGGTTTTCGGGTATCATCCCGCTTCATAGGAGGGGGGAGGCGTGCGTGAGTCCGTCACGTCACGAAATGTGAATGTTAATACACCTCTTTACCGCCTACGCCTTAGAGGTTTCACAGGCGTAAGATATGTATATATCAAGAAGAAGGGGTAGACAGAGGTGTAGGTACTAGTACCTACGTTTTGCCAATTATGATTTCCGGTCTTCTGACGTAATAGGAAGCAAGCCTATTACCGTCTAGCGGGCCCTTTGCTGCTTACCGTCAATCGAATACTTTTTTCCGACTCTGTTATTTAAAAAACCCAACTGTAAACCCTAGAGATCCGTTTCTCAGCATTCCATGCATTCACCGTGCGGTCGCCGTGTCCATGGCGTGGTACAGAGAGGAACACTGTGACGGGGCCTCGGACTTGCGACCCAGGTGTCGGTTTAGGGTGGCCACCTTGTGATGCATCAGCGCTCACCTCCACCGTCAGTCGTGTTCCCCCCTCTACCTATCCAAATTTGGTAAAATCCTATCAACGCCGTTTTAGATATTCGTTTGAGTAAAGAGCTTACTGAAGCTCTTAGCAATCCGAGGTCTTTAAACAAGTTATACAGGGATTTAGCTGGAATCCCCCTTGCTCCTACTTCTACGGCGTAGAGTTTAACCACATAGCCATTTTTGGTTAACTCGTTGGTCAAGTCAAAGTATTTTTTTATTTTCATAGCGTGGTCTTTAGGTATATTAGTTTTCCACGGTACTGTGAGATCTAATAATACTGCACGCTTTTGCAGTTTTGAAATGCATTTTTGTCCACACCGTAATCTGTGTAACCTTATTTACGATGCCTTCGAGATACCCATATACCTCGAGACACGTATCTTGAACCTAAATCACGAGATAAACGAAGCTCTGGCGCGCGTGGAGCTTTTTTATAATAATTGCTTGGAGAATTTGAGTTCTTTCACTGCAGTAGCATCCCGTGCTATTCTCAAAAGACACCCAAGAAACGTGTACTGCGCTTATAGACCAGACCCCGAGGAGAGCCAGACCGTAAGGGACGGCCCTGGGTCAACCGGGGTGTGAGGGGTATGTCAAAGACAACCTCACCTTCTGCCTAGCACCACGACCCTCAGTCGGCGTGCAGTTTTAGTCGGTTTGAGTGTGACATAACCTCCCCTTCTGGCTCCAGCGGAGGTATTCGCTGGATTTCCGCACGAAATTAAAGACCACAATTTGAGCAAATTTTAAGTCCAAGATATTATGTCCTAAGCAATATATTGGAAGGCTATTTGTTGCAGGCAGGCAACACTTTTTATTGAATGTTTAATTTTAATTTTTACTTTTTTTATTTTGTGCTAGCAACACAAACGCTCTCTTGCCTATATGCCTCAAAATTGTACGGACGTGTTCTCCCAAAATTTAATTGTACCTTCTTTAAAAAAAAATATAATATTACTGTAAACCAGCTCCTGCTTTGGGATTTACACGCCGAGAACAGCTATAGAAGCAACACTATTCAATAAAATTTAACTAAGCAGGCTTATCCGTGATCTAAAACTTTACAGTAAAATCTAGTTAGGGCGCTGTTTATACGACCCAGAATAATATTATTGTTGAATTTCTCCTTCATCTCAACTATCCTTTTAGTTTGAATCCTTTAGGTAGTAGACTTACGTAGGCACAATTATGTTTATACTAGACAATCTGCTTAGAACAACGATATAATTGTATCACGGTTCCTGAATGAGATAGGACGCAGAATCTTAATATATGAGTTAATGATTTTTTAAACTTATCAGGCACCATCATCTTAGAAACCCAGCCAACCTTACCTGCAAACTGATACAACTGCTGACTATCGGATGATGGGACTCTGGCGCACTTAAGAGGTCCCGGGTTCAAATTTTGCCATTATAATACTGACATAAGCTTAGCCAAAATAGTTAAAGGTTTTTTTTTTATAAATGACACGTCAATTTGACTTCACCTCGCCTGATGTTAAGCTAAAGGCAAAGTCTCAGAAAGAGGAAACTCGTCTCGTAAACATGTACCATGTTAACAGACATGTTTATTAACACACATTGCCAACACAGCTTGACGGCCTCCTCAGATATCTTTTCACGCCCCGCTTAAAGGACCCGGGACTGTAGGTAGAAGGAAACACGTAAGCTGGTAGGGAGTTCCAGGTTTTTATTAATGGTGCGGCATAGGAATGAGTCACTGAAACGCTTGGTTCTAGCAGGTATACTCTGCACCGTATACGGATGGCATCTTAGTAATTTTGGTAAATAATATTTTCTTCTTAAAAATACGGGAGTAGCCCTTGGATGATGAATACATATCTGCCTATCCCTCCAAGAATATATAAACAATAGTATTTATGTATGTATCTTAATAATAAATTGGCTATAGAACCGCGGTTTAAGCGGACTGGGCTGGTTAATCGTAAACTATTGAGGGGATCGGGGTTTTATGGTGGACATTAATATCCCATTAATTGTTATTATTAGTACTCTCGACCACAGATTTAGATTAGGCTAGATCAGTAGGTAAATATCCTGCTACTAACCTGGTCACCGCGTGTGAATTACAGAAGTGCCTGCGTGACCGAATATTTATTTTTGCAGATATAAAAAACATCGAAAGGGCCACCTTACAGAGCCGTAAAGCTTGTAATTTGGAGCCAAGGTACCAATCTACTTATTCCCGTAAATTGATTTTTTTAGACTTATACGGGAGCGAAGAACGTTTGAGATAAATCCTGCACTAGATGCTAGTTCATCAATTGGCAGGTATACTGGCTTGCAGATAAGCTCGGCGAGGGTCAGGACCCCCGAAGTTCTTTGTGGGCTCCTATATCTATATTGCGATATCTAGCTTATTCCAAATCTGTGCCTTTGAAGATGAGGTCTTTTGGAAGAGGTTGTGTATCTAGCTTATTCTAAATCTATACCCGTGAGGTTGAGATCTTTAGGAAGAGGATGTGTGTATCAAGCCTATTCTAAATCTGTGCCCTTGAGATTGAGATCTTTTGGAAGAGGATGTGTATCTAGTCAATTCTAAATCTGTGCCCTTGAGATTAAAATCTTTTGGAAGCGGATGTGTATCTAGTCACTTCTAAATCTGTGCGCTTGAGATTGAGATCTTTTGGAAGAGGATGTGTATCTAGTCTATTCTAAATCTATGCCCTTGAGGTTGAGGTCTTTAGAGAGAGGATGTGTATCTAGCCTATTCTAAAGCTGTGCCCTTGAGATTAAGGTCTTTAGGAAGAGGATGTGTACCTAGTCTATTCCAAATCGATACCCTTGAGGTTGAAGTCTTTAGAAAGAGGATGTGTATCTAGCCTATTCTAAATCTGTGCCCTTGAGATTAAGGGCTTTAGGAAGAGAATGTGTATCTAGTCTATTCCAAATCTATGCCCTTGAGGTTGAGATCTTTAGGAAGAGGATGTGTATCTAGCCTATTCTAAATCTGTGCCCTTGAGATTAAGGTCTTTAGGAAGAGAATGTGTATCTAGTCTATTCTAATTCTGTGCCCCTGAGATTGAGGTCTTTAGGAAGAGGATGTGGTATCTAGTCTATTCTAAATCTGTGCCCTTGAGATTAAGGTCTTTAGAAAGAGGATGTGTATCTAGTCTATTCTAAATCTATGCATTTGAGATTGAGGTCTTTAGGAAGAGGATGTGGTATCTAGCCTATTCTAAATCTGTGCCCCGACATTATTTAAGCGCCATAACATTTTGTGAATCGCCGCCATATTGCCGCGTATTCCCGTGGGCGTGATTGGGACACGGGCAACAACGTTCCGGCCTCATTACCGAGTTTTTATTGTGATAATATCTCATTTTACCCGTGAGTGTCATTCGCCCGCCCTGGAGCGGCATCAGCACGAGTATGTACAGGCAACGATAAAAGTACAAACTAAATCATGTACACGAATATCATTTATTGAAAAAAAAAACTTATAATGGATTTTATCGCGATTTATTTGCTATTGTTTATATTCACCATAACCGCGGGGTGTCTAAAGAGATCTTTAATTTTTGGATATGTTTATTTAAATTGAAATCAGGTGAAGAACGCATGTAAGGGAAAAAAATTGAGTACAATCCGGACTAAGTACAATTAATAACTTCGTCAAATGAGATTTAGAATTGTAAAGTTTTTTTGGGGTGATTTAGTGACGATTATTTAATCCGTACGTCCCGTCCATACAAACTTTCGTATTTATATAATTGTTAGACAATTTGATTGATTTGAAACATGCTTTTGTGGCCTTTATATTCTATGTCTTATTTATTATTTCATGTAACTAAAAATAATAAAAATAAAAATATTTATTACCAAAAAACTATACAATTACAATGGATATATCCGTTGACCCCACACTAGGCAAGCCTGTCCTGTGGGTGTCACGACGATTGCCTTTCCCAGTTACATAGCTCGGTAATCAATTTGGTGTGACGTAATCGCTCTTTCTAAACTCTTTATTTATTTATTTAAACTTTTTGCACAAATACAAATTGATTGTACAAAGGCGGACTTAATGCCATGGGCATTTTCTGCCAGTCAACCTTAGGGTGATGCAGAGATATTTTGGTCAAAGGTAGGTGCGCGAAGTGTTCTGGTGAGAATTTTTGCCTAGTTTGGTACACATGCTTACATAATAAATATGAAATTAAACTTAATAAACATAAACATAAGAATATGTTCATACATATGTTAATATATACAAATATCATAGACTACATACCATAAACGTATTATATACTACATACACATATAGATCAATATATACATATACACACTTATCCATACATATACATACATAGACCTACTAGCACATACATACATACACATACGTATACATGTATTACATATCAAATATATACAAACTAAGAAAAGAATGTAACGGATACAGACTGAACCCGATTTCCAACTCTTCTACCGATCGTTGTTGTAGAGCTGACGTACTCTGGCCTTGAATATAAAACGGTTTGCGGACATCCTGACTTCCAGAGGAAGCGCATTCCATAAAAGAATAGCTTGTACTAAGAAGGAAGAGTGAACAAGACTTGACGTGTGAGTGGGACAGTGTAGGAGAAGGTTGTTAGAAGAGCGTAAGTTTTTATTATGGGTAGAGCCAAGTAAGTGGAGCTGAGACTTTAAATAAGCTGGGGCGTTGGGAGAGTTTAGCAGAGTATAAATCAAGGTGACCGCTCTTAGACTGCGTCGCCGTCGTATAGGCAACCAACCCAGCTCTGTACGATACTCTGAAACGTGGTCGTACTTCCTAAGATTGTAGACGAATCGAATGCAATTGTTGAGAAGTCGGTCTAGTTTATTGAGCAGATCAGCATTCAGGTCGAAATAGCATACATCACCATAGTCGAAAATAGGAAAGATTAAAGTTTGCATAAGCATTGCTTTGGTTTTAGGTGGAAGAAAGTTTTTAAGACGGTAAAGAGCCCTTAGTGTACCGGTTACCCTCTGGCTGACGCTAGTGACTTGATCCCGCCAACTCAGAGTTCAGTCAAGGTGTAATCCTAGGTCCTTAACACCGAGTGTAACAGGAATTATTTTCCCATTAAAAATAATCGCTGGCATCGTCTCGTCTTTTAACCTTCTCATCATATAGCTACTCCCTATTATAATGCTCTGACATTTGTCAGGGTTCACTGCCAGTCCGAACCTGCTACACCAGTTACATATAAAGCTCAAGTCAGCGTTTACTCTAACAATAGCCTCTGAGATGTTATCCACAGAGGCTTGGCTATACAACTGCAGGTCATCGGCATACAAGTGATATGAACATTGAAGATCGGAGGTTATGAAGTTAATAAATATGGAGAAAAGAAGAGGAGAAAGTATACCGCCTTGAGGGACCCCAGAGTCCAGATTACACCAACTCGATGACTTCTCGTCGGTACAAACAGACTGCTGGCGACCCTGAAGATATGAAGAGAACCAATCCAGGTCATCAGATGAGATTTTAATGTGGGCAAGAACTGATAAAAGAATCTCATGGTTCACACAGTTGAACGCATTGGAAAAATCTACTAGGACCATCACAGTAGCCTTAGTCTTTTCCATGCCATCCCTGATATCACCCGTAACCTTTAGGAGTGCAGAGGTAGTACTATGCCCTGGCCTGAATCCTGATTGCAGAGGACTCAGTATGTCATTGTGATGTATAAAACTAGACAACTGTCTATGCACACATGCCTCCAGCACTTTGGATAGAAAGGGTAGGATCGAGATAGGTCGAAAGTGCTTAGGAAGGGAGGGATTAGAAATTTTGGGAAGGGGACGAACAAAGGCCTTACGCCATAACATAGGGAAATTACCAGAATCTAGGGAGAAGTTGATGATGTGTGTGATAGCTGGGAGTAGATGGTCCAGGATAGCAGTAATCATCCGACGGCTAATATTGTCGCAGCCCACAGCCCTAGATTTGATGGACAGGATAATTTTTTAATCTCATCCGATGTAACCGGAGAAAACTGAAAGGGAGCATAACTGGGACTGGTCAGTCCGGCTATGAAGTCTACCGTTTGACGCTCGGTTAGACTATCAATTGCAGGTGAGGTGGAGAAATGACGATTAATAGCATCTAACTCGATTGTCTTAGGTAGCTCCAACTGCCTTGTCCTACCAATTCCCAGTGTCCCAAGAAATTTCCAGATATTCGCTGGTGATGAGCAAGTTATATTTTCGAAGATATGACGGCGTTTAGAGTTCCGTATCACTTGGTTACACCGATTCCTGACAGTTTTATAATAGTCCCAATTGATGTCCGAACGATGTTTTTTAAATTTTAGAAATGCCCGATCTCTTCGTTTCATTGCAGTTTGGACCTCATCTGTAAGCCATGGTGCTGGGGGATGCTTTAACCTCACCCTTCTAACAGGGGCATGTATATCGTAGAGGTTATTTACGGTTTTGTTGAAAAACAGAACTTTATCATCAACCGTGGCAGCATCTACCAAAGGTGCCCAGTTGATCTTGGCAGCATCAGCAAACAATTTACTTTCGTCCATGCGACCAAAACAACGCCTATGCAGTACTTTCGGTTTGAGTTTAGGAAGTTTGAGAGTATAAGACACATAAATTAGGTCATGATGTGAAAAGGCCGGCGCTAACAGCTGACCGTGAGAGTGAACAAATCTTTCTATCTAAAGCCATAAGTCATCAACAAATTATAATGTATGAAAGTACTTTCGTCGCCGACTGTACCTCCTCCGTTTCCAAGCGAGTTTTCTTATAATATTTATGTTCTGTAAATATTTATATTTGTTCAATAAAGCTTAGGGATAAAGGTATCTCTTATTTTCCTTTGTTACTTTTTTATATGTGCTTTATTGATAACAATAGCTGGTTATATACTATACAGTACCTATACATGACAGTCTAACAATAGAAGTTTCAATAGCGCTAGCGGGCTTTGGAGGTCGGATGGTGGTCCCTTTACAGAATATTATATTTCTAAGTTTCAATTTAGAATGGTATAATTTCATAGTTTTTATTTATTTTTAATCATCCACCCAACCTATAATAGTAACTGATTTGACTATTACATTTTATGACGTCACTAAATCTTGCTCCATGGGTACTTTGCCGTGGTAGTCAAATTGATTGAAAGATATCATGACCAAAAGTCAATTTTACTTCATAAACTTTATGATCCGGATTGTAAAACACCCAAATTCCAGAGAGACCAGAAAATACAAGTCTTGGTCGACGATTATTTGGCTACGTATCCGTAAGACTTCAAAATTTGAACTTTATCCATGAAGCAATCTTAAAAATGAGGCCGTATGGGTCTTTTATTTATTTATTTTTATTTTTAATCTTTATGCACAAAATATATGTACAAAGGCGGACTTAATGCCGTGGGCATTTTCTACCAGTCAACCTTTGGGTGATGCAGAGATTTGTCAAAGTAGGTGCTGGAAGTATTGATCTGATAGATAGGTAGGTACTTACGGTATAAATAATAAACATACAAACAGTAAATATAAATATACTTAAATATATATACACAATAATACATACATATAATGCATACATATTTACATATAATACATACGGACAATATTTAAATGCATATACCTATACATAATATAACATCTATACAATATAATATATCAAGTACATACATACATAGTTTTACGGAAAATTCTTATAAATATTGTTCTGCCTATGGTACGTTATAGATCGATCGTACTTTTTTTTTGAAAACAAAACTGTTTGGGGACATCCTAACTTCTAGCGGGAGCGCATTCCAGAGGAGAATTGATTGCACAGAGAAAGAAGAGTGCACAAGGCTTGAAGTGTGAGTGGGACAGTGAAGAAGAAGATTGTTAGACGAGCGTAGATTTTTATTATGGCTAGAACCGAGAAGGTGGAGATGGGATTTTAAGTAAGCCTTAAGGTCTTTTGTGATAGTATCCAAAGTAGGTCGTAAGAGTACGTACCCGATTAAGCTAGCTTTGCCGTCGTTATAACACAATCAAATCCATAATTGTTGGTCTATGCGAGTGTTGCTATCCACTTGACTTCCGAACCTCGAGATGAAAACCCGCACCACAGACTTATCTGTCTATCAGTAAGTGCACCGGCTTACAGGCAAATTGGCTTCAACCCCAAACAAGTAGGTAGTAGGTACCCATTTACCAATATCCAGGATTAAGTAAGTACAAGTTTAAACGTAAATCAATATAAGTCTGCTAAACCCCCTTGTTCATTTTTTTAAAGAATATTAGAACCCCTCCAGCTAAGCTAAATTGCTTGTGTTAGGAGTGGGTTCACATCGGTAGTGTAATGGCCAGGATTCGAAGCCAAGACCTCTTGATCGTAAGGCCGACTCCTAAACATGTATGTAACAAGCAAGCAAGTTAAAAATTAATATACAAAATTTCAGCGAGATTACACTTTGTTGGTTGTATATAAATACTAATAAATGAAATAATTTATGATTCTGTTTGATAAATGAAATTTGCACATGAATACATCACATGTCATGATTGATTGACTTACAAACAAGGTGAATTCCCAATTCAATCAATGGGAACATGAATTTTGGTGTTTTATGTACATACGTACTGGTTATTATGACGTATATAATAAATAATAAATAAATATTCCACAACATTCCACACAACGCTTTCTAGACCCATGGTAAGCATAGCTTAACTAGCTTGTGTAATGGAATCTAGAATGCGGATAAACATACTTAGATACTTTTTTTTTCTGTAAATACATACATACTATACATAGAAACACCCAGACCAATGCAAATAGCCATATTCATGCATACAAATATTTGCATTGAGCGGGAATCGAACCCGCGCCTCCTTCGTAGCAGTCGCGTGCACTACCACCACGCCACGGAGGCTGTCTCAGTATTCTCAGAACACCTCTGAGGGGTCAATCAATTGTATGTATCTAAATGAGATCAAATCCTTGTACCTACTTATTTATCACCATCATGTTATGCCATGTTGGTCCGATGGACCACCCTATCTCTTTCTGTGGGTGTTGTAGTGACAGGGCTATTCTCCATCTGACAGTAAATAAGAGATAGAGAAGATATTTTAGGCCATGATGTCCGAAACATGGTCTTTTAGTCTCAGTAGTCCGGTTGCTAGTCCGGTTGACCGGCGACTATTTAGTGGCAGTAGTCCGGTTGTCAAATGGCTTCGAACTATTGCTACTTTTGTGTAGCAGTAGTTCGGTTGTTGTTCGGTTAATCGGACTACTGCAACTCTTCAGTTAAAAACTATTACCAATCATATCACAGTTTTATGAGACAAGTGATAGTTTATTGACACTAATAGTAGTTCAAGTTGTTGGAGTACTTTCAGAGATTTTCGTATCGAATATATATTATTGGGAAAAAGAAGAATCATCTCGGGCAGGACTCAAACCCGCAGTCTTTCCCTTACAGGAGGAATGCCTTGACCAATTCGGCTACCGAGACACGCCCGATGTGATTCAAATTTCCCATCTTATACGTCTTTAAGGCGACGGTGGAGTCATCTACCGATTTTCTTACGAACTATCGGAATCAATGAATGATGTTACAATCATTTTTAAACATTGATTTTTGATAACTCCGCCCAAACAATTGAATGAATTTTTACAGCATTAGGGTTCGAGTCCCGCCCGAGATGATTCTTCTTTTTCCCTATGTATTCGATTTGTATATTATTATATTATAGATTATGTAGACTTAGCATACTTAATGCTGTAAAAATTCATTCAAAATATTTTCGTATTTTAAACAATGATGATGAAAGATTCAATGAAACTCAAGCGACACTACATTCTGTGAAGACTGTAGGCAAACCGAAAGGCCAAACCGCAATAGCTACAATAAGCTAGATAGATTAGCTAGCTGCCAGCCTTGCGTGCCAAACTCTGTTACCCTCAATTAATCCGGATAAAATCGCTTTGAACTGGCCAAAACGGGTTACAGAGTCGAAAAGCCCGTCTAATTGTCTAAAATTCGAGTTTTGGGTAAAATATTATTCTACTTGACAAGGACTTTTAATAGCAGATGTAACGTAAGTAGACAAAAGATTTTAGTTGATTAAGATAGAAGATAGAACAGCCGTACAACGAAATACGCGCCTAGATACGTTGCGGTTGATCAATCCGAATAAGGCTTGCATATTGCAGAAGAAATCCGAAATGTTAATTAAAGTTCTGAATACGAATGAACATTTTTAATCTTTTACATAGGCTAACGTTACGTTAGAAGTAAAATCTCTGGATTAGTAGATTATATAAGGTTCGTTCGTTAGCATTGCAGTTCTAGATTAGATAATGTCGCATTCGTAGATTATTTTTTTAAGAAAAATATTTTTTGTTTTTCATATCGTCACAAAAACCAACGATGTATCATTATTCACTTCTGTTATTAAAAGGAAGGTTTTCGTTTCTATCCTGTAATTAGAAATGTGTAAGTTTGGTAAGATATCTGTATGTTTAAACGTTTATTACTTACTAGCTTTTGTCTGCAGCTCCGCCCGCGTGGATGTCTTTCATAAAAATCGGTTCAATGTACTAGGCGTGAAAGCGTAACATACATACAGACAGACAGAAAGAGTTACATGTCGCATTTATAATATTAGTATGGATTCCTGTTCTGTAATGGCTGAACGGATCTGGCTGAAATTTGGGGCAGGGATAGATCTATAGTCGGGAATAACACATAGGTCACATTATACATTATGCATAGACTATTCATCCCTGAAATAAGTTACCATGGGTTGCAAAATGGGATCAGAACATCACCCTGGGGAGCTGTGAGAAACTAGTTTACGTTTTTTAAACATCAAGGCTATATTGCCTTCAATTTCATCATCCAGAACATTCACCGTTGCCTGTTGTGTCTATAGACTTAACCACAATAACCAATTCTCATAATTCTATCAACTGTAATTCTCAACACCCGATCTTCATAACACCCGCAATCTTCTCATAACCCATAAATATACCCATCTCTATTAGTTCCACCACCCGCAGTTCCGAGACTGACCCTCGCATATTATCGCGAATTATGACTAACCCGACATATTCAGCGCTTATTGCAACAAATTTTACGAGCCCCTACCAAACGAGCAATCTACTATAACATTGTTAGTATTTCCAAAACTTGAAACTTACAGAAGCATTAAAATTTAGGTTAGTTTACGTGGCAACATTGGTTTGTTTACAATGGGTTTGTTTACAACATCTTTGAATCAAAGCTAACTCACTTCATCTGCTAGCGAGTACACCAACTGATTAACCGCCAAAGTTCTGGTGCTTTTGGGGTGGGGAGATCATATAGTAGTCGCTCCCACAAAAGATAAGATAAGCCAAGACGAGAAAAATTATGGTGCTGATTGCGGGCTACAATATTCATACTTTGTATGCAACCGGGAGAAATGCATTGAAGATGATGAGTTTACATGGCAGAGTTGGTTTGTTTACAATGTAAAATAGCGACAACATTATTCACAGAGAAACTACTAAGGATCTGTAGTTGGCATATCAATATTTTTAGTAACGAATTCAGAGCACAAAATATCGAGATACATCCTTCCATTCTGCTATTTTTATTTTTATATTCCATTGTGCTGCATTGTTCGAACCTTTGTTTACTTAATAAATGGAGAACAATACCGAACATCACTATTATATTTTCTACACAAGTAAACTAAGTAAAAAGGTTTTACTCACCCCACTTTTTTACTCACGCCAGTTTTTTCAAACTCGCCAAATGCTGAACACAAATTTACCTGTTGATCTTTGATTATATATTTTACTAGCTGTCCCGGCGAACTTCGTACCGCCAATATTTTAGATCCCGTTCCCGCTGCACCATTTAGGGGGATGAAAAATAGATGTTGGCCGATTCTCAGACCTACTCAATATGCTCACAAAATTTCATGAGCATCGGTCAAGCCGTTTCGGAGGAGTATGGCAACGAAAACTGTGACACGAGAATTTTATATATTAGATTGTGCTGCATTGTTCGAACCTTTGTTTACTTAATAAATGGAGAACAATACCGAACATCACTATTATATTTTCTACACAAGTTTACACTGTTACACCCCTCAAACTCGCCAAATGCTGAACACAAATTTACCTGTTGAGCGTTGATTATATATTTTATATATATTTACTGGTTTTTGGCGTTCCGATGTCTTGCAATAGTGCTGTAATATCGGAAACTCGTAACCAATTAGAAACTATCTATACAATATAAAATGATTTGTCCCAACTGACTGACTGAATCATCAACGCAGAAACTAAACCGCTAATATATTTATAACTAGCCTTTGCCCGCGGCTCCGCCCGCGTGGATGTCGGTTATCGCGACCAAACATAGCCTATGTCCTTTCTCGTGGTCTAGTCTACCCCTATACCAAATTTCATCAAAATCGGTTCAGTGGTTTAGGCATGAAAGCGTAACATACAGACAGACAGACAGACAGAGTTACTTTCGCATTTATAATACTAGCTTTTGCCCGCGGCTCCGCCCGCGTGGATGTCGGTTATCGCGACCAAATATAGCCTATGTCCTTTCTCAAGGTCTAATCTACCCCTATACCAAATTTCATCAAAATCGGTTCAGTGGTTGAGGCGTGAAAGCGTAACATACAGACAGACAGACAGACAGACAGAGTTACTTTCGCATTTATAATATTAGTATGGATTAGTATGGAGTATGGATTAAATTAATAACATTTATATAAATAATATTGACTTGGCAATCGCACTAAACATTCTAATTTATATTATAATGAGATCTAGAAGAGGATGGTACGGCGGTGCCGCTTTTTTCTGATGAGGCTGTTATGCTGAGGACTACTCAGTTTGACAACCTGTAACATTTTTGATGTTTGTAATTATGTCTCTCTTTCCTTTGACTTTGCACTCAACTTACCATCAGGTGAAGTGATATTGACGTGTGCTTTATAAAAAAAATCTGGCTGACACCTTTCATTTCTTTTACTTTCATAATCGTTTCATTATTAGAGAGTGTCTGTGCCGTCAGCGCGCAATACAAACCTGGATAAGCCTTTGGCGTTCCCACTAACAGCACAAAAGCCAGTCGCTCTGGCTACCCTGCTCACCGTCGGGAACACAACACGAGGTTAATATAGGTACACCTGTATTCTGGAGGGCGAAGGTACTCTACCAGTCAGACTGCTCAATTGGGACGGAAATACTGTCGTGTTCTACCTCCTACGTGTAATATAACGAGAAATAACGCGATATAATAATGTCTATATGCCAGTGTTATCGACTTTATTAAGTGGCAAAGTTACAATGTAGCCTTTCGTGCCTTTTAATTCCAAAGTGTTAGAGCTGAGCTGTTCGCTAGTGCCATAAAAAGGCAGTAAAAGCCAGATGGCTTTGTTGTTTAGGCTAAAACATAAGTGTGACTTTAACAGTTCTGTTTAATATTAGTTCATAAAAGTTTATCGGGCTTTTTAATACGGAGCGACAAAGTCTACGTCTGGCTATAACTAATTCGAAAGGAATTGATGTGGCCTTTCAGTTGGTGTAATTACATATATACAGATGACTGGCCTACCGTTATAATAAGGAAGCGGCCTTACGATCGAAGGGTCCTGGGTTTGAATCCTGGCCATTACTTCCGACGTGTACCCACTCCTAACACAAGCGAATTATCTTAGCTGGAGGGGTTAGAGAAAATATTAGTAATTTCGGTCCTAATATTCTTAAAAACCTATTCTATTCGTCGTGACCGCCCGGTGCAGTACTATCTTACAGAAGTACATAATGACTACAATAAAAAAATGGGGTCGATTTTAGAATATTTTCACAAATTACTTAAGAAGGATCAATTAAATAATTTCCATAACATTAGCAATACTATTATATAATTATCATAGTATTACTAATGTTATGGAAATTATTTCAGCCAATTTTAACCCAACATTTCACCCAGTAACAACACTCGAATTACGCCAATTGTTGCGTAAACTGACTATATACGAGTAGGGTATAAGTAACTGCCTGATAACCCGAACCCAACGAATGCAAGACCGAAGTCGAACTGGCATTTAGTATGCAATTTCAGGCATTTAGCACGCAAAATGCAGGCATTTAGCACGCAAATGGGGTGATTTGCATAAAGGATCGTGCTTGTACGTGAAATATAGCGTTTCAATGAGGGAGTACAGCTGATGAGAGACGTGTCGGTGCATTTACGTTTGGATATTTGATGAAAGTAAATTATTCATATATATAATCACGCCTTTATCCCTGGAGGGTTTTGTAGAGATGAATTGACACCCACATTTCACCAATTATTTTAATCGATCTCATGTAATAGGGGGTGAGCCTATTGCCGTATTCGGAGCATTATTTTGACTTGAAACATGCATCTGAGGCTGAGCATAATTATCTGTCTGATGTTAAATAGCCCTATTCCTTAGTCGCCTTGTACGATACCGCATGGGAAGAGATGAGGTGGCCCAAATTCTATTCAGCTGGGAACTATGCCGCATAGTAATGCGGAAAGTAAAATAATGGTAAAAAATTTGAAGATTACAGTCCGTTACTTTTATTAATTAGGTACTTTTTTCAATATATTGGGTAATTTACTCTAGAACGCGTAGGTAAGATAAATAAGGGTATAATTTATGTATATATCAGGGTATATTATCAACATTACGGGGAGATCGTTCGAACACGTTGTTCGATTGATCACGACTGATCAATTGAACAATAGGGATTTGTAAATCCACATCGTTCGATTGATCGCACGAAGAGGATATTTTGAATCCTTGTTGTTCGATCGGTTGCACTATGCGAAATCTATCGTCATAATATTACAGTTTGCCAGTACAATAGTAGAAATGCCGCTAATATCTAGTCTTGAGCCACGTCCATGGCGTATATTTCTTTGTGCATTATCACAACAATTATTATGACAACAACCTACGGGCAATAGATAGTTGAAATATTTGTCGGCAGATCGATCATATATCTCACCTCCAATTTCGAGTTCTTACATTTAATGACAAAGTATGAACTTGGCTGACAAAAAATATATTTCTCGTAAATAAACATTAATGTTTGGAATTTATCACAATATTAAAATTCTGACATTTTTACCCGAGTGCCGAAAGAAGAAGGATAATGTTTTTCGAGACTACGTATGTATGTCCTTTTATTTGGCCCGGCTTGACGGATTTGGACATGTACGATGTTATTTGAATCGCCGTGATTGTGTGAGTAACACCATATTAAAATTTCTAGAAAATCTTGACGGATTTTTGGCGCCGAACTCAAATTTATCGAGTAGGATGTCAAAATGAAGGAAATTAGAAGAAGATTACAGAATGATATACATATCTAAAAAGTATAAAATAAAACAAACGATTATAGAATAAAAAAACACCGACCGCCTCTAAAAAGATCGAAATAAGTTTAATAGCAGGCGGTACCCATTAATTTTCCGTCGGTTTATGATTGGCAAATGGGTTAACCGCCTTCTATCAAACTTATTACGATCTTTTTAGAGGTAGTCGGGTTTTTTTATTTTTTTTATTTTTATACTCACAATACCTACTTCGGTAATTACATAATCATCATATCATTCATTCTCAGATTAATATAAAATCACGATTTTCGTAAACGTCGATATTCAGAAGTTTCGGCTTCACCAAAAACGAAGCCTGTTTTCTCAAATCAAAGTACTTACGAAAACAAGTTTTGGCATTAGCCGTAACTAATTCGACGCGTGTTCAGAAAGCGAGTTTGTTCATAGCTGCGTTTTGAGATAACTTAATTGGATTTCAACTTACACCCTGAAATGCGTTATATCAGAAAGCTTGATGATCGTTTCCACTGTCACACGGTATATATTTGAACAGGTTTTTGTCTCAATTAGCTTCAAAAATGATTTTTTATAGCATTTATTATGCTAACTTTTAAGTTCGAAAAACATCGGAAAAAATGAAATGCTCAAGTGAGACTTGAACTCGCGACCTTTCCGTTACAGGGGGAATGCTCTTCCAACTGAGCTACTGAGCCACACCTGAATCATTTCAAATTTTCCTTCTCTTTATATCCGTCTTTAAAGGCGACGGTGGAGCCATCTACCAACATTCTTACGAACTCGATCACGAGTTCGTAAAAATATCGATTCTTACGAGGTCGTGAGTTCAAGTCTCACTTGAGCATTTTTCAGATGTTTTTCGAATTCAAAAATGTTGTTGGGTCTCACCAACATCTTTAGAACCGAGTCGATCTCACATGCAAGCAAAGGCTGGACAGTTGCTCATAGACGGACCACGTTTAGCCCAATCTAGGGATTGGGTCCCATAAAGATCGTATTATACAAATTAGAAAGAACAGGAGAAAGCGGTCCCTGTGCATCAAGGTAAAGCTTCGAAAGCAACAGGGAACAACGATAAAATGATAAAAGAGCTCTTTTTTGCCAGGCGTGAACAATAATCTGTCGAGGCCGTCAGATTAGCGACCGCCATCTGTAAGTGCGGCTACTATTCTCTGAAATGCACCCGAGCTTACCACTGGGTGGGGTGTGGTCATTTTTACAACCTAAATATTAAACAAATCTCTTGTTATACTTACTTTCTCTAAACAAAAATGTTAGTATAACCTTTCTTCTACGATGCATAATGTTTAATTATGGCAAGTTAACACTTTAACGAATGTTCGAAGACTTTCAAAAATAGTACAATGGACACAGTCGTTCACGCGAGTAACAAGATAGGAGGTTTAATTACTTCTGCGCATATGCGACTCGTATTAACACTACTGCCTCTTATTTTACTTTATTTGCCATTTCTTTCTTTACACCGAGTGTTTGCTTAATTTAGGCTGAAAATAACCCGCTCCAGAATTAGATAGTAATACAGATTAGGTAGGTACACAGGTAAAAGAGGTCAGTTTTTTGCTTAATATTAGAACACAGCGTCATAAGTCATAATAGTTATCAGTGGTAATAGGGTTATTCAAAAGGGAAGTCGATAAAAACGTATTTTATGAACCCTTATAAAGCAACAGTTTCATAAAGTACTATTTCCGAACGCGCGGTTGGTCACTCAGAATAAATGGCCTGATACATACTTTAACGTGGGACAGTTATGAATTTGTGCCTACATCTCGTTTAGATAACTTCCCGTTTCGTAGCTCTATAACTTCTTAATATTCCATAGTCGAATAAGAATTACTCCCAGTTTAATCCATGTTTGTAAACCCGGGTCTGCTCCCTCACTTTTTATTTTCATTTGGCTTATCTTCTGATCTATCTGCATCAGAGCCTCAGCCGTCAATTAGCAAATGAACTGGCTTCCAGATGAGATAGGCTTCGGGCCCGAAGATCTTATATCTCTATTACCCATTAAATTCCACTACTCAATTTGGCAATACATCTATCCCAGTAGCATTTATTAGCAAATAAGTCCACCTTTTTGACAAACACGTTGACGTCGCGCATACAGCGAATCCAATGAAGCTACACAATGTGGATCAATTTGCTGTGAAATTTCGTGATTGCTTTCTTGTGACGATGTTCCGTCGAAGAATTTATTACTTATTACGTCGGGCCGGAGATTTAATATTCAACTTTGACGTATATTTAACAATGTTAAAGGTAAGTCACAATGTAATTACAGTGTGTTACAAAACTTCTTTTCGCTGAAGAATGCACTGGCTGAAGCTGATGTCGTGTTGTTGTCTCTGAGTACCCTCGAAGAAAAAGTGTGGCTATACCCTGGGAATTATCTAATATATAAAATTCTCGTGTCACAGTTTTCGTTGCCATACTCCTCCGAAACGGCTTGACCGATTTTGATGAAATTTTTTGTGCTTATCCGGTATCTATGAGAATCGGCCAACATCTATGTTTCATCCCCCTAAATGGTGCAGCGGGAACGGGATCTGACGCCGATCGCGGGGCGGGAAAAAATTGGCGGTACGAAGTTCGCCGGGACAGCTAGTCATACTAATAATAATTGGTCATCCTCCTTGCGTTAGTCCCAATCGCATCCGAAGCGTCCACCTCGGATTCCGGGGTCCGCTTTCCGCCTTTTATTACTCGACTTCGCACGGTCTTGGACATTCATGGGAGTGAGACCGTTGGCACGCATCTTGACATTTAGCCCGAAGACCAGTTCTAGCGAAGCGAATTAACCAGACAGCCCCTACGATACCTAAATAAAAAAATATTTTATCTAAATTATTAATATCATAACATTTTTATTTGGATGCATACGTTACTTACAGGATGTTTCAAAAGTTCTCTTCATTATTTGCTAAAATCTCAGATTAACGTGACTCAAAGCTAACTCGATATACATATAAAAATGCATATAAACAAGTCAAAAGTCACATAAACCTTCAAAGAGATAAATCTCAAAGTTAAAAGCACACGTATTCTCAATTATTCAAAAGACGTAGAGGCATCTTAGTCTGTGAAATATCTGAAACTTTGAAACGTTAAGAATTTCTGCACCATATACGTGCAGACATTCGTCAGGGTTTCAGTAAAATGTTTTTCGCTTTTAAACACGTAATTCTATGTGATGTGAAGGAATATTGATGGTCCACTTTTAAAATGCATAAACATCTAACATTGGCACATAAAAATGTCAATGTACTCCTTTGCTTTAGCTGAAACGATTTTGTTGAAATTCCATTTATGTTATGTGTTTAAATCTTAGGTTTAAATTAAGTGCCTAGATAGTTCAAATTGTTTTTTTTAATAAGTACTTGAAACCGACCACAGTGGAGTTCAAGGATTTTTCTATCTCTAAAAACAAAAACAAACTATCCGCAAGAAAACATCAGAGAAAATATCAATTTGTGCTTTTCCACGAGCTGCAAGCCACGTGTCTTGAATGCATTACACGAATCACCCTATACATCACCAAACTCACTACAACCAGCTCACAGAAAATAAGCCCGCTTGAAAGTAATACAATATTTCATCGCGATGATAAATAAAGGTCCGGGCCTTGTTTCGAACATTACATGAAGGTAACAACACCCTGTAATGAAGCCATTAAGTCGACAGGCGCTATTCAGGTACGAAATATTACTCGCATTACATTTTCAAATGTTCTTGATACTTTTTTGTCCAACTAACTACAGTGATAAGAGGGGTTTTGATGTCATTTTTTACGGTAAAATTTAATTAAATTTTTAGCAACGGCTTATAAAAATGGTTTGAATAATAAACATGTGATCACGCCTGTTGATCCCTGAACGGTAGGTAGCGGTATATTATCAGCTACATTTTGTTTACTGTGTATTTCAGTACCAACGGCCGCAGCGTAGAACTTTACCGTACCATACCAAAAAATAAGGTAGCTAAACCACGCATATTTTTTTTTTTCGCTTGTTTGGTAAAATGGCAAATTATTACGGATAGCTGCTTAACATTCATACATATAATCACGCCTTTATCCCTGAAGGGTTAGGTAGAGCTGAATCAACACCCACATTTCACCAATCATTGTATTTGGTCCCACGTAATAGGGGGTGAGCCTATTGCCGTGTTCCGGACACTATTACAGACTCGAGCCATGCATCTGACGCGGAGTCTTGGTTGTATATATCTGTCTGATATTAAACAGCCCTATCCCTTATTCACCTTGTACGACACCGCATGGGAAGAGATGGGTGGCGCAAATTCTACTCTGCCGGCTTTACATTTTTTATGCTTTACGCAATGACTTTATACCAAATTCAGATAAAAACTCTTTCAGATAACATAACATAACGTAACATAAACTCACGCCTGTATTCCCCGAAGGGGTAGGCAGAGGTGCTAGCACCCACATTTCGCCAGTTTATGTTTAGGTCTCAATGTAATAGGTGGCGAGCCTATTGCCATTAACCGGGCAATTAAAAACCTGCGAGAAATACACACATAACTTTGAAAAGCATCGAAAAGTCATTGGTGTGTGCCATGGCAAACCTGGGATCGAACCAAAGACCTCGTCTCCCTAGGCTACCGCAGATGTAGTATAAAAATGTACGAAAAGAATTTTGAATTGCAATTCCCACCAAGAGGAGCACGTGCGATTCCACTCGGATCTCACTACGGTAGATCGTGACTTTTCCTCAATGCAGAGTCACGTTTTACACTTATGTGAGCTTTATTGTTGAAAAAAAATTGAAACTAATTGCAAAGAAAAAACAGAAACGCTCCTAAAAAACCTTAAAGCTTGTCAGTATGACCTGTCAGTGGTTGGCTACTAATACAGATTTCAGGATGATGGGTCAGACGGTAGACGCTTCTAATAAAACCAAGTTACGTCATATTTCAAGCAGACCTCGGAATTCCATTTCAAATTCATTTTGACGTCATTCTTAGTAAGAAAGAAAGAAAGATATTTTATTTAGGTACGTTCCTCACAGTGTGCATTTTATACAGGGTGTATTTTTGAAACGGGGCTGTAAAGGCAGGTATCTTAACATTCATAGTTAAAGCAAAATGTTATTACGACACCTTCCCTAACTTTTTGAGATATTTTGAACTGCATTCACAGATTTTGGGAAAATCGTACCGTCAGCAAGAAAAATGTTATTAAGTCAATTTTTTCATAAGACATTTTACCAGAAATTTCTCAGCTCATACTAACAATAACATAAAGATATTTAATACGATAATTTAATATTTAAGACTCGATAATAGCATCAAACTCGAAATTTGTAGGTAAAAACTATATTATTTACTTTTTAGCCTATCATACAAACTTCCTACCCAAAACAAGAAATTTAATCATTGTAAAAAAAATTTTTTTTGCGTAAATGTATGGGAAACGTTTTTGACGATTTCTGTCTTTCTTAGTACTCAACTAGTAGTATTATCAATCAATGAACAGGCCTCTTCCAATGCCATTGCTCCCGAGTCTTCGCCCACCGCATCCAGTATTATATCTCACGTAATTTATAAATACAATGGTTATATAGAAATACTTCGTGATAATAGGCTTGGCCTCCATTTTGTGGAGTATTTTGAGCATTTTTTGACGTTTAATCACGTCCTGCCCTTGCCACTTTAGTACACCGCAAGCATTTTAATTAATTTCCATTCAAAAGTAGCGGCCGTGAGCTTTTATTGTCTGGTTCCTCTCTCAATTCGAGTCAATTTAAAAAAATAAATTTGCATAGCTAAAGGACTTTAGTCGAAAAAGTTTGTCTTTACCCGTGCACACAAAAACTGCTGGTCAATATCGATCAATAAAACAACAGACAGTAATTAATAAGTAGATAATGAAATGTATCTATAGAAAAAATCATGTTTATAATTATAAAAAATCATGTTAAATGTGAAAACCCTCAGATATGACATTTTATATACTTAGAAATAAAATAAAAAAACTGTTTTCTAACACACATTTACAAAAAATATATTTTCGATCAATAAAACAACAGACAGTAATTAATAAGTAAATAATAAAATGTATCTATAGAAACAATTATGTTTTATGATTATAAAAATGATCGAAAAATGAAATGCTCAAGTGAGACTCGAACTCACTTGAACATTTCATTTTTTCCAATGTTTTTCGAAGTTAAAAGTTAGCATAATAAATGCTACAAAAAAATCATTCAAATATAAAAATGATGTTAAATGTGAAAACCCTCAGACATAAAATAAAAACATTGTTTTTTTATTTTATTTCTAAGTATATTAAATGTTTCTAACATATATTTACAATAAAAAATAACATTTGCTTAGTGCAGATCCTAGTATTTCCAGACTTTACTAAAAGAGAATTGTAGTAGTATTTTGTGGATCGAGCTGAGGTCCACGCTTAATCACAAACGCGAACTTAGTTAGGGAACCAACGAAGTATTCAGTAAACAAACCAAAACAAACTTGATGTTTTTCATCAAACGGAATACTTCGCGCCAGTATAATATTCCAACCAACATTATATTGACATTCACCAGTGACTTGTAAACCAAACGCACACATCAAAGCATTCACAGGAGGTTCTAAGAAGGAAAACTGGGAAATATTGACTAAGGCTTATTCTCACGTCAAAATTACGTGGTACAGAGTAAATCTACACTAATATTATAAAGAGGAAAGATTTGTACCTATTTTTGTATGTTTGTAATGAATAGGCTCAAAAATTACTGGGCCGATTTAAAAAAATATTTCACCAATAGAATGCTACATTCTTACAATTTGACATAGGCTACATTTCATTTTGAAAAAAATTAGGGATCCTTGGTAAAATTTGAACAATGTAACCGAAGGTGTAGAAAAACGAGTCTTAAAATGTCTTTCGTCGAATGCGCTGCCGAAACTATTAGCAATAGAACAAAATAATGTACAACAATATTGAAGAACATCATAATGTCTACAAAAAAACTCCGCGGTAGCATATGTCCAACTATTGTAATTATGTCAATACAACAACTTTTTTCATTTTAAACATTAATGAAAATGCTAACCAAATTCAAACCATGCTATTTATGTGTTTATATTAATCCTTATCCAAATAAATTATTTTATGGTCAAGACCATTTAAGGAGGTATTCCTCGAAGCGCCACCGTTTTGAGGCGCACCTAATGAGGCGAACTTTTTTTATTCCTCGGAGCGCACCATTTAGTAGCGCTCCCGAGAACAATTAAAAATATTAACTTTTTATTCTTCGAAGCGCACCAATGATTATTAACTTTCGAATAGAGATAGGATACTAACTGAAACTATCGATATAAGTAAAATACGTTATGAGGTATTGAGTTATCAGGGCGTAATTTTCGAGAACAATATCGTTGCATGGATGGCAACCATGGAACTAAAAATGAATTTGTCAATATGTGTTTTCAAATATCTATTGTTAAAGTCATGTCAAAGTGCTATCCTTATTTAATACAAACTAGGGTTAAAATTTCAGGATTATTAGGTAATTCATAATCTGGAGTTGGAATTCAGTCAATATTTGAAGCATTTTGTAAAGCTTCTAATAATATTCAATTATCACGACCGTGACAAATGGCCAAGTGTAGGTATGTTATGTTGTTTATGTTGTGCAGTGATCTGGTGTTTATAAAAAATACTTTTAATTAAGTGATAGGCAATAACTATGTAGGCAACCAAGCACCGAACACGATTGTGGCGGTAGGATCCGTCACAGACGAATGGCTGGAGAGGCGCCACGGTAGCCTCTTCTACCAGCTGCCGCAGGTCCACACTGGACATGGCTGTTTCAGTACGTATCTGCATCGTATAAGCCGATAGCCGATACCCGAATGCCACCAATGGCGGGGCTGCTCCGCAGACACGTCGCTTCACAAGCTGGTAGAACGATCAGAGAGGATATAGCTGTGCCGCGGCCTCCAAGCAGCCGTTAGAGCGCTAACAACGCGAGCGCTGCAAACCCTGGTACTGGTCATGGTCGGCAGCGTGAGTGTGAGGAATGCTGCCGCCTTCTTTTGTGTGGCAGTCATTAGTCTTTTTTTTTTTTTATCGTGCGAAAAATCCCCACGGATACCACCCCCACGGAGCCGGTGGAGGCGGTTATGTCGGACTCGAACCGACTAAAACGCACGCCGTCTTGGGTCCTTGGCTGCCGGAGGTGAGATTGCCAAAAGCATATCTCTCGCACCCCGGCAGACCCAGGACCATCTCTTTCGAGACCCTGTCCCCATCTAGCCCCGGTTACGGGGAGGCGCACTTTGTGCCGCCGCCGCGGCCTGCTTCTGCTAGGGTGACAGGCGGCTCCACCGGTCACCCCCAGGCCAGCGCTCATGGAGGACGGAGGTCGTTCTGCGACCACCGACGTCCGGTTCGCCTTCGCTCTGCACGGGCTTCCCGGGCCCGGAGTCTGGTCCGGACCCGACCGGCCGCCTCCTTCTCGAGCATTACTTGCTCGCAGCGGCGGCAGTCATTAGTCTAGTATAAGAGAAGCAGCGAAAATGGAATGGGGGTGATCTAGCACTCTCATGTTATATATATATATACAAAACTATCTCCATCCTCGATGAGCTAGGGCCTGAGAGTTATAGTTGGGACTAGCCGTCACCATAAAAGAAACAGGCCCATGATGGAGGCGCTTCGTATATTCATACGCGCCTCTCTATAGGAGATGTTGTGGCAATACCACATGTACCCAGCGCCATCTAGCGACAGCAAGCCGAACTACTACGCCACTACTACGTCACTACGAGTCCTGCATCGCGAAAGTGAAGTTCGCGCGCTGGTACAATATATGTACAACATCCCAACGACAATCGTTGGGCCGCGGCCCGCCAGGCGTGATCACCTTGCCTGGTCGGAGGATCCTCCCTTTGTGTTGGAGGAACATCACACCTCGTTCCTCCACAATGTGATTTTCATCCCCAAGAACACCTCGAGGCCGCCATTATTAGTGGCCAAGGTCGGCCAGGTTCTCTGGAATATCCTTAACAGAACGTATCAGATACCCCAGCCACACCGACGGAACAACATGCGGTTATAGTCGGTGTGAGTCTGACATATCCACCTAACTGATACGATTCCGCGGGTTCCGTTCACAAAAAATATTTCTCTTGAAGACTATTGTGGTACAGTCAGCATCACATCGATCTTGATGAAATAATAATAAATTAATATACTCAAAATGATCTTACTGCCTTGAATGAAAAGCTTATAGCATTTATTATGCTAACTTTTATATCTCCGAGACTTTGCCTTTAGCAAATGTGGCAAATGTCTGCGGGTGGTGGTGGCCTTCCGCTTCCTCTTGAGAACTTGGTGTTCCATGATGAGATAGAACGGCCGATAGACGACAACGATATATTTAGTAGCAACCCATGAATGTACCCATTACTTTTGAAAACTTTTGGGAAATAATTTCCTTTCATTCAAGAGAGATAGGGAACTATTGTGAAGTATGAATGAATTTTAAAGCAACCAACTATTGAAATCAAATACATGGAGAAAAAAATGAATCTGTTCGGGCGGGACTCGAACCCGCGATCTTTGCCTGGCAGGAAAAATGCTTTAAAGACGGATAAAAATATAAGGGAAATTTGAATCACATCGGGCGTGTCTCGGTAGCCGCGTTGGTTAAGGCATTCCCCCTGTAAGGGAAAGATCGCGGGTTCGAGTCCCGCCCGAGAAGCTTCATTTTAAACCCCCGTACGACGCAAAAACGACAGGGTGTTATAAGTTTGACATCTCTGTGTGTGTGTGTGTGTGTGTGTGTGTGTGTGTATGTGTGTGTGTATGTGTGTGTGTCTGTCTGTGGCATCGTAGCACCCAAACGGATGAACCGATTTGGATTTAGTTTTTTTTGTTTGAAAGGTATATTAGTCGGGAGTGTTCTTAGCTATGTTTGGAAAAAATCGATCCAAGATGGCCGCCGCCACAACATGTTGGAGTACATATTTCTTTATAATTTCCTCAATATGGGTATCAAATGAAAGAGCTTGACTAGTAGATCAATTTAAAAAGTATAAAATAAAAATTAAATTAAAAATTTAAAAAACCCCCGTCACAAAAACTACTCCAAAAAGTTGAAAATAAAAATTTATTCATTTATTTTCAACTTTTTGGAGGTGTTTTTGTCCCCATGTATTCGATATGTACAGTCAGTGTCAACAGCAAAATCAGACAGCAATCAAACTGTTTTATTGATTTAAATTGTATTATTGTCCGAACTAAAGGTGTGTACCAAATATCTGAACAATCTGTCAACAGGAAGAGGGGACAATCAAGGCATTAAATTCGAATATCCTTCCCTTACAGGGGGAATGCTCTTCCAACTGAGCTATTAAGCCACACCTGAATCACTTCAAATTTCCCTTATCTTTATATCCGTCTATAAGGGCGACGGTGGAACCATCTACCAATTTTACGAACTGTTGGAACCAATGAATGATTTTTCAACCATTTGCAAAACATTGATTTTTAAAGGTCATGGGTTCAAGTCCCACTTGAGCGCTTCTTTTTTTCCTGATGTATTTCGAATTTAAAAGTTAGCATAATAAATGCTATAAAAAATTCATACAAATATTTGGGCGGAGTCCTCAAAAATCAATGTTCAAAAATGATTGTAAAATCATTCATTGGTTCCAACAGTTCCTAAGAAAGTTGGTAGATGGCTCCACCATCTCGCCCTTATAGACGGATATAAAGAGAAGGGAAACTTGAAGGGATTCAGGTGTAGCTCAATAGCTCAGTTGGAAGAGCATTCCCCCTGATGGGCAAGGTCGTGGGTTCAAGTCCCACTTGAGCGCTTCATTTTTTCCCGTTTTATTTCGATTTTTTTTTATCTAGGACACCTCAATTTGACTTCACCTCGCCTGATGTTAAGCAAAAGCAAAGTTTCGGAGATATAAAAGTTAGCATAATAAATGCTATAAAATTTTCATTCAAGGCAGTAAGATCATTTTGGGTAGGTACCTACTTTTTTCATCAAGATCGATATTTTTTGTGAACGGAACCCGCGGAATCGTATCAGTTAGGTGGATATGTCAGACTCACACCGACTATAACCGCATGTTGTTCCGTCGGTGTGGCTGGAGTATCTGATACGTTCTGTTAAGGATATTCCAGAGAACCTGGGCGACCTTGGCCACTAATAATGGCGGCCTAGAGGTGTTCTTGGGGATGAAAATTACATCTCCTATAGAGAGGCGCGTATGAATATACGAAGCGCCTCCATCATGGGCCTGTTTCTTTTATGGTGACGGCTAGCCCCAACTATAACTCGGGTTTTGTATATGTATATAACATGAAAGTGCTAGATCACCCTCATTCCATTTTCGCTGCTTCTCTTATACTAATGACTGCCACACAAAAGAAGGCGGCAGCATTCCTCACACTCACGCTGCCGACCATGACCAGTACCAGGGTTTGCAGCGTGTAGCTTTCCGCTCTAACGGCTGCTCGGAGGCCGCGGCACAGCTATATCTTCTCTGAACGTTCTACCAGCTGGTGAAGCGACTGAACGGTCCACAATGCGCGTCTGCTGCGTGGACCGCAGCGTGCAATGGCCAGCAGGGCCATTAGGGGGTACCGCACGATATCCTTCGAGGCGGCGAGTCTCCTTGCCGGATCCCTACCGTGGAACCTGGATGCGGGAGCCCTTTCGATTCTATATCGGTATTGAAAGGAGGCGCGGGAGCGGGGACGGGAACCCGAGCCCGAAGAAGAAGTGTGAGCCGGGGGCGAGTCGGGGACACCGTTATCCCCCCTCCCGAGGAGGGCTAGACCGTAAGGGATGGCCCTGGGTCAGCCGGGGTGCGAGGGATATGTCGATGACAACCTCACCTCCGGCCTAGCACCACGACCCACCGTCGGCGTGCGGTTTTAGTCGGTTCGAGTCCGACATAACCTCTCCTTCCGGCTCCGGCAGGGGGGTATCCGAGGGGATTTCCGCACGGAAAAAAAAAAGGGACATGGTAGCGTAATGGGAGCGACGACTTGGGCGACCAAGCGCAGGGCACGCCGTAATAACGGCGGTAAGACCCATCATGGAGTCCTAGAGATGGGTCCTAGTGGCGGCGCTGAGGGTGGGAGTCCTCACACTCGTCACATTGCTCACAGCGATGGTACGATGCGCGAACGCTTGGAGTGCGGCCGCCTCCTTCTGCGAGCAAGTAATGCTCGAGAAGGAGGCGGCCGGTCGGGTCTGGACCAGACTCCGGGCCCGGGAAGCCGAAGGCGAACCGGACGTCAGAGGTCGCAGAACGACCTCCGTCCTCCATGAGCGCTGGCCTGGGGGTGACCGGTGGAGTCGCCTGTCACCCTAGCAGAAGCAGGCCGCGGCGGTGGCGCAAAGTGCGCCTCCCCGTAACCGGGGCTAAATGAGGACATTGTGGTCCCCAAAACCCGAAGGGGGCCATCTCGAAAGATATGGTGCTGGGTCTGTCGGGGTGCGAGAGATATGCTTTTGGCAATCTCACCTCCGGCAACCAAGGACCCAAGACGGCGTGCGTTTTAGTCGGTTCGAGTCCGACATAACCACCTCCACCGGCTCCATGGGGGTGGTATCCGTGGGGATTTATCGCACGATAAAAAAAAATACTGAAGCAGCCATGTCCAGTGTGGACCTGCGGCAGCTGGTGAAAGAGGCTACCGTGGCGCCTCTCCAGCCATTCGTCTGTGACGGGTCCTACCGCCACAATCGTAGCGTGTTCGATGCTTGTTTGCCTACATAGTTATTGCCTATCACTTAATTAAAAGTATTTTTTATAAACACCAGATCACTGAACAACATAAACAATATTACATATCTACAATTGGCCATTTGTTACGGAGAGTTTATTAGAAGCTTTACAAAATGCTTTGGTTGAATTCCAGCTCCAGATTATGAATTACCTAATAATCCTGAAATGTTAACCCCAGTTTGTATTAAATAAGGATAGCTCTTTGACATGACTTTAACAATAGATATTTGAAAACACATATTGACAAATTCACTTTTAGTTCCATGGTTGCCATCCATGCAACGATATTGTTCTCGAAAATTACGCCCTGATAACTCAATACCTCATAACGTATTTTACATAATTATATCGATAGTTTCAGTTAGTATCCTATCTCTATTCGAAAGTTAATAATCATTGGTGCGCTTCGAAGGATAAAAAGTTAATATTTTTAATTGTTCTCGGGAGCGCTACTAAATGGTGCGCTCCGAGGAATAAAAAAGGTGCGCCTCATTAGGTGCGCCTCAAAACGGTGGCGCTTCGAGGAATACCTCCATTTAACTACCTATAAATAGTTTTTAAATTATTTAAATTGGACTTTCCATTCAAAAGCTATTACGAATTAAAAAATTCAAACAGTAAACAAAACCGCCATAGCACCGTGGCCGTTGTTTGCGATGCAGTTATATAATATCCTATGTAAATATTACTTATTTAAGTGCCCGCCACTTAAACCATCAAAGAAATTGAACATAAATAGACTTACATACAAATATAACTGTGGGATTTTTTTTTAATATATAATTAATAATAATTTTTTAATAAATAAAAATATTTGTGAAAAAAGTGTTTTATATCCAAATTTCCAAAAATAAAAAATTTGTCTACCCCGTGCGAAGCCGGGACGGGCTGCTAGTATAAAATATACATAGTAAATATTGATGTATGGTTTATCTAGACGCGAAATGTACATTCGTCCATATTTAGCTTTAAGAAAATAAATATTGTAAATTGACGTAAAATGCCGCAGTGGAGTTTGTAGCGCCGTTTCTTCTCCACCATCGCCTTGGAAGCGGTGGTAAACTTAGATGAAGTAGAATTAAAATTGACGTCAATAAGAAACAATTTTATTGTTCAACATTGAAAATAAATGACTATGACTATGACTACTATTAAATCAAAAAACTTTTAACCTAGTTCAAAGAATGATGAATTTTGTTCTATTGTTCGAAAACGATGTATTAAGTTCTCAATTAGGACGTGAAAAATCGAAACAGATATTCATTTTTACAATATATGCTTACAGTATGTTAATATTATTTGTACTCGCAGCAGACATTATCCTGGCTGGAAATGCCACCTATCGGGTTCAATTGTGTTTTCAATACAGATAAATTCAGCCGTTAAGGAAAAAATATGTGACAAGCATACGTACTGGCGAATTATACATATTATTCCATTAATGAAACGTCCTGTAGGTTATGAACTACAAATTTTGTTAAAAAAGCACAGTCTAGTTTTCTTTATAAGTACTTCAAATCGGGCCAGTAAATTAAAACTTTCAGCGCTCAAATAATTTAAGGGCAAAGTTTTTCCAAGACTACGATACTTTATGTGGAACTTTGCCCTGAATTCCCGTAACGCTTAATTAGAAGGCTTCAAGCCCTTGTGCCATTGTTTCAAGAGGCTTTAGAACTTCGATACTTTTTATCGTCGATACTGTAAATAAGTAAATAAAAGGCCGGGTCTGTAAGAAAAATGGAGTACGCTTTCAAATTATAATTATGCAAATAGATTCAGTTTCCATTCTTGTATATTGCATTATTTAGAACATTCACATTCAAGAACACATTATTTGGAACTTTAATTATTGAATTACATTAATTACATACACAAATGTAATTAATGTAATTCAATAATGAATGTTATTATCAGCTCTTTGTATACACTAAATAAAAGTTACAGAGGCGAGTCAAGTCACGTGTCCTTATAAGAAAAAAATAACATTTTTAAGACATCAGCTCTATTTTTAAAACATACTGGATTATTTTATGTTAATTTTGGAGTGATAAATAAATAATAATAAATATTCCACAACATTCTACACAACGCTATCTAGACCCATGGTAAGCTTTTATAGCTTGTGTTATGGAATCTAGAATGCGGATAAACATACTTATATACTTTTTTTTTTGTAAATACATACATATTATACATAGAAACACCCAGAACAATGCAAATAGCCATAATCATGCATACAAATATTTGCACTGAGCGGGAATCGAACCCGCGCCCCTCTGCGTGGCAGTCGTGTGCACTACCGCCACGCCACAGAGTGGCGCCAGAGAGTGATGACGCTGCGAATCCATTCTTGATGTGGACTTATTGGTGTAAACACTCTATCAGAATTCTCATAAAAGAATAATTTAGCAACTCCAACTATGACGTTATCTACAAGCAATGGCCCTCCTGAATCTCCAGGCATAGCAGTTTGTTTAACTGAACATTTCGGTGATATACAAATATGGCCTCTAGCTTCAGAAACACAGGTGTTGATAACACCTTGCCCTATCTGCAATGGCCGCCGAAGATCTCGCATATAGCGTTTCAATTTGCTTCGAGTTTTATGTTTCAGTATGTACGTATCACCAACACCAACGTACTCTGCAGTGAGGCCCAACAGTGTCGAATAGTCTACCGCCGATAAAGTTCCGTACGAGTCCACACGCACTCCAGGCGTCACAAATAATAGTCCGATATCAGTAGGTGGACGCGGATTGTATTCGTACCGAGGATGTGGTACACGTCTATTTACTTCACTCTTCGAATCGGTCACATTTAATGGAATTGAGAGATCACCGTATTGTATGTGCGATAGTGTCGCGCTATCACAACAATGCGCTGCGGTTAGAATCCACTCTCGGTTTATAAGAGAGCCAGTGCAGAAACGGTATGGTTGTAATACTACCACATAAGGATACTTCTTGGTGTCGTCGTTAACTTCGTGGAACACGCGCAAGGGACGTTTCTCTTGAATCTTCAAAGCTGTCAATGTGTGCGGTATCGTCGCGGTCGCCAACAGCACCGTGACCAAAATGTGCACATTACCCATCGCTGGCGCCCTGTTCATGGATATGATGTGACGTGACTGCTTCAAGAGATTTATTCTCTTATAGATTTACACTGAATATAATAGATCACTTTTTAAAATTGTAGAGTCCGATAATTTGTTCTTAATTAGATGATATTTATTTTGTATCCAGTGTAATATGAGATATTGGCTCTCTACGACAGCAGACTGCTACTACATTCCTATTCAATGTTAATTTCTAAAATAATACGTTTATAATTTATACAATGGTATCGTGTATTTTTGTTAATAAATAATTCTTTGTTACTATTTTTTTATTTGTTTTGAAGTTATGATAGGTACCTACACTAACCTATTAAAATCGATTTTTATGAAAATAGCCTAGTATTAGGTTGCACAATATTTCAACTTTATCAGAAAATATAATATATATATGAATGTTTTTTTTATATACCACCGTAGCTAATATTGTATTACAACATAGCAATACAGAAGAGTTTATGGTGTTTTACACCGACTAGGTATAGCGTGGATTGAAATAAATTGGATTGAAAATTTGTATGACAAAATTTCAATCCACGCCAATCCCATCTTTAATGAAGTTCTATACTCGATTTGTTTAATTTTTTTTTCTTTTTATCTATGATGGTAATAATAACGTTATATTAAAAAACTAGCTGACCCGGCGAACTTCGTACTGCCATTTTTTTTGTGGCATGGTGTCCGATCCCGTTCCCGCTGCGCTCTCTACAATATTAAGCATAATCTATTAAAGGAAACCGCATCAAAATCTGTTGCGTAGTTTTGAAGATATAAGCATATATTCGGACGGACAGACGCAGAAAGCGACTTTGCTTTATACTATGTAGTGAATTGTATCCACCATTTTTCGTTCATTTACAAGTTGTCTATACCCACCCTGGAGGGAAAAAGGTATGAGCATATGTACATATCTATATATAACATTAACTAAATATATATTTCCACGAATTTTAATTATATTACAGAATTTAATATAACAGCGACCGCGAATACTTGCAAAGTTTCCCTTTACGTTAAACTATTTGAGATTCAGCGAAGTTTCCACCTCCGAATCTTCCATTATAGCGTTTCGTGCATAGCAGAATTATTTGAAAAGTATTTTGGGCCTTGTCATCGGTAGTTGCATATAATTTTGCGATTCTTTATACTGCTAAGGTTTCCAAGAACCCCAGCGTGATGGTATACGATTACCGTGGTCTGTATTTATTGACCGAATTCAAAAGAAGAGGAGGTTCGCAATTCAATTGGTTTTTTTAATGATTTTGGTAGGCTATTACACTGATAAGTATGATTCTTGTTTTGTTGGAAAGAGAATACTTCAAGGGTGATCCCATGTGCATTGGATCAGGATCAAATAATGGACTCTATGGAGAAATCGAGAGAATCCTCAAAATGTAGCCTTACATATGTTAATTTGAGTATTTGCTTCTGCAAAATAGAGAAAAGGCGGAAAGAATAGCCTTTGCTTAAAAACCCCCATGGTAACGCTAAGCAGCCTATGGTTGGGAGCCCCGGGAAAGACCTTGGAAGGATCCCAGGACTCCCATCAGACCTACGGCTACAGTTGCGGCCTCGCCTAGGGGGTGGTTCGGGTGCTATCCCGTGTCCATGGGGGGGTTTTCGGGTGTCATCCCGCTTCCTAGGGGGGGAGGGGCGTGCGTGAATCCCTCACGTCACGCTGTCGTCATGGGCCTGCTTCTGTAAAGACGGTGAGCAGCCAACTCACCGTCCTCAGGCCCCCGGTCATGGAGGCCGATGGTCTTCGGCGAAGACACGTCGGCGGCGCCCAAGCCGCCGACTGCGGAACTCGGGTGGGAGAGTTCTCTCCCGCTCCCGCCCCACCGCCTCTTTCACGAGCATAACCTGTTCACAGAAAGAGGCGGCGCAGTCCCACTTACTCCCGCTGGAGACCATGGCTCGCATCATGGTGGAAGGAAAAGGCTATGCCAGGCTCATCGCATGATATTGTGCTACCTTTCTCTCTCTCTCTCTCTCTGAATTCACAACAGCAGAACAAATAGCATTACCGTGAAAGACGGATTTGAAGTTCATTCTCCAGTGATTTCCAAAGTTCACTGTAAACAACTAATTGTTAAGTACAGTTTTTAAATTGAAACTGAAAACAGGAACATTTCGAGTTCCTTCCTGTAATAAAACTGTCCAAACTGGTTTAAAGTGCCCCAAGTCTGCCGTACCCAAGTTTTTCACAAAATTACGAAAGTTCTGTTTCATATTTTCGAAGACCATTGTCGTTCGTAATTTTGTTTGGTCTGTGGACGTTGCAAAGAGGTGTGTTAAAATGTTGACTAGTTTGTACAGTCAGCGTCATAAATATCTTGACGACGAAGTCTCAAAATGATCTTACACTGACTGTACAAGATCTTTAGTATGGCATAGACTGGCATATAACCTAGCGATTATCTCAGGTACAATAAATATGTTTAGTATGTCGTAATGCAACTAAAATTTATTCACCGATATTGCTATATATATCAAATTGTAGTTTCTGTCATAAATACATACATACATGTAATCACGCTTTTATCCCAGCAGGGTTAGGCAGAGGTCCCACGTAATAGGTGAAATATTAAACAGCGCTATCACTTAATCACCTTGTACGACACCTCGTGGGAAGAAATGGGGTGGCCCGAATTCTACTTTACATATATAAATAGTAACCAATAAATTTACCAACTTAATAGGATGTGTATGTAGTCTCAAAATTAGTTGACATAGTTTCTATAAAACATAGTTTCTATAAATGCCATGCATATGTTCCAGTGGATCACGTACTTAGTATTTCACGCGAGTACAACAGCAAGTTTCTTTTTTTTTTTTTTTTTCTAATAAAGTACTTATATAATACTTTATTTATATTACAATCTAGCCTATTGACTAATAAGTAAATAACTTTCACCTAAATTACTACATAAACATAATTCTAAGAGCGTGTCCATTAACACTTACTTAGTTTTTGTTAAGGCGAAGACACTTTGTTCATGTGTTCTTTGTGCGAGGCACTTGTCACTGCATTTATTTGACACTAAAAACACTACACTAACTCAAACGGCTTTGTGCGTTTTAGTCTTCTCACTATATCAGTGTTATCAAGGAGCTGGATTGCCTCGACGTTCACGTGATGATGAAGTCTCTTTTCATGGGCTTCGGCATGCTTTTGAATGACTTGATCTACGACGTCCATGTTCAGGTCCCGATGTAGATCACAGTTACGAATGTACCAGGGAGCGTTGACAATATCCCTGAGCAAGTTTCTTAACAATATAGAAGTTACAAACCAATTTGACTTCGCTAATATTTGGCCCAAAGACGTAATTAAACGTATAAAAGATTCCTCTATTTCCTGGTAAACTTATGGGCAAAGAAAGTTTATACAACGCCCATCCCTATTGATGCAATCAATGAAAAAGTTTAGCGGAACTAAGTTTTATTAATACGCAGTAATGATTGATTCTATTGAATCCATATCCGTACTCCATACTAATATCACAGTCTAATGCCGGGTTTACACGCTTGCCAAGCCTTGGCAAACGGCAAACAGCCCCAAGGCATCACAAATCTCGTTTGGCGTTTGGAAAGCGTTTACACGCTTGTAACTGGATCAGTCTGCAACCTACCTCCAAGCATGGCGGACACCGAACTTGTCACGGCAATTGCATTTGGTTTAAATTACTTTTATTTGAAATGCAAGCAAAGTGAAACAAAAAAAGGAAAGTGCTAGCGAAAAGTACTTTTTTAATTTTTAAATGCTTCACTGGTCTTCCGATAAGTTCAACAAGACGAATCCATGCATCTGCTTGTTTCTTCTTATCTTTATGATTTGCATCTTTCTCCAGAAACGAAAGACTCTTCTCATTCGACCAGACCTCGTTTTTAGGGTTCCGTAGCCAAATGGCAAAAACGGAACCCTTATAGATTCATCATGTCTGTCTGTCTGTCCGTCCGTACAAAAAATTTTTTTTTCATTTAACCCATACGTGTGGGGTATTTATAGATAGGTCTTCAAAAATGCTATTGAGGTTTCTAACATTGTTTTTTTCTAATGGTATACATTGCTATGCAAACTTCCAACGAAAATTGGTTTGAACGAGATCTAGTAAGTAGTTTTTTTAATACATCATAAACCGCAATTTTCGCCTTTCATTCAATTTAACATAACATAAATATAAACTCACACCTGTATTCCCCGAAGGGGTAGGCAGAGGTGCTAGCACACACATTTCGCCAGTTTATGTTTAGGTCCCAATGTAATAGATGGCGAGCCTATTGCCATTAACCGGGCACTTATAAACCTGCGATAAATACACACATAACTTCGAAAAGCATCGAAAAGTCATTGGTGTGTGAGATGGTAAACCTGGGATCGAACCCGAGACCTCGTCTCAGCAGTCCATTACCCATACCACTAGGCTCATTCAATTAACTCAAAAAAATCTAAAAACAAAACATTTAATGAACTACAAGAATTTTTATATTATATTATTTAATGCTGCGGAACCCTTTATGGGCGAGTCCGACTCGCACTTGGCCGGTTTTATTTTTTTAGCACGAGCATGCATGAGCACGCGTACCAACGTGTAAATGCGTTGCAAACGTTTACCGCAAATGCCCTTTAATCTGCGTCAAAAAACCGACACTCGACTGGATCGGAAGCAAGCGCCGACAAGCTAACGCAAGCCAAGCCAAACGCCTTCTTTACACGCTTGTGATTGTCGAGACTTGCCAAGGCTTGGCAAGCGTGTAAACCCGGCATGACGATTCATACTACATACAGTCTGCCAACGAAGCCGTCTAGACAGAGCAATCGTGCGGGGGGAGAGGGGTGGTGGGGGACGGGGTATTACTCGGTACGCCCATACATTTTACTCGGTACTAATGATTCAGGGCTGTCTCATTTCTAATCACACTAATCACGTGTTTAATTTTTTTTTTTCATGAATCGTTTTGTTTGTTATAATTGTTTTTTTTTTCGTTTTCTATATTTAGCGATCCAAGATGGCGGACACGATATTTTCACAAAAATCGATATGGGTATCGTTTTCAGGGCTTCAGGGGTCGCGGATTGTGAATATAACATCTATTTCGCGATCCAAGATGGCGGAATCGAAATTTTCACCAAAATCGATATGGGTATCGCTTTCAGGGTTTTTGGGGTCGCTGATTGTGAATATAACATTCATTTCGCGATCCAAGATGGCGGACTCGAAATTTTCACCAAAATCGATATGGGTATCGCTTTCAGGGTTTTTGGGGTCGCTAATTACGAATTTATCATCAATTTAGCGATCCAAGATGGCTGACTCGAAATTTTAACTAAAATCGATATGGGTATCGTTTTCGGGGTTTTAGGGGTCGCTAATTACGAATTTATCATCAATTTAGCGATCCAAGATGGCTGACTCGAAATTTTATCTAAAATCGATATGGGTATCGTTTTCAGGATTTTTGGGGTCGCTAATTACGAATTTATCATCAATTTAGCAATTCAAGATGACGCACGTGAAATTTTCACTAAAAACGATATGGGTGTCGTTACCAGAGTACTCAGGTTGCAGATTACGAATATATTATTCATGAAGCGATCCAAGACGACTGGATGTATGATATATTCGTAATTAGCAACCCCGAAAACCTCGTAAACGATCCCCATGTTGACTTTTTGAGAAATTTCAAGTCTGTCATCTTGGATCACTAAATGGATTTTATTATTAGTCACCCCGAAAACTCAGACTTTTTTTTAAATTCAAGTCCGACATCTTTGATTGTCGTTAAAATGATCGTCAATTCCGATATCAGACAATTGCCGGCAGGCAATCATACGATGGGAAACTGTCGACTCTGATCGTGTGTAGCCGCATAACTGACAGCAGGGAATGGCCGGCAGGCCAAAATCGCTTTCGTGTGTGGGCGCTGTCAATTTAGGACTACAGGTCGCCCGATACGCTCTGAAACTGCAGGTTGACTGATCGTGGATGTCCTTAAGAATATATCATCAATTTAGCGATGCCGGCGATTAGCGAAATTTCATTGAAATTAGAACCCAAACCCGTGCAGAACACAAACCGAAACCGAAACCGAAATCGAAACCAAAACCGAAACTGAAACCGAAACCGAAACCGAAACCGAAACTGAAACCGAAACCGAAACCGAAACCGAAACCGAAACCGAAACCGAAACCGAAATCGAAATCCAAAAACTCAGAGTTAAACTTAAAGACTTTGAAGGCCGAGGTGGAAGGTTCAGATGCCATCGGGACTACCGCCAGGATGATGAGGGCCATTGATCTTGTCACCGCTCCGCAATGCTTCACTCCGCTCTGCTCAACTCGTCTTCACTCCAATGTAGACACGTTCTTATCTATTACATAAGAATTTAAATATTAAAAAAAAACAACATCTCACAGATACTACCATTAGTCAGTCTCCTTTAATTGACCCTAGTCCACATACCCTACTTCTCTATTACATGTGTGCACCCTAAATGGAATACAGGGTGTAGTCACGTATTCGGATGTGACGTTCTTTTGTTAGAAAGGGGATAAAAGGTCGCAACTCGCAAGAAGCATATTTATTGTGTCGTGAAATGTGAATCCATTTGTTATAAGCCCGTTGGAAAGTGTTCTTTACGAAGCTTGAGAATTGCATCTGTTCTTAGTAAAAGTAAAAGTTCTTTTATACTATACTAGAAAAGTTTTTTCTTAGTTCCGGATTTAAGATCAATTAATTCAATAAATATTTTTACTAAATCATTTCATATCAGATTCACACTGATTTTATTTATTAGAAGCAAAAGAATATTATATCAGAAATGGGTAGGTGGGATGGAGGTGGGAATCTGGCAATAAAATCTTTGAAGCTATCAGCATAAGTCTGGCAATCCTCCAAAAGGTACGGTACGGTACACCTTTAAATATATATACCTGAAAATTGATAGTAAGCTACCAAGTCCAGCCCTTGTTGCACTATATGTGTCTGGCAATCTTCCAATTTTAATACATTCAAAACGAATATATAAAATTTGTTTATAATAGTATCGTTATCCCTTGCATTTATGCCAAGGTTGTGGAAAGAAAAGAAAGATTTTTTATGAGCCCATTTAATTGTGCTGCAATGACATGGTCGTAGGATTTTCTTACGGAATATTCCTGTCCAGCCTAGGCATGTACATCCTTTAAGGCCAGGTACCAAGCTCTTAAAACTTAGCACCTCTGTGGTGGTATTTATCAATGAAATGGCAAAATATACTTCCAAGAGCCCAAAACAGCATGCCAAAGATGCACAAAACCATTCGAGATGGAGGAAGAAAACCTGGAAGATGGATTCAGGCTCCGTGATGACGAAAATAACAAATGGTTGAAGAAACGGGAGAAGAATAAATCTACAGTGCAATTCCACGAGAGCAGTAAAGAAAAACCAGTTGACAGTAAGCTTTTAACAAATGGTTTCACATTTCACGATACGATAAATATGGCTGTAGGCGACGGTTCACGACTAGTTCACATAAAACCACAGTTGTGTATACAAGTCACTGTAATGCCGCGAGATGTATTTAGAAACTTATAGAACGACAGAGAAATGAAAATCATATAAAAACTTTATGTCAACCTAAAATATTATAAATGAAGCCGCTGTCCTGACTACCTAATAGTGGAAGAAGGACCTAACTGCAACTCTAATTTAATTTTGGAACAAAAAACTAATAAAAATTCTCAAAGAGGCTAAGCTCTTGTAGACATCCACAAATATAAAAATGCTTCGTGACACTATGAGATGCCTAATATTTCGAGACGCTTTTCAAAATGTCAACCGGATATCTATCAGTGATGAGAGGTTTCTGTAACTAGATTTCCACCGGCTTCCCTTTTATGGCTGCACAGAAATGACCCTCTAACAACGGACGGCATATGTTTAGTAACAGGGTCCTCATATTCAACAATCTAAAAAAGGAACCCTAAAAAGGACATTGGTAACTCACTAAAGGAATAATGAGGTCGAACAAAGGCGGTCTTAATAAACCGACATCTATCATCTTTGGGGAAAAAACCTTATTTATTTTTAGAGAAATACTTGCTTCGAATAAAGCTGTCCTATTGGAATTGTCTAGGTGCGGGCCTCTTTAATCGAATGGATTATTCTATCTCTATTTGCGGGTTAAAAAAACATCCTGTATTTGTGTTTTATTTCCTCAAGAGGATAGGTCTAAAGGTTTGATCCTGAAAATGACCGCATATGACAACTTCAGACGCCCGCTATATATACGCGTAGTTAATACGTAGCGGAGTGTCTTATTGTTTATCTTTTTTTCGGTTTTTTTTAAATAACATTAAAATGTGTAAACACCCCAAAAAAAAAGTTCAATGTATCGAAGTTGAACAAGTAATCCTTACTTCCTTACTTAATATTATAAATGCGAAAGTAACTCTGTCTGTCTGTATTACGCTTTCACGTCCAAACGACTGAACCGATTTTGATGAAATTTGGAAAAGGGGTAGATTAGACCTCGAGAAAGGACATAGGCTATGTTTGGTCGCGATAACCGACATCCACGCGGGCGGAGCCGCGGGCAAAAGCTAGTATAATATGTAATGTAAGTACCTGCTGCATGCATCGGCATTTGTTGGTAATGATTGAAACACCCCGTTGCCTTAGTAGGTAAAGCCAATATATGGCCTATGCCATGCTTATGGTATGGACTACCATTTTAAGATCAGCAGCATCTGGAATAGTACTCTGTATCTTCTGGACTTCACCTAGATTCTTGCCATTAAGTAGTGCAGTCAATTGACGAACTAAATATAAAAATACTTGTTCAAAAATATAAGCAACACCATTTTACACCAACACTGACTTAAAATAAAATATAACCGCATAGCTCTTACATTTTTCACTAAACAAAGCCTGAGAGCTCTTTGGTGACACGTTATTTTATCCAACTGCACCAAGCCAAGAGAGTAATACTTTATTACAATCGCGAGTTACGTACATATTAACTGACTTGGAAAATACGGGCTGAAAGGGAACTATAACGTTCACGTTTTAACATCGAAAAAGATTTTTAAAGTTTTCCTTGCGGCGTTTTGCGGTAAATTTATTTTAAAGCTTAAATTTGGCTGTCTACTTGCGGGGAAATAGTAACTCTTTTAGTAATATAGAAAGCTGGGATACGGTGCATACCTGGGTAAGAGAGATCTCAAAGTAGTAAGAACTTTACAAGCTTTTACTCAAGTTGTAACGTTTGTATGTTTGTGAAGTAACCCTGCAAGATAAATTAGAACCATTGCAGAATGTCTGTAAAGTGGAATTTCAGAATTTTGGTGGAAGTTTGTATTTACCTTTTATTTCAAACATGATATGAAATTGAGTTATGTGAAGATATAAGTTTTCGTATAAATAATTGAGTGAAGACATGAGTTTTCGTATAAGCGGTATTTCCGAACCAATACGACCTTCAAACCTTCAAGAAAAGTGCGTACTCTCTTTGAAAAGGAAGGCAACGCACTTGTGACTCCTCTGGTGCTGTGGGTGTCCATGGGCGGCGATAATCGCTTACCATCAGGCGGTCCGTCTGCTCGTTTGCCTCCCTATTCCATAAAAAAAACTGTATTTCTTTGTTACGTTTGCAGCCTATAGCATTCCACTACTGGACATAAGACGCAGTTCACTCCACGCCTTCCACATCCAGTCTATCCCAGCTACCTTTTGCAGGTCGTCAGTCCATCTGAGGCTGGAGCGTGTCGCCTTGCGTTTGCCTTCTCGCGGTCTCCACTCTAGGACTCGTCTGCTCCAACGGCCATTGGCCTCATTATATTTCCATACTAGCTTTTACCCGCGGCTCCACCCGCGTGCATGTCGGTTATCGCGACCAAACATAGCCTATGTCCTTTCTGGGTTCGTCCATTCTGATCATATGATCCGTTGCAAGTGGAAACGGATCAGGCATTTTAGTACACTCCGTTCGCGATATCAGTTTCGCCTAAAATTAAACGATTAAAAAGTAGAATCTGATCGCGTGATCCGATTCCACCGAGACAACGTATAGACAATGTCCACTCTGATCACATAAACTTCAAAGTGTTGCACAAACAGGTTTTAAAAGAATCAAATTAAACAAATTAGAACAAATCAACAAAGCTATATTGTCTTAAACATGTTCTCATATTAATGGTCTAATCTACCCCTGTACCAAATTTCATCAAAATCGGTTCAATGGTTTAGGCGTGAAAGCGTAACATACAGACAGACAGACAGACAGATAGAGTTATTATTAGTTAGTTTCGCATTTACAATATTCGTATGGATTGCAATGAGCTTGTTTGTAGTTACAAACTGTGTTGAAACCTATCACAAACTATACGCAGAATTACCTCGTAAGTGTTACTTTATCTCCTTCATCATCATCAATATTCTCTAAGCGCATGTCACCCTACTGCATAATATTTAGAGGTACCACACTACCCAAAGGAAAAAAAGTGCAGAAAACAGTGTTGAGGAAAATTTAGAGCAACCCGAGCGTATCGAGTGGGGTGACCATCTGTTCAGCACTCAATAGGAAACTTTATTTCCTATGAATGCAATAAAATTGGAAGGAATCCAGAGAGTACTAATACAAGTAGTTTTTTCTATTTCCGAAAGAAATAGTGAAAGGTTTTATTATAGGAACTACAAAGGCTTACTAACTGTAATCTGTAAAAAAACTACTTTCTTTAATGCCTGTCATTAAAGAAAGTAGTTTTTTATGTAAAAAAAAATATTCCACAACATTTTACACAACGCTATCTAGACCCATGGTAAGCTTATAATTAGCTTGTGTTATGGAATCTAGAACGCGGATAAACATACTTAGATACTTTTTTTTCTAAATACATACATATTATACATAAAAACACCCAGAAATAGCCATATTCATGCATACAAATATTTGCACTAAGCGGGGATCGAACCCGAGCCTCCTGCGTGGCAGTCGCGTGCACTACTTACCACCACGCCACAGAGTGCAGTTCGTTAAGGCAACCCTACCTATCAAATATAACTCGGTATCGAAAGTCCATGATACCTTTTTGTTCATAATAGTCTGTATAAGATAGGGTAGGGATTCGGTTGGAGTCCTAGATAACCAACTCATCACTAGCTCCGGTGAGGTGAAGCCCAAAGGAGTTTCCTCACGTAAAAAGAATCCGTCAAAATTAGTTGTATTTCAATCATATGAACAAGTCGAATACATAGGGAAAAAAATAATAAAAATAGTACGTAAGAAAATCGGTAGATGACTCCACCGTCGCCTTAAAGACGTATAAGATGGGAAATTTAAATCACATCGGGCGTGTCTCGGTAGCCGAATTGGTCAAGGCATTCTCCCTGTAAGGGAAAGACTGATTCTTCTTTTTCCCTATGTATTCGATTTGTATAGTTAGCATACTTAATGTTGTAAAAATTCATTCATATGAACAAGCTTGACATGTCTATACCTGTATATGAAATTACTTGTCCCGACTGACTGAGTGACTCACTGACTGATTTATCAACACAGAGCCTAAACCACTGGACCTACAAACTTGAAATTTTGACAGTAGATGCATTTTATAATTTAAACATCTACTAAGAAAGAATTTTTGGAAATTCTGCTACTAAATGGGTAAAATAAGGGATGGAAGTTGGTATGAAAGTCCGTAATTTTCAGAGCTAGATGTACTAAATTTCATAAACCTGTGTATTTTAAGAAATAAATGAACACGTGTATCACCTTTTTTTTTTTCAATTTAACTACTAAGAGGGTAAAATAGGTGATAAATATTTGTAGGGACAGTTCGTCATTTAATTCACTATAAAATATGGAATACGAAATTTTCCCGGGCGAAGTCGGGACGGATCAGCTATAAGAAAATAAATATGCTCAAATCCACGATATGTTCAAAATCAATGTCACACTACTTGCATCCGAGTGCCTCAAAGTCTCGTTCTATTTAGTAAAAAAAAGGCGTATAGAGTGTCTGCCGATCGTTCCATAAGTTTCAGATTCTTTACAGCTCTATAAATAGCCTTACATTACGAGAAATAATAAGAAAAGTATCGAAAATCTCTTCAAGAAACGACTTCTTCAGAGGGCTTCGAGCTGCGAGTGATAAACGAGAAACATTCGCTTCAGCAGTATACGAAAAACATCGAGAGAACATTTCGTTCGGAATTCGCTGAATGTGTGAATCATTGTTGAAAAGAAATCAATGTATGAGTTATCAATGGCACTGATTTAAAGAGGCAGTTATAAATAGCTGTTTTGGTAAGTTAAAAATTATAAATATCATGTTTAATGACTAGTTCAGCAGTTAAAACTAAGCAGTGAAGTAAACAAATATGAGTAACAAAAAAGCCTTCAAAAATCAGTTTCGAAAGTAAAATCAACCCAATTTATTTTTACCCGAAACGACTATAAAAACACTCAGTATTATGGTCTAGAATAGGATGTAGGCTACTTTTATTCAAGGAATAGATTATTGTGGATCGCGGGAACGGGATTAGAATTTCACATCGCTATAAGTTATGATTTTTTTGTACTGCGTTATGGACGTCTGAAATAATAATGAAAAAACACAACAATCATTAATAGCGATTGGCAACGTTCCAATTGCGATTAAGCACAAAGTACTTAAGATCGATTCAAATAGTAAGTCTATTTGAATCGTTAAACCTATATACATGTGTATCGTTTCTGAAGGAGCATACTTTGAAGGTGATAAAATAAATTTGGATGAATAACAAGTTTTTTATGTATTATTGATTTTTTCCCGGTACTTTCTTGACAGAGTAGTACATTAGTAGGGGAGGTCCCAAAACGGTACTAAAGTTCCCAAAGAGTAAAGACAAACATAGATTAACTTTCACACTGACATATTAGAACACGTTAAATAGTCATTAATATGATATTTAAGCGTCGGTAGCTTAAAAGTTAAGAAGTCAGCCTAACGATAAAGATGTCCCGGGTTCGAATCCTGGCCATTAGGTACGCGAATCCAGAGAATCACTACATAGTAAGCAAATCTTGGCCATTAGGTACGCGAATCCAGAGAATCACTACATAGTAAGCAAATCTTGGCCATTAGGTACGCGAATCCAGAGAATCACTACATAGTAAGCAAATCTTGGCCATTAGGTACGCGAATCCAGAGAATCACTACATAGTAAGCAAATCTTGGCCATTAGGTACGCGAATCCAGAGAATCACTACATAGTAAGCAAATCTTGGCCATTAGGTACGCGAATCCAGAGAATCACTACATAGTAAGCAAATCTTGGCCATTAGGTACGCGAATCCAGAGAATCACTACATAGTAAGCAAATCTTGGCCATTAGGTACGCGAATCCAGAGAATCACTACATAGTAAGCAAATCTTGGCCATTAGGTACGCGAATCCAGAGAATCACTACATAGTAAGCAAATCTTGGCCATTAGGTACGCGAATCCAGAGAATCACTACATAGTAAGCAAATCTTGGCCATTAGGTACGCGAATCCAGAGAATCACTACATAGTAAGCAAATCTTGGCCATTAGGTACGCGAATCCAGAGAATCACTACATAGTAAGCAAATCTTGGCCATTAGGTACGCGAATCCAGAGAATCACTACATAGTAAGCAAATCTTGGCCATTAGGTACGCGAATCCAGAGAATCACTACATAGTAAGCAAATCTTGGCCATTAGGTACGCGAATCCAGAGAATCACTACATAGTAAGCAAATCTTGGCCATTAGGTACGCGAATCCAGAGAATCACTACATAGTAAGCAAATCTTGGCCATTAGGTACGCGAATCCAGAGAATCACTACATAGTAAGCAAATCTTGGCCATTAGGTACGCGAATCCAGAGAATCACTACATAGTAAGCAAATCTTGGCCATTAGGTACGCGAATCCAGAGAATCACTACATAGTAAGCAAATCTTGGCCATTAGGTACGCGAATCCAGAGAATCACTACATAGTAAGCAAATCTTGGCCATTAGGTACGCGAATCCAGAGAATCACTACATAGTAAGCAAATCTTGGCCATTAGGTACGCGAATCCAGAGAATCACTACATAGTAAGCAAATCTTGGCCATTAGGTACGCGAATCCAGAGAATCACTACATAGTAAGCAAATCTTGGCCATTAGGTACGCGAATCCAGAGAATCACTACATAGTAAGCAAATCTTGGCCATTAGGTACGCGAATCCAGAGAATCACTACATAGTAAGCAAATCTTGGCCATTAGGTACGCGAATCCAGAGAATCACTACATAGTAAGCAAAGTCGCTTTCCGAGTCTGTCCGTCCCTATGTATACTTAAATCTTCAAAACTAAGCTACGGATTTTGATGCGGTTACATAATAGATAGATTAATATTTGAGTAAGGTTTATATGTATAATACATACTTAATGTAGTAGAGAGTGCAGCAGGAAAGGGATCGGACACCACGCAGGCGGAAAAATACCCAAAAATATTGGCGGTACGAAATTGGCCGGGTCAGCTAGTATTTTATATTCGATATTTTGGTTATTAATAGTTTGAAGCAGATGGTAGTCTGTTGTCTCTGCCTACCCCACAACGTAAAAGGCGTGAACAAGTATTCACATTATGCACTTTTATCCCCCTATTGCCTCAGTTACGTCCCTTTAGTGTACCGTCCCCTTTTAAACTACTAATTTGTGTTGCAGGCACCCTTATCCACCTGCAAAACAAAACTCATCAACGCTTTAATAAAAGAAGGCGTTAATATATGAAAAGTTTAAAACTTTTAGGATCTCGCCAGCGCCATACTTTCGCAATTATTAATACTTTTAACGAGAACGTCGGAAAATTCTCGCGTATATGAAATAATGCTGCGATGTACTAGCAAGTAGAACAGGGTCACCCCACCTTTTCCCGTGGGTGGCGTGGGTTTCATAGAAGGCGACTCCGGGATAGGGCTGTCTTCCATCCGGGTGGGGTACCTACTTAACTTCAACAAGCAAAATATCAACAGTTACAATGACAACACCATTTAATCAAGTTAGATCTATGACAAAGTTCCCGCTTACCGGCAATAGGATCGCCCTATTGCGGCGAAATTTGGATGTCAGCACAAAGTCAAAGTCAGAAATCATTTTCTGTATACATATTAAAACGGAATTGACCAAATGTCATAATAAAAAAAATATCTGCAACATGGAATCCAGTGATACAAACATGCAGCCTCACTTTTCTGCGCAGTAGGATAAACAACGGACAGTTTGCTTACAGACTAGGGATATGGTATGTGTCGGTATATGGCGGCGAAAATGAAGAATGCAATGAAATGAACCTACTACCTCACGGACTCGAAGACGGCGGGCGTGCACTACTGAGCCAGTCAGCCTGTGACCACGGTCGGCCGGTGTAACCTGGTCGAAACGTCAGGCAAATCAAAGGTATTTTACCTATACCATGATTGCGTTAATTCTCGTTATGATTATTGTATATTATTGGACGCGAGAGTTAAAAATTTAATATTAAAGACTAGTTTAGCAACTGGATCACCTAGCCTGAGAAGACTCGTGCGAGAGATATGCTTTTGGCAATCTCACCTCCGGCAGCCAAGGACCCAAGACGGCGTGCGTTTTAGTCGGTTCGAGTCCGACATAACCGCCTCCACCGGCTCCGTGGGGGTGGTATCCGTGGGGATTTTTCGCACGATAAAAAAAAAAAAAAAGCCTGAGAAGACTCCGGCAAAAAACTGATCGGTCATTTTATACATCTAGCTACTCTTTCAGGGACAGACAGATATATATATGTACGTTTAAGTTCCGATTTTAACTGGAAAACAACCACTTTCCAGTTCTAACCAATTCTATCACGTTCAAGATAGTCAAAGGAAGTTATTTAACAGTAAATATAAAAGTGAACGGAATCATTTTGCAAATCCTGCGTAGATTGTATCTACATCGGCTGTTCATTGAAGGGAACGACGGCATTCACAGCTTCCCTATCTTTTTTCAGTGAATACACAATTTGAGATATCCGCTTCCGTCAGTAGGGTGCGGCATCCCATGGGGCAGCGATGCGATGGCGATGACGATGAACACGATATTATAAGGTTATATTATATAGCTACCCCGCCGATCGATGTTAAAGGCAAGTTCTCGTAAAAAAGAAACGTTCAAAATTCAGTATCTGTCTAACTCTTTAGTCTCAGTAGTCCGGTTGTTAAGTTTGTATAGAAAATTAGTTCGATCAAGTGTTGATAGATGGCGTAAATTAGAAGTCGATGTTAAGATTCTCCGCAATGGAATGACCTCACCGTGTAAGTTCCTAATAAAATTATCTCGTCCTGAGCAAGTGTGTTTCACTTATCACCTTGGCGGCCCTCAAGACGTTTTTGGAAATTATACATGGTCCTGTCGGAGCCGGACAAAGACAAGTGGTGACGTCACATCAATCTCCAAATCTACTGGTGAATCGGCTGGTACTACATAACGGAAGTGATACAACATCATCGGCGGATTTGCGGGACAGCGGTTTGTGCTCAAGCGGCAGCGGAAGCGATTAGCGGATCAAGGGAATTGGAACCAGAACAATAAGTGAAGTATATCAAGTGACAAACCGTGAGTACATTTGACCTAATACAATTCAAGCAAGTTGGACTTAGAAAAATTTCGAGTGGTTTAAAATACATAGACATTGTTAAAAATCAAGCTAAATTAGAACTTCAAAATATTCAGTGGTAAATATTAAGTGATGCATGAACTTAGAATAATTTCGCTAAAAGTGAACATACGGGGAACCTATGCCGGGTTTTTCTACCGAATTACAAAGTGCAAAACACTTAGAAAAATTTGAACAAAAAGTCCATCGACTTAGAATATTTCATCAAAAAATTCATCGACTTAGAATATTTTGAGTGAGCTGCTACATTATTTGTTTGGTTTTACTGGAACTAATTTGGAGAATACAGGTACTTCATATTTTGTAAAATGGATGCGCTCATTAAAGTTCAAGATAATACACAATTGAAAATAAAGAAAGCAAGAGCTAATTTCAAAAAATCTCCAAAGGAAAGAATAACGCAGTCCTATGTAGAAACTCGGATAGAAACATTGAACGAATATTGGACCGCGTATTGTAATACACATGACCGAATTGTTGCTGAATTTGAGTCTACGGCATTGATGGCAACAAGTTATTACACATCGGAATCATATAGTGTTACTGAAGAACTTTATACGGATTATAAGGCGGAATTAAAAGAATGTTTGCGTACATTTAAGAATGCTCAATCGGTTGTAATGTCTAATTCTAAGGATAAGGAGTTTCACGGCGACCAATCCCTTACCAACTTACCCAAGATTACGATTACAACTTTTAGTGGTGAGTATACCGAATGGATTAGTTTTCGGGATTTATTTACATCTTTGATACACAAGAACAAGGGATTGGACGACGTTCAACGCCTACACTATCTTAAGGGATATTTAACGGGCGAACCCGAACAACTTTTGCGTCACGTGCCTATCACGGCTGCTAATTATAAAGACTGTTGGAACCTTTTGTCCGAAAGATATAATAATAAGAAACATTTAGCAGATGGTATTTTACAACGTTTTTTGAACCAAAAGAGTATACAATCCGAGTCTTCGCGTGCCATAAGGGTGTTATTAAATACAACTGTCGAATGTATAAATGCTCTTAAAAATTTAAGTATTGATGTTTCTTCATGGGACATAATCATTATACACATTGTTAATTTAAAGCTTGATACCGAATCGAGAAAATTGTGGGAAGCCCATGCTTGTAAAACTATCGATGAGTTACCTACGTTAGATGAATTTAAAGATTTTTTGAATCAACGATTCCGATCTCTTGAATTTTTAGACCATAAAGTTAGTAAGAATAAGTCAAATAATGATTCTCGTGGTCCGAAGGTTATGCATGTAACCGCAACAGCAACTTGCAAATTTTGTTCCGATACTCACAAGTTAATCAATTGTAAGAAGTTTGCTAAAGAAGACGTAGATGCACGTCGTAACTTTGTCCAAACCAATAAATTATGCTTTAATTGCCTTGGTTCAAACCACTCAGTGATTTCGTGTCGTCATCCAACCACTTGTCGTGTTTGTAGAAAGAGACATCACTCTTTACTTCATTCCAAAACAGCCAGCAAAGGTGAGATCAATTCTAGTGATCAGAAGGAAGATAATACGGATAACGCTTCAACTCCGTCATCATCTTCACAGGGCGCAGTATCAAATATTGTTTCCTGCTTTTCTAACGTTAACAGTCAGGTATTGTTAGCCACTGCCTTGATAAAGGTAGAAACGAGAACAGGAACATTCGTGTTGAGATCTCTATTAGACCAAGGATCACAAGCATCCTTCATAACCGAGTCAGCGGTACAGATGCTAGGTCTAAGAAAGATCCCAAATAAAAGTTATATATCAGGACTTGGCAGTGAACAGAGTGCAGCATTGCAGTCTAAAGGGTTTGTTACCTTGAAGGTACAGTCACGCCATGATCCCAACTTTGTAGTTAATGTCAAAGCTCACGTGTTGAGCAAATTAACATCACTTCTCCCGGAAAAGAAGATTGCTTTCAAGTCTTTATCCTCTGAATATTCGGAATTGATATTAGCCGATCCCAATTTTGGTACGCCAAACAAAATTGATGTTCTTCTGGGTGCTGAAGTGTATTGCCAGATTTTATTGAAAGGAGTAATCAAGGGTCTGCCTGGTTTTCCCATGGCACAAAATACCAAGCTAGGTTGGATCCTCTCTGGTAATATATACTCTCCTCAAAGCCATCATTCGGTGAAGCTAGATAGAATAGTAACCATGCATGCTCAACTATCTACTGATGATTTGTTGAAGAAGTTTTGGGAGGTCGAGGAGACATCGTCAGACACCAGCGGTCTTTTATCCGAGGAGGAGCAGGCCTGCGAAGATTTCTTTACAAAAACCTGTAAAAGAGATTCATCGGGTCGTTATGTGGTAAAGTTGCCATTCAAAACGAGTGATCCAGAATGTCAGTATGGCAACTCCTATGACGTCGCTCTTAGGCGATTTTATAGTTTGGAGAAAAGGATAGGAAAAGGTTTGGAGGAAAGGATATAAAATAATCCTGAATTACAAATTCAATATTCAGATGTTATTATTGAATATTTAGAGCTTGGCCACATGGAGGTCGTTCCAAAACCGGAAATTAGTAAACCTACTGCCGTTTACTTACCACACCATGCCGTAGTTCGAAATGATAATACTACAACCAAGCTGCGGGTGGTGTTTGATGCATCGTGCCCACTAAGTAACGGAGCATCTTTAAATAAAGATATGCTCGTTGGCGCGACTCTTCAGCCTGATTTGAGACATATTATTATGCATTGGCGCTGTTATCCGATATGCCTTGTTGCCGACATTATAAAGATGTACAGACAAGTAAAAGTGTCTGAGGAAGATGTTGATTTTCAACGCCTCTTATGGCGTAGGGATTCCAATGCAGAACTTCAACATCTCAGGTTATTACGAGTTACATTTGGTACATCCTCAGCACCTTATTCAGCTGTACGAGTTTTGCAACAGTTAGCGTATGATGAAGGCAACAAGTATCCTTTGGTGGCAGACAGAGTTATGAAAGAGTTTTACATGGATGATTTCATGTCAGGTTGCGAAAGCGTCGAAGAAGGACTTGAGGTTTACCACCAGATGAACGAACTTCTTGGTCTTGGTGGATTTGAACTGCAAAAATGGACTTGTAGTAATGATGAATTGCTGCAAGAAATACAAAAAGGAGCAACGTCAACGAAGGAAAACATTGAAATGAAGCTAGACTCTGTTGTAAAAATTCTAGGATTAACTTGGAACAAATCTAGCGATGAATTTCAGTACACTGTTAACCTTCCTAAACTTGAAGCACCGGTGACTAAACGTAAAGTTATTTCAGACATTGCGAGGTTATTTGATCCACTTGGTTGGATTGCACCCGTAATAACAACGGCTAAGGTGTTTATACAGAGAATATGGCTTGCTGGTGTGAATTGGGATGATGAGATACCATCTGACATTCTCCAAGATTGGATATCATATCGCAGAGATCTGGTTCATCTAACTGAATATCGGCTTCCAAGATGGGTCGGGACAAGCAGAGACGATGTTAAGAGGGAGTTGCAAGGATTTTCCGACGCATCTAACGTAGCTTACGCTGCTGTAGTCTACGTTCGGACAGTAACCCGTAATGGCGATATTCATGTGAGCCTAGTTGCTTCTAAATCAAAAATTGCTCCTGTTAAACAAATATCAATACCTCGCTTGGAGCTATGTGGAGCTGTACTATTAGCCAAATTGCTCCAAGAAATCTCTAAGGTATTAGATATTCCAAAGGAAGATATCCATGCATGGACAGATTCTAGCGTTGTCCTTGCTTGGTTGAGTAGTCACCCAAGCAAGTGGAAGACTTTCGTAGCGAATAGAGTTTCTGAAATTTTAACAATAACAGACAACTGCCAGTGGTCGCATGTTAAGTCTGAAGATAACCCAGCAGATTCTGCATCTCGCGGCTTATCTCCAGATGATATAAGTAAAACAGAATTATGGAAAAGTGGCCCTAAGTGGCTACAAGAACTTACAGTCCATTATACGAAGGGAATAGTTAAGCAGACAGATTTGGAAGGTAAAAAGAATAAGGTTTCATGTCACACTACTACAGAAGAAATAAACATTATTTCCAGATTTTCAAGTTTAAAAAGATTAATTAGAGTTATTTCCTATTGTAGAAGATTTCTTAGCATAAATAAACCAAGTAGATCACGATGGTTAACATATAATGAAATTAATAAATCATTACTTACCTGTATACGGCTGTGTCAGAGGGAAGGTTTCCTGGAAGAAATAGAGAGTTTACAAAAGGTAGGATCAATAAGTAAAAACAGTAAACTTACCTCTCTCAATCCATTCCTTGATGCAGAAGGTATCCTCAGAGTTGGTGGGCGATTGCAGAAGGCTGACGTCGTAGAAAATCTCAAGCACCCAATACTGATTCCATATAAGTCACACTTAACAAAGATTGTAGCGGATGCTCATGAGCGTACCATTCATGGTGGCCCACAATCAATGCTGAATTATTTGAGAACTCAGTATTGGATTATAAACGCAAAAAATCTAGTAAGGCAGCACGTTCATAAATGCGTTGCTTGTCTTCGTCACTCTGCACAAACGAACCAACAACTGATGGGTCAGTTGCCATCAGCTCGTGTCACTGCTTGCCGCCCTTTTCATCAGAGCGGTGTCGATTATGCTGGACCGGTTGCTATCAGACCAACAAAGGGACGTGGTTATCGCTCCACAAAGGGTTATATCTGCTTATTCATCTGCATGGCCACTCGTGCAATCCACCTCGAGGTTGTCAGTGACCTGACTTCAGAGGCATTTTTGGCTGCATTTAAGAGATTCATTGCACGGAGAGGGCATTGTGCGGACTTGTGGAGTGATAATGGCACTAACTTTGTTGGTGCAAATAGAGAATTGCGAGACAGGTTTCATCAGGAAGGATCCTTAGTGGCAGAGGATATAGCAGGCTGGTTAGCAACAAACGGAACCAACTGGCACTTCATCCCACCCCACTCTCCGAATTTTGGAGGGCTTTGGGAGGCTGGGGTGAAGTCCACGAAACACCATTTGAAGAGAGTAATAGGCAATAGTACTTTAACGTACGAAGAGATGACGACCCTTTTATGTCAAATAGAAGCGTGTCTTAATTCACGGCCGATTACTCAACTTAGTTCCTATCCAGAAGATCCATACCCACTTACACCTGGACATTTTCTTGTGGGTGAACCTTTGCTACTAGCGCCAGATACTAATTATGAGAGGTCTAACATGAGCACCCTGAAACGTTGGCATTTTACTCAGAGGCTTCTTCAGGATTTTTGGCGGAGATGGTCGCATGAATATTTGACACAACTCCAGCACCGTTATAAATGGTCACGAGTTACTCCGGAGCCTAAGGTGGGAGATATAGTTTTGGTGAAGGAGGATGATCTACCACCAGCAAGGTGGTTGTATGGTATAATAACAGATAAGCACATTGGTGTGGACAAGCTTACACGTGTTGTTTCTTTAAAATGTAAGGGTTCTGTTATTAAAAGACCCGTCTCTAAGCTTATCATATTACCTAACACTAATTAGATTATGATAAACCTTGTTATGCTGTTTGTCTGCTAATGTTTCAAATTCATATTAGGTTAGTTAGAAATTTTTAGTCTTGTATAGTTTTATCTTGTTGTTTGAGGTCATTGTTATTTTACATTTGTAGTTTGTGCATTCGATGGACGTGTTGTCCATGGTGGGCGGAATGTTTAGAAAATTAGTTCGATCAAGTGTTGATAGATGGCGTAAATTAGAAGTCGATGTTAAGATTCTCCGCAATGGAATGACCTCACCGTGTAAGTTCCTAATAAAATTATCTCGTCCTGAGCAAGTGTGTTTCACTTATCACCTTGGCGGCCCTCAAGACGTTTTTGGAAATTATACACCGGTTGTTAGTCCGGTTGACTGGACTACTGCGACTATTCAATAACAGTAGTCCGGTTGTCAAACGGCCTCGAACTATTGCTACTTTTGTGTAGCAGTAGTCCGGTGGAAGTTCGGTTAATCAAACTACTGCAACTCTCCAGTTGCATTAGTTCGGTCGTCAAACAGCATCGAACTATTGCTACTATTGTGTAGCAGTAGTTCGGTGGGTAGTTTAGTTGTTGAAATCCTTGAATTATTGCTCTGATTTGAGCAGTAAATGTTGCAGTCCTCAATCACGACTGGGACTCACCCAAGGATGATAAGGAGTTCTAAGAACAGTTATCAACTCAAAGTACTTTATAAGCCCGGTTCAGACCTACCGAGCATTGCTTTTGAGCCACGCTCGCGAGCAGTGCAAGTCCGGTTTGAGGCTGAGTCACGAGAGTTGCACACCAAGGAGCGCCTGCTTTGAGCATCGTTAGACATGGCAATTTAGTCGTCGCAAGGAATTCATCCTCACACATTACGACCAGAAACAGTGCGCGGTATGAAAGGAACTACATCTTGCGTACGCTCAAGCTATGGAATGAACTCCCTGCTATGGTTTTTCCATACGACTACAATATGGGGTCCTTCAAAAAGGATATTAGAAGGTTTAAAACATCTAAGTGACATAATAAACGTCCTCACTCCACACATCCACTTTCAACACACAAGTGAACGATAACTGAAAACTTCGCAAATCATATTGTACCCCTTTCAAAACAATTACTGAAGTGAGAGATGGGTTAGCCCAACGTACCAAAAAACGTTAATTTAGTAGACAGAAACTCTAACACCGAGGCCTAAGTAATAAAACTGTCAACATAACTTCTTAACACAGAGACAGATATACAGTTGTATAGGTATTAATTTAAATTGCAGTTTTTCATCTAATGAAATTTGTAGGGCAACAGTGACCAACGGCGACGGCTTAAAGTGGACTGATAATATGGTATCGAATGACACGATTCTATTTACTACTTACTACTAAAATTATAAGTCATCATTATCATTTATGTTATGTCTACAAGCGGAGCGTGAAAGAGCATGTATCAAGGCCTTAGGGACCACTATTTTAAGTTCAATAGCATCGGAACTGGTGGTCCGTATCTTCTGGACTGTATTTTACCATATATCGGGGTATAGTCAAATTGACGCACCAAATATTTAAAAAAAATCACGGTCTATCAGCTAGTATATACATTTATTGTAATTATCGCTCTGTATCGCCTACCAATCGCACTGGACGGTTGGTTGTCAGTCGATTTTCACAACAGTTTGCCCAATCTTACGATTCATCTGCGTTGTACACATTGCATATAGAAAAGGTTTATCTGAAAGCTACAAATGACAGATGCGGCATAACTATTGCACATAAAGAACATGAGGTAGTTTATTTTAGCTATTATGGAAGCGACTACCCTGTAAGACCTACAACTCAAAGAGGCATAGGCCCATTGGCAGGTATACCAGCCTCACCTACAAGCGAGCTGGTTTTGCAAGCCACAATATCCTACTAATACTAAAATTCTCGTGTCACAGTTTTCGTTGCCATACTCCTCCGAAACGGCTTGACCGATTCTCATGAAATTTTGTGAGCATATTGAGTAGGTCTGAGAATCGGCCAACATCTATTTTTTATCCCCCTAAATGGTGCAGCGGGAACGGGATCTGACGCCACGGGTGCAGGGAAAAATTGGCGGTACGAAGTTCACCGGGACAGCTAGTATTACATATAAACGCGAAAGTTTGTGAGTATGGATAGATTTATGTATGGATGGACGTTTGTTACTCTTTCACGTAAAAACTACTGAATGGATTTTCATGAAACTTTACAATAATATAGCTTATACATCATAATAACACGTAGGCTAGATATTATCACGCTACTACTCAAAGGAACGGAGCAGGGATCTTTAATGTCAACAAATTCGGCTTCATCGGCATATACGCAGAAGTGACAGTGTGGTTATTTCTGTTTCTGTTTAGATAACTATATCATTATATAAGAGGGTGCAGCGGGAACGAGATCGGACGCCACGCGGGTAGAAAATAATTGGCAGTACGAAGTCCGCCGGGTCAGCTAGTCGTACATATATCATGGCATACCATGGTATCATCATAATCTCTGCCTTTGTCACGGTCGTATCTAAGACCTTCACCTCGGAATCCTGGGTCTGCTTTTCCAGTCTAACAGCGATGCGGTTGAACTTAGATATTTGGATGCTTGAAGCGACCGCCATCCACAACCCACAACCCATGCATAGTCTGGGTGTTTGTTGTATGTATTCACAAAAAAAATATAACTTAGTATGTTGATCCGCATTCTAGGTTCCTTAACACAAGCTTGTTAAGCTTAACATGGGTCTAGCTAGCGTTGCGTAGAATGTTGTGGATTTTTTTTTAATTAATTTAATTCTGCATTTAGAACAGTTGTCGAAACTTTAGGGCTTTAACTACCTGTAACGACTGCCATAGATGTTGTATGATGCTCTCTGGGGGGACTGCACAGGGGGGACTCAATGTCTTAAGAACGGACACCCATCTTAAGACCGACTTGGGTAGAGTTACTTAACCTTGCGATGTGTTATCCTACCACATAACCATACTATTGTACGGATGAAATATTTGGTTCTAGACTTTTCGGTTAAAAACTAGCGGTTTGAATACTACACTCATTATTCCAAAAGTTTAGTCGCAAAATTAAGATAGTTGGTTTGGAAGTAGGAAGTGCAAAAATGGCTGCCAAATATGTATATTAAATTTACGGTTCAAAGTTAGATATTAGTTGAACTTTGTAATAAAATGGTTCAGACACTGGGGAATAGACTGCCGGTGAAAGAAAGAAGATTACACTCATAGATAAGAAAATAAAAAAGAAAATAACCTTAGAGAAGAGTAGAGATACCTAAATATAAAAAACTGGCTGATGCTCGTGGTTCCGCCTAATGGCGGCCGTGGTTTTCGTGACTTTTTGGTCATATCTCCAGTTCTATAGATAGTACAACACTCGCCAGGATATTTACCACGATTCTTCGCCACATGCTAAATACCTTAGCGAGTGTTGTACTATCGATGTAAATTACCATGTCTATGGAGGAACGAGGTGTGATGTTCCTTCAACACAAAGGGAGGATCCTCCGACCAGGCAAGGTGATCACGCGGCCGATTGTTGTTGGGATGTTCTATATGTATTGTACCAGCGCGAGAACTTCACTTTCGCGATGCAGGATTCGTAGTAACATAGTAGTTCCGCTTGCTGCCGCTAGATGCCGCTGGGTACATTGTGGTATCACCACAATGTCAATCTCAAATCATAAATCTCCAGTTCTACTCAACCAATTCCAATCAAACGTACGTACGTAAGATTTAAACCGCATTAAAATTAGTTCAGTAGTTTTTGTGCCTATCACGGACAACCAGGCATGAATTAAAAACATGCTTTTATACTTAACCCGTGTATTTTTTTATATCCCCTACAGACACGATTACTTACTATGTTCAAATAATAATTCAAATATTTAAACATATATCGTACCACATGCATATTTCTTTTAACCAATCCTTTTATGCAACCATTTCAAATACTCCTATCTCCTTAATTAGCACAATTCTCCAAAAAGCTGACTGGTAGCACGCCGCAATATATTTCCGCAGTAGAATTCCATTTTTTATCCAATCCAGTTAAAATGGTCCAGTGTAGAGGGATTCAGTTATGGAATTTTCCACAAGGATTGTTTGCTACAAACGAATTCCGTGACTGGAGTTAAGCCGCGGTCTCTGTTTCTGAGTTGCCTCCAATTTGCGGTTGGACATCGGAATGTTAAAATTGGGCTTTTTTATTTTTTGGATGGCTTTTTTTTTATTAATCCTTTAGAACAACATGAATGCAAGACTGTTATAAATACTACACATAATTATATATGTGATAGTTTGTGAAGATGTTTTTATATTTGTGACTCAAACTGTAGATCTGACTAAATTTGGGTCAGCCGGGGTGCGAGAGATATGTAGATGACAACCTCGACCTCAACCCTTTAGTCGGTTCGAGTCCGACGACTTATGTATCATTCCAAACTATATACAAAAGCATCCCGTGGGATGCTTTATATTCCTGATGTAGGTTTCCATGGGTTAGCGTTTGGTGAACCGTATCAGAATTACTCTAACCCATAGGACTAATGATGAATGATGAAAAAAAATTAATTAAATAAATTGGTGAGATTGCTGTAGAGGTTTTAGCAGGCGTTTTCGTATGTCTGTTACCTCGTTGGAGTAAACACTATCTAATACCAGCTTAAACCGGTATAAACTGCGAGATCATATCAATAGACAGCCTCCGTGGCGTGGTGGTAGTGGACGCGACTGCTACGCAGGAGGCGCGGGTTCGATTCCCGCTCAGTGCAAATATTTGTATGCATGAATATGGCTATTTGCATTGGTCTGGGTGTTTCTATGTATAATATGTATGTATTTACAAAAAAAAAAAAGCTATGCTCACCATGGGTCTAGATAGCGTTGTGTAGAATGTTGTGGAATATTTAAAAAAATATTTAAAACCTATTAAAATTTAAGGCCAAAACTGCCATAAAAGGCCGGCCAAAACGGCCAATGAAGGTAGGCCAAAACTGCCGCACGGCGGGGACTGGTATGTCGAACTCGAAGCGACTAAATCCAGGCAGCAGTCACTAACGTGCAAGACAAGCAACACTAATTGTCGTTAATTGTCAACTAAACCGACAAACATATTTGAACTCCAGTAAGTGTGATACTTAGGTAAGCCAAGTGGGCAAAGTTAGTACACATTAATCCGCCCGAAGCAGGTAACTTCAACTCCTAACATTAAGTAGTTAATAGAAAGCCAACAAAACTTAACGCAAACGTAACTTTGTGCGTCTAGGTTGAGTTAACATACACATTCCTAATGTCCTTAGTTTCATGGGACTTAGATACAAAAATGTTATATTAATTAAAAAAAAATGTATATTAAGTTCGGTTATATTACACGAAAAAATAGGATTGGGAGGGAGTACAACATTTCGCACCCCGCTCAAAGTTGGTAGAATTTGTTCAAACCACAATCATAAATGAAATCTAGAGATCCGGTTCTTAGCATTCCATGGATTCACCGTGCGGTCGCCGGGTCCATGGCGTGGTACAGAGAGGAACACTGTGACGGCGCCTGGGACTTGCGACCCAGGTGTAGGTCGAAATACTTGGAAAAAAAATACTCGGGGTCACAAAAAATTATTTTTTAAATGTGTCTCAGTAAGAGTGCACTTTTTAAAATTGAAATAATTTTTTTTTCATGCCTGTGGCAACAGGCATGAAAAAAAAATTGAAATTTTACAGTTGTCGCCTCAGTTTATTCAGATTATTAAAAATAGAGCGCTTTTCGAAAGAACAACGCGTTACAATTGTAAAAACTCATTACAAAACAATCGATTTATTGCAGCAACTATTTCCAGAACACATTAACTCACGAAATTCTGATGTCAACTGGCCACCAAGATCGTGCGATTTAACGCCGTGCAATTTTTTTCTTTGGGGTTTTGTGAAATCTCGGATTTGAACGGATAAACCCGAAACAATTCCTGTACTCAAATCGAAAATCCAACGCGTCATCGGTGAGATACAATCACATCTCTGTGCAAAAGTCATGGAAAATTTCATGAAAATGCCGGATATTTTATTCCATTCTTAATCGGAACATGTCTTCTTTAAATAAAATACAATAAAAATATCACAACTCTGTCATAAAATACTTGTTTTTATTTTCCCGCGGCTCCGCCCGCGTGGATATCGGTTCCCGGCAATTATTCGATTTTTTCTCAGCTTTTAAACCTTCCCTAGACCTCAACGTACATTTTAAGACCAAGATAAGATAAATCTGTTCAGCTGTTCTCGAGTTTTAGCAAGACTAACGAACTGCAATTGATTTTTATATATATATGTAGACTAAAAAGTGCTCTCTTACTGAGACACCCTATATACATACATATAACTCAAAGGTGACTGACATAGTGATCTATCAACGCACAGCCCAGACCACTGGAAGGATCGGGCTGAAATTTGGCATGCAGGTAGATGTTAGGGCACGCCGTAATAGCGGCGGTAAGACCCATCATGGAGGAATGGCTAGAGAGGCCACACGGCAGCCTCTCGTACCGGCTGACGCAGGTGATCACCGGACACGGGTGTTTCGGGAGTTACCTGTGTCGGATCCGGAAGGAGCCAACGTCCGAGTGCCATCACTGTGATGCGAGCGAGGACACAGAGCTGCACACGCTGACCGAGTGCCCGGCGTGGGACACGCCGAGGCGGGTCCTAGTGGCGGCTCTAGGGGTCGGAGTCCTCACACTCGTCACATTGCTCACAGCGATGGTACGATGCTCAAACGCTTGGAGTGCGGCCGCCTCCTTCTGCGAGCAAGTTATGCTCGAGAAGGAGGCGGCCGGTCGGGTCCGGACCAGACTCCGGGCCCGGGAAGCCCGTGCAGAGCGAAGGCGAACCGGACGTGGGAGGTCGCAGAACGACCTCCGTCCTCCATGAGCGCTGGCCTGGGGGTGACCGGTGGAGCCGCCTGTCACCCTAGCAGAAGCAGGCCGCGACGGCGGCGCAAAGTGCGCCTCCCCGTAACCGGGGCTAGATGGGGACATTTTGGTCCCCACAACCCGAAGGGGGCCATCTCGAAAGAGATGGTCCTGGGTCTGTCGGGGTGCGAAAGATATGCTTTTGGCAATCTCACCTCCGGCAACCAAGGACCCAAGATGGCGTGCGTTTTAGTCGGTTCGAGTCCGACATAACCACCTCCACCGGCTCTGTGGGGGTGGTATCCGTGGGGATTTATCGTCCGCTAAGAAAGGATTTTGATTAATTCTACCCCCAAGGGGATAAAATATGGGATGAAAGTTTGTATGAAACTTTGTCAATTTTAGACCGATCGGCTATAACCGACATCCACGCGGGTGGAGCCGTGGGTAACAGTTGTTTTATATAAAACGCTAAGTTTTATCATGAAAATATTACGGATAAAGTTAAAGATCATGTAATTTTGTTATAAAACCCAGTAAAGTGCGACTCGGGTTCGCACACTCACGCAATATGATGAAAGGAAAAAGCTAGGTCTTACAGCACAAGTAAAAAGAAAAGATCAAAAACCTAACTCATAACAAAAAGTCACTTGGTCTCGATTTTAAAAGAAAATCCTGTTGGTCAGAGAAAAAGATTAATTACTTTACAAGTACAGAATCATAGACAACTACTACTACATACATAATATTGACATCACCGCTTTATCATCGAAATGCTTAGTCAGAACACTAAAGTAAACATATTACATTAATATATTAGGTTATCATTGAATGCTAATGTGCCTACACTCGCATAATTACAGGCTTATCTCACACGACAGGCGGAGATGCCTGCTCGTGCAGAATTGTGTCGTCTCATTCTTTTCTACATTGTATAACTACATAGATAACAGTGTTGATAAGCATATTATTGGTTCATGTGAAATTCCCTGTACGATATTTTGTTTGTGTCTGATTTACTGTACTGAGGTTTTAGTCGGTTCGAATAGGACATAACCACGGAGGACAGAATATGATTAAGTAACGGAGATGCCCCATCGATAATTCGCCTGATAAAAACACGTCAAAAACGCGTCGCCGATTGCGGGTGGGAAGAGAGACGCGCGGGGTGTCAAAAGTCGACATAGGCATAACGTTCCTACCGAATGAGTCCATTTGACGTTTGGATGGCACGCGACTCGATTGCCTTGCAACAACTCCGCTATCATTTCCTTCTCCATGGACATAACCAACCCCGCTCGGTTGTGGATTATCCGACAAAACGTCAGTTCTTAAGCGTCCATTATACACCATAAGCGTCAATCATGCCATCAGTGATTTGACTTCACCTCGACGATGGTAAGCTAAAGGCAAAGTCTCGGAAAGACGGTCACTATCGTAAACATTTACTATGTTAACAGTGGTGGCACTCAGCTTGACGGCCTCATTAGATGCCGTATCACGCCCCGCTTAAAGGACCCGGGACTGTAGGAAGAAGGAAACACGTGAGCTGGCAGGGAGTTCCAGGTTTTATGGTGCGGTATAGGAATGATTCACCGAACCGCTTGGTTCTAGAAGGTATATTCTGCACTGTATGCGGGTGATATCTAAGCCCTGCACGTGTTGTCATATGGAGGAAAGGAGATGGTGGGACTAATTGGAAGAGCTCATCAGAGACCAGTTATACAAAAATATTTCACTCAACCATCAGTCACTGCATTATACGATGGGTTATTTGGCATTCGACAGCCTCCATGGATGGATGGTTCAATGCCCGCTTAGTGCAAATATTTGTATACATGAATATGGCTATTTGCATTGGTCTGGGTGTTTCTATGTATTGCATGTATTTACAAAAAAAAAGTATTTAAGTTGGTATGTCTATCCGCATTCTAGATTCCATAACACAAGCTAGTTAAGCTATGCTTACCATGGGTCTAGATAGAGTTGTGTAGAATGTTGGGAAATATTTATTTATTTTTATTAATCACCGTCAATCACGATGGGGACTGCGGTAAAACTGACAGCAAAACCTACCGTGAATGGCCGGCACCCATTATCGGCATCATGGTTACCAATTAAAGTTCAATCTTATTTCTATAATAATAAGATCTATTGTTACATGACAAATACAAATTGCTTGCTGATGCCGGCACTGGGCGCGGCCCTAATGGATGTCTAACTTCGAGCTGCGGTTGGCAGATTACAGAGGTAAGCAGAGGTATATTAACAGTGTTGATTTAACACCCACATTTTGTCAATTTACGATTTCAGTCCCACGTAACAGGGGGCGAGCCTGTTGCCGTCAAGTCGGCAGTTGGTCAGGAGATAAGTGTACTGACATTCAATTTAGAATTAGTTTATTGATGTTGACATGTACTATTTAAATTGTGATGACGAGTATTACATTATTACTAATTGTGTATCCCTTAACCTCTATTACAGCACAAATATTGCCCGCAGGGCTAAATATATTATAGACATATTATAAAATTTATAGTAGAATTACATAACATAACATAACATAAACTCACGCCTCTATTCCCCGAAGGGGTAGGCAGAGGTGCTAGCACCCACATTTCGCCAGTTTATGTTTAGGTCCCAATGTAATAGGTGGCGAGCCTATTGCCATTAACCGGGCACTTATAAACCTGCGATAAATACACACATAACTTCGAAAACCATCGAAAAGTCATTGGTGTGTGCCATGGTAAACCTGGGATCGAACCCGAGACCTCGTCTCAGCAGTCCATTACCCATACCACTAGGCTACCGCAGATAGTAGAATTACTTTATTGTCATGTACTTTTGACCTTCTATTGACACCCACATTGACATTTTTATATTATTTTAATTTTGTATTTCCTTGACTTCTACGGACGTAAAATTGCATGCCGCAAGGCTAAATATAGTGTACCTAATTGTATGAACATAACATCCCATATACCTGTATTTGCAATTATATGAAATAAATAAATAAATAAATAGATGTGTAAACGAGAGGTGCGGGGTTCCTTTGAAGTAAGTAGCGAAACAACAGACTTGTATACTTCAAACTATATTCACTTAAGTGCAACAAGGGATTTACAAAAGGTTATAAAAGTACTACTACTACTATATATAAACTAGAGTGCAATGGTTACACAATTACCACATGCGCGCCGTTAAAACTGCCTATGCGTGGCAATCGCGTAACCTGCTCGGTGGAGATGCTGCACAAGACTGCCGAGGAGCGGGTCTCAGGCCATCGCCAAGACAGCCCCCCTCGCACCGCGCGCTTACCCCGCTTTAATTATGGTGCGTTGGCGTCAGCCACATCTGTTCATACAATAAGCGCTGGAATTGGCCACATCTGCTAATACAATAGACCCATCCCTCGGCAACATAACAAAGAAATATTTTAAAAATACCACATGCACATTCCTAACCTACCATTTACAGATTACTTATACTAACACGAGTAGTCGTGCTCCGTAACAAGATGTATATTTACTGTTGGATGGAGAACATCCCTTAGTCACCTTTTACGTGGGACGAGCTGGGGTGATCCTATACTACTCCACCGGGATCAGAGACCTTTAGTCGCTTTTTACGACACCTAAAGAAAAAGATGGGGTGTTCCTATTCTACTTTAACGAGAACAAAACAGTAATTTGACATTATAAAATGATAATATACACAATAATCATTCTAGTATATACGAACAATAAAGTTCTAGAAAAGATAAACGGAGAATGGTAAACAATATTATTGTCCCGAATTGTTATCGCTGCTCACTTCCAATGATTACGTTAATTTATATGGACACAATTACTTCAATGTATGGCTATGGCTGTATTGTGCCTACTTAACAATAAAATCAGTATGGTGAAAATTGTGCACGATTTTTTGTAGCTGTCATACAGATGATATTGTAAAAAATAGCAATGTCTGTATATAAATAGGTATCAAAATGTATATGTATAGTAACTCGTTCTGAATGTATTCTTCCTTGTTTCTGATGCTAATCAAGGAAGATTGAATGTAAAACAAATTTTTACTAAGAGAATTATTGACCTTGGTCCCGCGTCCCGTTCCAAATTCAAAATTCACAATTCTTTCTTACCTCATCCAGGAACCGTTAAATAACTATTGTTGTTACTATTATCTATTTTATTGTTCTGTGCTATTGTTCTAAAAAAACTTATCTAGTACACCAGGTGTAAGTGGAACTTTCCCGAAGCCGAAAACCCCTAGTAGTACTCCAGGTACATAACACATTGGCAAAAAAATATCAATTTGCACAAAAAAAAAATTAAGATTATTATTTTTTTTTTGCATTATTTACTCTCCATCGTTTTTGTAAAGCTAAATGAAACGGTAATTTCATAAAAAAAACATCACTACAAAAAAACAACTAGCGTCAAGCGCGTGCTTTTTTAAAGTGTTGCTTTCCTCCTTACACTCGGTAACCGTATTACCTATGTAAAAGTTGTTGTATTGTATGAAACAACTATTGGATCCCGTTCCAAGAACCCATGGAACGTATTCTCAGGATAAAACGTCGCTTATATAGGTCAATATTTTAACTATCACGGTCACTAACAGTTTAGATCGGGATGTTCAATGGTACACGCGCGGGGTCCGGCCGTTATGCTCCCATTCCGGGTTGCCCCCGGCCGGTATGCCACCACATTGAAAAATTTGTTATTCCGTTTTGCCCCCGGCCGCGTTGCCCCCATAGTTACTTCTTTTGTCATGATATTCGATTCAGTACGGTTGAGCAGACAAGTGTTAAAATAATAAATTGAAATTAAGAGTATAATCATGACTGATGTGTGTAGCTATAGCTCGTGCGAGTTAACATGGCACCTGGCCTTGCAAACAACCCTCCTCCCGCTTCTCCGCGCGATGCCCCGCTCTCGTCCTGCAGTAGCATCCGCATCACAGTGACGGTTGTACATTTTAATTTCGTAGTTTTTATTATCAGATATTGTTGAGTTTTGTTATTGTTACGTTTGGAACATTTATATTGATTTAATTGTCTTGAGTTTTTGTCATAATACTTTATAACAAACAGATTTACTGTATTCTGCATTTGTAATATTAGTATGGATTTCTTAGATTTTTTGAATTGTTTTTTTTTTTTTTTAATAAGAATATTAGAACCGAAGTTACTAATATTCCCTCTAACCCCTCCAACTAAGCTAAAATGCTTGTGCTAGGAGTGGGTTCACGTCGGTAGTGTAATGGCCAGGATCGAACCCGGGACCTCTCGATCGTAAGGCCGAGTCCTTAACCACTAAGCTACCGACGCTTATTGATTGGATCATGAAGGATTCCTTTTTTTTAATTCTCTATCTCTGCTAATATTTATCCAGATTCGTTCTACCGTTGTGTGGTTTAATTAAGTACCTAACAAACATACATCCACGATTTCAATAAATCTCATTATCAATATAGAATCTTATTACAACGGCGTTAATCATCACTTTTTTTTTTTTTTTTTTATACTGGACACGTCAATTTGACTTCACCTCGCCTGATGTTAAGCTAAAGGCAAAGTCTCGGAAAGAGGGTCACCATCGTAAACATTTACCATGTTAACAGTGGTGGCACTCAGCTTGACGGCCTCATTAGATGCCTTTTCACGCCCCGCTTAAAGGACCCAGGACTGTAGGAAGAAGGAAACACGTGATCCATCTAACTGTGAACTATTGTGTGTGTGAACTAAACTAATCCATCAATATTATAAAAATAATGAATAGGACTTTTTCCCTCTTAGTACGCAAGGATGTACCAATCGTAAAGATAAACAATCGAGAATGTTGAATGGGAATAAATTTCATCAATATATTTACATTAATATTTCCATTTTTAGAAAAAAAATTCTAAAAATGTAGATCACAGTGTTTTTATTTAATATACCTACCTACTTACTTAATTCGTTATGCTTTCAACTTTACAAAATGTATAACACAACACAAGCATAACATAACAAAGATTAGTTATCAAAAATCAATGTTTAAAAATGATTGTAACATCATTCATTGATTCCGATAGTTCGTAAGAAAATCGGTAGATGACTCCACCGTCGCCTTAAAGACGTATAAGATGGGAAATTTGAATCACATCGGGCGGTGTCTCGGTAGCCGAATTGGTCAAGGCCTTCCCCCTGTAAGGGAAAGACTGCGGGTTCGAGTCCCGCCGAGATGATTCTTTCTTTTTCCCTATGTATTCGAAATAAGCTTATAATTACGCTGTAGTCCTTGAGAGGAAGAAGGACCTTCACTCGACATTGTGAAACGACACACTGAGCGGTTAACCTATGTTATCACTTGCATAATTGCAATATACAAGCATGAGCGAAAGGGATGCACTTATCCATTGTTTCGGAAATTCGTTTTTCAGGTAGAGTTGACAATGGGCACGGTACCCGTTTATTGTTTTCGGTCACCTATTTTCGACATTGTAAAACGACACACTGACCGCTTAACCTATGTTATCACTTGCATATTTGCAATATTCAAGCATGAGCGAAAAGGATGCAATTATCCATTATTTCGGATATTCGTTTTTCAGGTAGAAGCGGACAATTAATATTATTATATCCATTTATTTCGGAAAATTATCCATAGTATTAGTAACAGTGATCCTTATAAACTAGGGTTAGTATACATTTATATTATTTTTATTTAGAAATGACCTACATGTGAATTTGTACCCATCTTCGCCACATAGGTGAATCCTGCCGATCCGTGAACACGCCAAGAATACTATTGGTGCTGCCGCGTACACGGTTTTGCATAGACGCACACCGCTTCCTCAGAATTGCTTCGAAGCCATCCGTACGCGCTTCTGCAAACACACCTGAAGCACTACAGTGCCACGGCAGCCCCACCAGAACCCTAAACGCGTTATTATATTGGACACGCAGAGTGCTGCATGCCCGCTGCGTATAGCTAACCCAAAGGCTGCACGTGTAAAAGGATTGACAGTATGCTTTAAAAAGCATAACCTTCACTGATTTAGTAAACCTACGGGCCAGCATGTTGCATCGGACAGCCAGCGATCTGCGCTCCCTCTCAATGTCACAATCATCTCGCAAGTCCTCGGTGATCCAGTGGCCCAGATACATTGTCCTGTCAACTCTATTAAAGGGTTTCTCATATAGTGAGATTGTGGGCACGTCTGAGTATGTCACTGTGTTTGCCTTAAAGATCATAATCTCACTCTTTTTGCCTTTTTATCTGAGCCCATGACTCACCGCTTTTAGGGTTTTCGGTCATCTATCTTATCTAAAATTGTCTTTTGTTCCAAAAACTCGTTTGAGATCTGGTAGGTAGTCTAAACTATGAACGAGCAACCTAAGAGTGTTAATTTTCGAAATCAGCATTATTTTAATTTAATTTAGTTCGCTTTTTTAAATCCTTATAGGATATACTCAAAAACTATCCCTATTAATGTCTAAAACGATGATACATAGTATAAAATAAATATAAATTAAATTCAAAAACACTTTTGTTCTCAACAGTATTTGCTCAAGAGTTTTGTTACAAAGAAAATGGGGGCAACACGGCCGGGGGCAAACCGGAATAACAAATTTTTCTATGTGGGGGCATACCGGCCGGGGGCAACCCGGAATGGGACCATAACGGCCGGACCCCACGCGCGCAGGCAACTCGGGCGTCGGAGGGCACTGACTGACCTAGACCGTAAGGGATGGCCCTGGGTCAGCTGGGGTGCGAGGGATATGTCGATGACAACCTCATCTCCGGCCTAGCACCACGACCCACAGTCGGCGTGCGATTTTAGTCGGTTCGAGTCCGACATAACCTCCCCTTCCGGCTCCGGCAGGGGGGTATCCGAGGGGATTTCCGCACGGAAAAAAAGGGATGTTCAATGTGTTGTTTGGAGTTTCCCATATTTCGGTCTTGTTTTTTTCCACAACATTCTACACAGCGCTATCTAGACCCAAGGTAAGCTTAACTAGCTTGTGTTATGGAAACTAGAATGCGGATAAACATACTTTTTTACCCGACTACGGCGAAGCCAAAAGGAGGGTTATGATTTTGACAAGCTATGTATGTATGTATGTATGTAGGTATGTATGTATGTATGTTCATTTGTTCCCTCATAGCTCCTCAACTACTTATTAGAACTGGACAAATGAGGTATCGTTACAAGCGACTTTGTCGTCCGATGGTTATAGGCTATATGACGTGTCACTCAATCTTGTGTGGCGCCCTCTAGCGCTCAAAAGGTACTGTGTAAAAAAATAAATATGAGATAAATATGCCGTGTTTGGTATCAAATGAAAGGGCTTAAGAAGCACATTTCAAATATGTATAAATGATTAGCTTTACCTTGCCCCAAAATAATGTAAATAAAAAATAAAGCTTAAAACTAAAACCCGACTACCGAAAAATCACACTCTAAAATGTAACAACCACGGCTATCCTTGATATTTTCTTGTTTGTTACATTTTAGAGTGTGATTTTTCGGTAGTCGGGTTTTAGTTTTAAGCTTTATTTTGTAAATAATTACATACATAATATACATACAAACACCCAAACCAATGTTTTGAGTACCATGATTACGGGGGAACTGGAGTACTGGCGGCTAACGGGTAAAAGAGAGACCCCTTTGTGTTATTCCATGCCTACCTATCTCTGTATCAAATTTCACGCAGATCTGTTCAGTAATTAAAGCTTGAACGAATAACAAACATTTTCACAAATTTTCATATCCATATCCATACTAATATTTTAAATATGTGAAAGTAATTCTGTCTGTTTGTCTATCTGTCTGTTTGTATGTTACGCTTTCACGCCTAAACCTCTGAACCGATTTTAATGAAATTTGATAAAGAGATAGATTACACCATGAAAAAGGACACAGGCTATGTTTGGTCGCGATAACCGACATCCACGCGGGCGGAGCCGCGGGTAAAAGCTAGTTTGTAATAAATACAACAGGTTAGTTTACTTTTTATTAGAACTAGAGCTAGTATTACTCACAATATACATTTTATTTTATCTTAAATCGTTTAGTACCTTACAGGAACGAATTCTACTTCATTTTTTAAGTCTACCGCATACGTCGTGGCTTCTACAACGCTGTTGCCGGAAATTTCATTAGTCAATACCTCTGCGTCTTCGTCGCCTCTGTTCAGACCTACGTCAGCATCCTGGTTATGTACCATCTCATCATTATTGCTCTCCTCAACTTCTTCCCTATCGAAAATAGGTGCTTTCGTTGTAAAATCGGTAGAAAGAACGCTCACAGATTCTACATTCGTTGTCTCCACACCTTCCTTCAGCGGGAACACGATCTTCAAAACACCTTTCTCAAAAGTCCAAGTTCCAGTCACGTTAACCGTATTCGGAAGATGTCTGATATCCAAATAGTTCCTCTCGCTGCCTTCAGAATACTTGTGCTGTGCTTGAGTCATCAGCAAACCCTCGCGAGCTTTAACAATAATGTCTTTTTCTTCGAATCCAGAAAGAGGAATCGTTATTCTGTACTCGTTGCCTTCAACGCCTTCTTGGGAGAGACTGGTGGAGAATCTTCGAGTCATTGCAGCTAGCATGTCGTCAAGTTCCCTCATTTCTTTCGAGAAGTCAGTCCAGAATTTGTTTGTGTCGAAATAACCGTCGTTGTTGGAGTAGCCGTGTTGGCGAGCGAGTCCCTGGTGGCCGTATTCAGGTAAGAAGGGTGGAGGTCCAAAGCGCTGGTGATAGTGCGGAGCGGCGTAAACGCTCGCAATGAGCCCGAAAATTAGAAAATAGTTCATTTCGCTTCTGTTAATAATGAATCACTGAACTAAATATTGTAGTGGCTCCTTTTATATGCCCGGACGTCAGGTCAGAGGCTATCATTATTATCACACTGCAAACAATTCTGTGTCTGCGCTGACAAGAGGTCGTGGATTTTCTTAGAAGCATTATTTACGTATGCTGTCTTCATTTTGAACCATATTCTTATAGCAACAAAGTCTCTTTAAGTATGAAGTGTTTTGAAACCGAAATATTGTGTCTTTCCTATATCGATTCGTAGTTTAAAATAATGGTATAAACAGTAATTGGTATTTCCATTAAATGGCTTTTATTTGTGTAAAATATTATTTTAGGGGTATTATTTCAATCGTCTTCTACAATAAAAACTTTCTGTAATAGTTATTTACGACTATTCGGGACTTCACGCGATAAAAATTTTTTTTTACTTACTTTTGCCGATGCGACGTTTCGGGTGTGATGCTGCACCCGTGGTCACGACTTGACTGAAGTCCCAAATAGTCATAAATAACCATGAGTTTACACCGCGATAGCTTAAAAATAACACTATGTAAATAAAAACATAACTAAATTAGTGGCGTAGAAAGTTCTAGAATGAAAAAGAATAGCGTGTATACCTATAGTGTGTGATCAAAAACAAGCTATATTGTAATGCTGCAAGGTTGATTTCAGTTTTATTTCTATTTTATTGGAAGTCAATATGATTTGTGGGAAAATCTACTATTTCCTAACTTACAGGTGGTATGAAACACCTCCATTTGGAAGATTTAATGCTTCTACTATCAATTTTTCCACTGTAAAATGGCTTTTCTTTTTTCGTGCGGAAATCCCCTCGGATACCCCCCCCCCCCTCCCGGAGCCGGAAGGGGAGGTTATGTCGGACTCGAACCGACTAAAACCGCACGCCGACTGTGGGTCATGGTGCTAGGCCGGAGGTGAGGTTGTCATCGACATATCCCTCGCACCCCGGCTGACCCAGGGCCATCCCTTACGGTCTGGACCTCTTCAGGAGGGGGGACAGCGGTGTCCCTAACTCGCCCCCGGAATGGGAAGGCGCGCTATTCAGCGCGCCGCCGCCGTAGCCTGCTTCTGCTGGGGTGACAGGCGGCTCCACCCGTCACCCCCAGGCCCGCGCTCATGGGGGCGGAGGTCAGTCAGTGCTCCCGTTCCGCCGTCTCCTTCACGACCATTACCTGCTCGCTGAGGGAGACGCAGGCCACCCACGCGTCCGCGCAGCGGACCATTGCTGTGAACAGGGTGGCGAGGGTGAGAACTCTCACTCCCAGGGCCACCACTAGCTCCCGCCTCGGACCGGCCCATGCCAGACACTCGGTGAGCGTGTCCAGCCCTGTGTCCTCGCTCGCGTCGCAATGATGGCACTCGGACGTTGGCTCCTTTTCGATCCGACACAGATACTGCCCGAAGCACCCGTGCCCGGTGATAATCTGCGTCAGTCAATATGAGAGGCTGCCATGTGGCCTCTCTAGCCATTCCCCCATGATGGGCCCTACCGCCTCTATGACGGCATGCCCTGCGCGTGGTTGCTCAAGTCATCGCTCCCACTCCGCCCCCATGATCCTGTGGAGCTGGGATCTCTCGGCCCGAATATCTTCGGGCTCGGGATCGTATCCCCGCTCCCGCGCCTCCTTACGAAACCGATACAGTGCCGCAAGGGACCTCGCCTCCAGGATCCAAGGTGGCGATCCGGCTAGGAGACTCGTCGCTTCGAAGGATATCGTGCAGTAGGTACCCCCTATTGGCCCTGGAGGCCATCCTCTGCTGCGGCGCATGCAACAGTTGCACGTACCTGGCCTGCAGGGCGTCCGCCCACACGGGGCACCCGTACAGGGCCATGGACCGCACGACACCCGCGTAGAGTCTCCTGCAGGAGTCCTCCGGGCCCCTCAAGTTGGGCACTGTAAAATGGCAGAGTAAGGCATATATCTATTGAAATAGTATTAAATAGCTTATGATGCAAAACTGTCAAATATACGTATAGCTCGTGCGAGTTAACATGGCACCTGCCTCGAAGACACCCACCTCCCGCTTCCCCGCGCGCGACCCCGCTCTCGCCGTGCGAGGCTAGTAGCGTCAGCGTACACGCCTCCCGCTCCCCCGCGCAAAGCCCCGAGCCAGGTGCCATGTTAACTCGCACGAGTTGTAATGACAGATCTTTTTTTTTATAAAGAACACGTCAATTTGACTTCACCTCGCCTGATGTTAAGCTAAAGGCAAAGTCTCGGAAAGAGGGTCACCATCGTAAACATGTATGTACCATGTTAACAGTGGTGGCACTCAGCTTGACGGCCTCATTAGATGCCTTTTCACGCCCCGCTTAAAGGACCCGGGACTGAAGGAAGAAGGAAACAGGTGAGCTGGCAGGGAGTTCAATTGACTGACTTAGAGTCGAAACGAAATAAATCGAAATTGTGAGATATTGCGATACTCTGGTTATGATTGACACGCGTGCCACGCTTACTTCACAGTTCCATTCTTTTTCTCGGTTTCGTGCATGAAAATACCCTGACCAATGCAAATAACCATATTCATGCATAAATATTTGCACTGAGCGGGGTACGAACCCGCGCCTCCTGCGTAGCCGTCGCGTTCACTACCGCCACTTGATTTCGATAGTTACAAAAACACAAAAACGTTTATTTTTTCATTATTATTTGTATTCATTTTTATAAATATTTATGTTTATATTATATTTAGCACCCACTAGCACCTCTGCCTACCCCTTCGGGGAATACAGGCGTGAGTTTATGTTATGTTTATTTTTTTATTATATTTTACTAATAATATAAAAAAATAGTAAATATTTAATAATTTAATTTATATTTAATAAATATAAATTCGATTTATTCCATTCATTTGTCTCAGCCTCAGACGCATCCCGAAGGGGGCCATCTCGAAAGAGATGGTCCTGGGTCTGCCGGGGTGCGAGAGGTATGCTTTTGGCAATCTCACCTCCGGCAACCAAGGACCCAAGACGGCGTGCGTTTTAGTCGGTTCGAGTCCGACATGGCCACCTCCACCGGCTCCGTGGAGGTGGTATCCGTGGGGATTTATCGCACGATAAAAAAAGAGCCTTAGACGCATGGGTCCCCCTATTACATGGTACCGAAAACAATGATCCTAAATTGGACAGAGTATAATATCACGTTCTAACGGCTGGAGGCATCTGGCGGAACGAGGTACAGGGATATATTATATTATAGTCTGGAATAACACTTTAGGCTGCTTGTTATCCCGTTCATACCGGGTGTAAGGAGATCGCTCCCGAAGCCGAAGGTCGAAGGCCCCTAGTAATACTCCAAGTACATAACACATTGACAATAAGAAAAACGATTTGGACAAAAAGAAAAAAAACATATTTTTTGTATTATTTACTTACCATCGTTACAAAGCTAAATGAAACGGTAATTTTTTTTTTTTATACAGGACACGTCAATTTGACTTCACCTCGCCTGATGTTAAGCTAAAGGCAAAGTCTCGGAAATTATCATCGTAAACATTTACCATGTTAACAGTGGTGGCACTCAGCTTGATGGCCTCATTAGATGCCTTTTCACGCCCCGCTTAAAGGACCCGGGACTGTAGGAAGAAGGAAACACGTGAGCTGGCAGGGAATTCCAGGTCTTAGTGGTGCGGCATAGGAATGAATCACTGAAACGCTTGGTTCTAGCATAAGTTACAACAAAGGTCCAACCATACCAAACGGATCGCATCGGCCAGTATCGCATCGCACGGACGCGGTCGGATGCCGCCGTATCCGACCGGATGCCGCCGTATCCGACCGTATGCCGCTGTATCCGAACGGATGCCGCCGTATCCGACCGAATGCGGGACTGCGTCTACAGCGCGTGCACTTTCGAGAGTGTGATCACGCATCCGGCGGAATCCGAACGCAGGCGGACGGCTCCGAGCGTATTCGCCGGTATTCGAACGTATGCGTCGGTATCCGTACGCACGCGGACGGAGCCGATCTTGTGTCGCGGCATGTCACCGGCTGTGTTTACCCTTGACTTGGTAATATAAACTTTAAACACTGTATACAAGATTTAATTTCGTTTAAAGATTGTAAATTTCGTTTCGATGCGGGCCGATGCGATCCGTTTGATATGGTTGGACCTTAACGGGATCATTATCATTTCACGCAGGCAAAGCCTCCGACGACAGCTAGTAGATAAAGAAAAAAAAACATGTCATATTCTTGGTACCTACCTACAACATCTGGGTTTTTACCCGACTGCCGAAGGAAGGAGGGTAATGTTTTTCGAGACTATGTATGTATGTATGTATGTATGTATGTATGTATGTCCATTTATTTGGCACGGCCTACAGCCTAAACGGCTTGACGGATTTGAACATGTGAGGTGTCATTTGATTCGTCGTGATTGCGTGAGTGACACTGGGTACATTAAAATTTCTAGAAAATCAAAATGGCGGAGTTTTGGCGCTAAAATGAAAACCTTGAAAATAGTTCTTGCACGCTCTACAGTCTGAACGGTTTGACGGATTTTCACATGTGAGGTGTCATTTGATTTATCGTGATTGTGTGAGTAACACTGGGTATTTTAAAATTTCGAGAAAATCAAAATGACGGATTTTTGGCGCAAAAATTGTTTGACCGCGTTGGTTGCAAAAACTATTGAACAAATTTCAATACGGTTTCATTTGTTTAAAAGGTCTTGGTTAAACTTAAAATCTGACGTTTGTTTGATTGCAATCGCTTGAGTGGAACCGGAGATATGAGCAAAAATATAATAATTAAGTTTGGCGCAAAAATTGTTTGACTGCGTTGGTCGCAAAAACTACTGAACAAATTTCAATGCGGTTTCGTTTGTTTAAAAGGTCTTGGTCAAACTTAAATCTGACGTTTGTTTGTTTGCAATCGCTTGAGTGGAACCGCAGATATGAGCAAAAATATAATAATTAAGGTAGAATTTCGGTGATGTCCCTTCACTATGCAAAAATGATTAAGCCGGGGCGGGTCGCTAGTTGATCGCAATGGGTCGCAATTTATTAAGATACAAAGGATTGATGCTGTATTGCTTAAAATCGCTTCGTCTGTCTGAACTGTTGAAGTTTTCTATGCGTTTCAACTCGATTAATCCTTCACTTCAACGTTTACTATCTTGAGTTGTTTGGTGTCCGAACTAGTTCTTGCTGTAGAAATAAATTCTATACGTTTTTTTCTGGATCGTTTGCTTTCTTCTTCTCATCGTGTTATTTATGTTTACGTGTCAGTGTCAATCTATATCATTTGCTTTCTCTTCATCTCAGGTTGTTTGTTGTCATAAATAAAATATGTCTTGTTAAATAAAAAAATGATTATTTGAGTTAATTGTGATTTGTGTTTATTACGTTTCTTATCATCAGATAATTTTATTTTGCAAAATGGCGTTATCTCGCAAAATTAAAAACAATCGGACGAAAACCATCAAGTTAAAAACTGAAAGTCCTAATAAACGCGAGATTCACCTTAAAAACAAAGGGAAAGAACTTCTCAAAATGACACCAAGCTGTTACCTATAGCTCGTAAAGAGCTGATACAAAATATTAGCCATTATTCTTGTCGTAAGCGTGGGTCTAGCATCGACAGAGAACGAGGGTGAATTGCTAAATCTCAAACAAGATCAAAAGCGACGTTCTCATCTCGTCTACGAAGGTTGACTCAGATGCGAGAAGACGCTTTGGAAGTACGTGCCAAGGAATCATCATCCGTACGCATACAACGATTGGATAAAATGCGGGAGCATGCTAAGAACGTAAGAGAGCTTGAGTCATTGACTTCTCACTCTGAGCGACTAGAGCAGATGCGAAAGCATGCTGAGAACGTTAGAGAGCTTGAGTCATTGACTTCTTACTCTGTGCGACTTGAACAGATGCGAAAGCATGCTGAGAATGTTAGTGAGCTTGAGTCATCGACTTCTCACTCTGAGCGACTTGAACAGATGCGAAAGCATGCTGAAAATGTTAGAGAGCTTCAGTCATCGACTTCTCACTCTGAGCGACTTGAGCAGATGCAAAAGCATGCTGAGAATGTTAGAGAGCTTGAGTCATCGACTTCTCACTCTGAGCGACTTGAGCAGATGCGAAAGCATGCTGAGAATGTTAGAGAGCTTGAGTCATCGACTTCTCACTCTGAGCGACTTGAGCAGATGCGAGAGCATGCCAAGAATATTCGGAAGCTTGAGTCACCAACCTCTCGTTATCAGTGACTTGAGCAAATGCGTGAGCATGCCGAGAATACCCGGGAGCTTGAGTCACCAACCTCTCGTTATCAGCGACTTGAGCAGATGCGTGAGCATGCTGAGAATACCCGGGAGCTTGAATCACCAATCTCGCGTTCTCAGCGACTTGAGCAGATGCGAGACCATGCCGAGAACGTCCGAGACATTGAGTCACCGACTTCTTGCTTCTTCTTGCGACTATTGAATCGGCCACACGACGAAAATTCTTTAAGAGAACTTGAACGTCTACGTTAAATGCCTCCACTAGCCTAAGTTTTTATCATATCAAGCTATTCTAAACTTCCCCTTGTAAGGTATCTTCATGACAGTTATGTCGAAGTAGCCTCCAAAAGTTAAATTATGAGTAGGTACGTAGAACTATTTCAGAAATAAATAAATAAATAATAAATTAATTCCACAACATTCTACACAACGCTATCTAGACCCATGGTAAGCTTTTATAGCTTGTGTTATGGAATCTAGAATGCGGATAAACATACTTATATACTTTTTTTTTTGTAAATACATACATATTATACATAGAAAAATATTAACTTGCCGTTCCATGTGCCAGATTCTACAAAACCGGAAATTGCTTAAATTTTATATAATAAAAATATCATAAAATAAAATTGATGACATTCTATTTCGAACTACATACCTGAAGACCATTTTGTACCATATTCAACTAATAAAGACTTTGACTTTGAATACAATTTTATTTCATTTCCAAGTAGCCATTGTGATGTCACTTCACAAAATTATAATAACTAAAAAGTTTGAAATAAACTTAATTATTAAGAAAACAAAAAACCCGACTGCAAAGTAAAAGTACAACTGAAAAGCAAAAAAACAAGCTCTACATTTCTTTTGTGACTTTATTTAGCTACTTACTGTTTTACTTTCTCTTCTTTAGCATTACATAAACATGTGAATAAACATGACTATGAATGTTGGAAAAGTATTGCAGGCGGGAACAAGCTGTGCCAAGCCAGTGGTGGTTTACAAAGTAGCAAAATGTGAGAAAAACGATTTAACAGCTTGTTCCCGCTTGCAATACTTTTCCAACATTCATAGTCATGTTTATTCACATGTTTATGTAATGCTAAAGAAGAGAAAGTAAAACAGTAAGTAGCTAAATAAAGTCACAAAAGAAATGTAGAGCTTGTTTTTTTGCTTTTCAGTTGTACTTTTACTTTGCAGTCGGGTTTTTTGTTTTCTTAATAATTAAGTTTATTAGTGACTCACTGTATTGTTGATTATACAATCATGCCATATTTGTTAGGTACTGTATGTACTGTATGTGCCTACTAGTACATACTGTTGTCTGTAAAAAATAGGTAGGTATCCACTCTCCAGTGTCCGAGACTTTGCCTTTAGCTTACCATCAGGCAAGGTGAAGTCAAATTCACACGTCCTTTTATAATATCCAGCTTGCCTCCAGCTTTTCCTGTGGGGTCGTAAAAGGCGACTAAGGGATAGGACTGTTGTTCTCCATGTAGGTATCTAAACATACAGCCCACGACAAAATGCCCGCTAGACGACAATAGGCTCGCCCCGTATTATACATATAAATAATGATAGATAGATAAATTAGATCAACAAATATATATTTTTTGGTCATCTAATTTACAGCACCCCGCCTGTTGGTTAGTCCAAAAAATAATGGCCTCCATTACTGACGTTGTCCCTCGGATCAAATGCACAGTCAAATGGCGGTCCTAGCCTTGACGGCTTCGACAGATCTTCACACCCCGTTTTTATTCAGCTAGGTTATAGTGAAGTAAAGTAAAATAAAATACTAATAGTAAAAAGAAAAAAGTAAGGCAAAATTAGATTAAAGTGAAGTAGCGTGCCATCTGTTAGCATTACTTCAAACTAAGAAGAACGTTAAACACGTCCGAAAATATCTTATGTAATAGTACAGCTGTTACATCATAGATGAAGCAACAACTAATTCAGATTAGGCGATTGGCACACTGCGACGCGCGACGCGGCGTCGAACGTTGTTGCGTCGACGCGGCGTCGCGCTCGTCGCCTCTACGGAGCTCTGTAGAAACCTAGCCCAGTCGCTACAGCCACAAAAATACTACAAAAGGGAGTTCATTCCACAGCTTGATTATGAGTGGGATGAAGTTCCTTTCATACCGGGCTGTGCGCACACTGGAATTTTTTATACAAATACCGGTCGCTTTTCTTTCAGTGGAGATTCAGGCGATTGGCACACTGCGACGCTCTACGCGGCGTCGTTCGTCGACGCGCGTCGACGCGGGAGAGCTAGTATAGTCCGAGAGATATTAAGGTCTTCGCACATTATAACAACTCCACGCCAAGGCGGCAGCAACTCTACTCACACTCTCGATGAGTAGTCAACTAGTTGATCCACCCAATGGTCACTAGTGGACAACGCGGTGTCAAGGAGTGGCCAACGCGGTGCCAACGAGTGGGTTATTCAACAGACAACTCGTCTAACCTCAGTTTTCGGTTAAATTTTGTCCAAAGAAGTCGTGTTGCTTATGAAATGTCGAACTTTACATTCAGTGAACAGTGAAATGGTTGCCCGTCACGCGTCAGTCGCAAACGCATAGTCGTTACGTGGACAACGTGTGGTCGTTGCGTGGACGACGTATGGTCATTGCGTGACAAACGTGTCGGGGTTGACCTCTAGTGTACGATGCGTAGGCCACTCGTTGTACACTACTTTATAATCATTTTTTGAAATTGAACCTTGAACATATGATACAGGGCTTAAATTTCAATGTCTAGCATAGAGTCGAGTCGCCGGTGAGTTGTTATAATGTGCGAAGACCTTTAGAATTTTTTTGGTAGGTAGGTGTGTGAAATAATCTAAAATTTTGAGAGAAGTAAAGTAAAGCCATCCGACCATTAGCTCGATAGCCCAGACTATATTAAGAACGCTAGAGATGAAAAGAAAATGATTAGAAGTGCAAGCTATTTTCGACTTATTGACATGACATAGTAACTAAATTTTTTTTCTTATATTCGTGATCAGCGTCATCTTTTATCGCGAAAAGAGACGTAACTAAGAAAATGCCATTTAGGTTGAAAGTCGCTTGCAGTCTCTACGTGTTCCGATAACGAGCCAAAACAGTGGTGTCGGCTCCAATACCCGATATTGGGCATCGATATTTGACTTCCTCCGATCTCGGATGTCGGATATTGGATATCGGACGTCAGTTGATGTGAAAGCGCTCTTAATTTGACGTTACATATTCATGTTGCATTGCAAAAATATTAATTTAAAATTCGCCTCAAATACCTACACAGAAATTTCTAACAGCTCTCGGACTAAAAATCCCTCAAAAATCACGCGCGTGATGGCAGATTTCGGCGATTGGCACACTGCGACGCGCGACGCGGCGTCGAGCGTTGTTGCGTCGACGCGGCGTCGCGCTCGTTGCCTCTACGGAGCTCATTTTGTATAGAAAAACGCGGGGTCCCACACACTGACAACGCAATCACGCGCGTTGCTGCAGAATACGCGCGTACAAGCAGAAATCGGGCGTGAAGGCGCGTAAAACGCGAGGTATGGCACACTGAAATCTGCAATCACGCGCGTGATTTTCGAGGGAGTTTTAGTCCGAGAGCTGGTAGAAATTTCTGTGTAGGTATTTGAGACGAATTTTAAATTAATATTATTGCAATGCAACATGACTATTTAACGTCAAATTTAAAGCGCTTTCACATCAACTGACGTCCGATATCCAATATCTGACATCCGAGATCGGAGGAAGTCAAATATCGATGCCCAATATCGGGTATTGGAGCCGACACCACTGTTTTGGCTCGTTATCGGAACACGCAGAGACTGCAAGCGACTTTCAACCTAAATGGCATTTTCTTAGTTACGTCTCTTTTCGCGTTAATAGATGACGCTGATCACGAATATAAGAAAAAAAAATAGTTACTATGTCATGTCAATAAGGAATATCGAAAATAGCTTGCACTTCTAATCATTTTCTTTTCATCTCTAGCGTTCTTAATATAGTCTGGGCTATCGAGCTAATTAGCTTTATTATTCAATGCTCCCAATTTTGTTGTTACATCTTTAAACTTACATTTCTCTAAAAAAATCTAAATGCATATGTTTCTTTCATGATCAGATAAAAAAGGACAGATGATTTTATTTAAGTTATTCTCCGCGCGCCGAATGATGATCCCTATGACGTTTCAACTGACAGTTGTATTAGTTATGCGAAACAATTTCGATAAAATACTGTTTTTTCAGGCAAATGTCATGTCATTCAGCCAGGTCATTCAACATAATAAGCAATATTTATTTATTTTGAAAAAAAAGACTACGCGCATTGATGGACATAAAACACTAGATAAAAAAGTAAAAGCCTTATTATATTTTATTTTACTATACTTTAATTTTTATTAAAATTGCCAATATAATGCAATCGAGTTGATATGGGCGCAGATCAAAGGTATCTATATTTTTTATTTATATAATATTATGTATAGGTATGCATATATTTCTAAAAATAAATACTGAATGTACAAATATTTTCAGGTCATGCAGCTAGGCACAACACAACTCCGCCATTCACGGCAAATAAAATGATGGTTTTATTGGAAGAAGCTTGCGCTCAAGTGACAGCTGACGATTGGCGAAAAGTGGTCGAAAGAACGAAGAAAATTTGCTTACAAGACTGGGATCGAGATGTACAATACGACAATATCATTGACCAACCGTTAATAATAAACGTCACGGATAGCTGCAGTTCAGACTCAGATTTTGAAGATCCGATTGACCCTGTATCAGATTCAGATTGATATAAATAAAATACAAACTCAAAGCATTTGTTTTATATTTCCAACAAATTATCGATATTTTGTTTATCGATGTGTCCCTTCTTAGTGGATAACAGCTTGACGACGTAACTTTTGCAGCACGTACCATGTACATTTGCATTGAGTTTTTTTCTATTATTTCCGAACATTACGTAATAATTTCTTAATATTCATTTTTATAATTTACAATTGTACACAATTATGATTTTTTCGTCTTTTTAATGGACCTCTAAAGGATTTGATGTGATAGGATGTTACGGGGCCCTACGGGGTCAAGGATGAAGAAAACGATTGGTACGAGATCTACAACTTTAATCCGTAGGACCTGCTATAACAATAATAAAACTACTCTAAGACAAGGTCGAGTGTCGGTTCGGGTACAAGGTCACGTCACTATAAACGGCAGGCTGAGTAATGCACTCAACTTGGGGTTCCGGGCTGGTCCCGTGCGAGTGTGACGTTGTCTTCCCCTCAAGGTCACCAGGCTTCGCAGCTGCAAGTTCGATCCGCGGGGTCGTCGCCAAGGCCGTCTTCCAGACGGTACGGAGCGGGCAGGCAACCTCAGCTGGTTCGGAGGCGGGCCGGTACGGTGCGGTGAAACTATTCCAGCCGGTATACAGTTGGACACCGGTATTCCAGCCGGTACCAAGTTCTGGGGAGACAACCACACGATTAGGCACTGGTGCGTGAATCCAATGCACAGCGCCGGGCCCCAACGTATAATTTTCTACATGGGCCCTAAGGTCGGCGGCGCTGTACAATGGTAGGTACACATAACACAAATTACACAATAAACAAAGAAATAAAACTGGATTGTTCCGGAATTAATAATCGTAAGTACGTCTGTAACCCCGTTAACCACGGTTCAATCAACCATAATTAAATGGTTCAGTAATAATTAAACTATAATACATATATAAGCTGAACCGTGGATTTAAAACGAGATTAACATTCGACAATTTACATATTTTAAAAATGTGGGTATCCATAGAAAATTATGGCGAGATATCACCGTGTTGATTTTTCTCTTAGAATATGAACAATCAAACATTACAACTAATTGAATAGTTCTTAAGCAATTACTATATTCGGCTGTCTGTCGACATGTATACTCGCGACATATATTATGGACACACTTCATACAATAACTTTCTTACAACATTTTAACGATTACGATGTTAATCACAGTTTACTTTAAATTTAATTTAATTACATTTACACAAAAACAAACTACAGCTAGGTAACTACCGAACTCCCGACCGCAGGTAGGCAGGTACTAAAAATGAGCTATCATCACGCTTAGCTCCTAGGGGCTAAGCAGGAATGTTACACGCGAATGAAGATGTTATTTTACTTTATTATTTACGTGACTATCGTTTAATACTCGCGCACTGTTTATTTAGGACACTAGACTTACCCCTTATATTGGGAACTGCTATTATATTAACTAGCCTTTATGTTAGGCTAGTAGACTACACTGTAGTACAATAGTACACTAGTAACTGGCAGAATCTAGACTATGTGTTATCTAGGTTTTAAGTTCACGTTCAGATTATCACGTACCGCCGTGAAGTCTCGCGATAGAATGAGGTCTGCCGTCTGCCTCGGCGCGAGCGCGGGGCGTGTTTTTTTTTTCTTGTTGTCGATTAGTGTTGTGCTCGATCGATTCTCCGTTTGACGGAATGCGCTGATTGGTTATCAACGCGTGTGACTCATTTTATATGCGCGTTAGCACGATGCATTACCTTAAAAGGTAATGACCGCGTTCACCACCCAGTGATGGGGGTACGCGCCGCAATCGCGAGCTACCGGTATTTACCGTTTATTACTGCTATGTTCAAATGTTTTCATTTTTTATTACCGGAACCAGTGTTCACGTAACAAGGACGTCAGTACAATGTTAAGCGCTAACGAACTGTCATAGGGATCATCATTCACCGAGCTTATTATAAGACCTGTCAAATTAAGACAGCGCCTTGTTGGTACGTAGTAAGTTAAGTCGCATGTCCGTAGATGTCATCTGTCCTTTTCTATCTGATAATGAAAGAAACAGATGAAATTAGAAAATTTTAAGTTTAGAGATGTAACAACAGAATTGGCATCAATATTTTACTTTACTTTTCTCAAAATTTTAGATTACTTCACACACCTACCTACCAAAAACATTCTAATATCTCTCGGACTATACTAAAAACGCCGCTCCACGCGTGACAGTAGAACAGCGCTCTCGCGTCCACGCGCGTCGACGCACGACGCCGCGTCGAGCGTTGCAGTGTGCCAATCGCCTTCAGTGTGCCATACCTCGCGTTTTCTGCTTTTACGCGCGTATTCTGCGGCAACGCGCGTGATTGCGTTGTCAGTGTGTGGGACCCCGCGTTTTTCTATACAAAATGGGCGCCGTAGAGGCGACGAGCGCGACGACGCGCCGCGCCGCGTCGACGCAACAACGCTCGACGCCGCGTCGCGCGTCGCAGTGTGCCAATCGCCTTTAATGTAACAATGTTCATCCGATTCGTTTCAAGAAATGGCCTTTTTAGCCCTGCAGACCTCAGATTAGAAGAAAGAAAAAATAAATAATGAATAAAACATCATTTATTTAAAAATAAGCCTAACCTACAAGTTTTTGGCAATACAAATCAGACCATTATGTTCACTTAAATCACTAATAATATATCGAGGATTAAAAGGCAAAAGGGCGTAAGTGACATCAAAAGATATCAAACAACAAACCTCAAACAATTTGATGATGTTGTGTTATTTTCGTTGCATCACTTATTGTCACTTACGTCCTTTAGTCTTTCACTAAGATATGAAATTCTCGAAGTTTCTAACTTTAACCACTTGCTTTTGTTTCTTGTTCCTTCTTATCTTCCACCTGCTTCTTCACCGGACCAGTCTGTTCTATAGGCACAACTCTTTCATTCGCCGCTATCTGAGGTGGTTTCAACGGAGCCGAGATCGACAGCACGCCATCTGACGACAGTTTAGACACAACAGAGTCCGGGTCCACTCCTTTAGGTAAAGCGTACCTTCTAGTGAAACTCCTGGAGATGAAGCCGTGATCGTCTTGCTTCTCTTCGTGTTTGGCTTCAATAGACAGGTACCCATCCGCAGTCTTGACCGAGATTTCGTCCGGCGCGAAATGTTGCACGTCTAAATTCACCTGGAATTTATCCTTCTCTACTTTGATGGTTGAGCCAACATCTTGAGCAGCTGCCAGAAGGTTTTTCCATGGTCTGTAGTAGTCGTGGTTGAATTGAGGAATAGCAATCATCGTCAGGGAGTCGTCTGGAGTCAATGCGAGTCCGAAGTGTTGGTCAAGCAGACGACGCGGACGTTGTCTCGGTAGGTAATCGTAGAAAAATGGTAACAGTGACATTTTGTTATATTCGTAACTCACTTTCAATTAAAACAGTGGTAATAAGGCGGAATAATTTCTTGGTTGCACTTGAAATAACTTGTATTGTTCACTTTCGCTCTCAAACTCTTTCGAAGTTCAAATGATGCCAAAACGGGACACGATTGGGTTTATATATATGAAAGCGCCATCTAGTTGCCTCAAGAAAGTTCTCGAATCAGACGTTTGGAACATGTAAAAACGTATCACATAGTCAACACAGTTGCAGGAGTTTGTAACAATTTGTACATGGTTATGAATTGTAAAAAAAAAAGTAAAGTAGGTACAAAAATTTGAATGATATTTTTGAAGACACTAAATTTTACAAAAAATCTTATCGTCTAATATTTTTTATTCCTATTTTATCAATCATATTTTGAACAATGAACTCCTCACACTTATTTCAAAAAGTTAAAACTGACATCTAAAAATCACCTATAAGTATTACAATGCTCCGTTTTGGACGCTGCACACTCTGTGAAAACATTTCATACCCAGTACGACCGACAAAACTACACAGTAGGCAATCTCAAGAATATTTTGTTTTATGAACCATTATAATTTCTTTTTCTTGTTATTTCCTGTTACATCATAAATACTTACATATTTAGGAGGTTGATTACAATTTAGTTTAACCCCTAATGTTATAGACTTCTTTAGGCTACTTTGGCAGATTTTGTTTCAAACTTTGATAAATAAAACTTAAATTGATTAATTTCATTACAAAACTTATAAAGACGAGTTAACTTTATGTAGTTTTCTTAAATAGTCAATATTTATTCACAAATAAATGTTGACTTTTAATTAAATCTCGCCGTGCTACATTCGTAAAACAAGACATTAAACATTACTGCTCTGTAAAACATTCGTCACAAAATGTTTACAACACCTGGTTTTGTAGTGCCATCTAGTGGCAAGTAGCGGTACTAAATTTCTAGAAAATACACTTTCTTTTAGAAATTTCCTTTGGAATTTTTTAAGAAGCATTTTCAAAAAAATATTATATTGGAAATAATAAGCATTAGGCAGGGTGGTATACACTTTTTAGCCTAAATTAGGCTACCAAATATTTTGTAACAGCTTGATTTTTTTAACAAATTCGTGAGAAAGATACCTACCTATTTTGCGTTTTATATACCAAATTGGTTAATTTATGGGTGAAAAAGGATTATTCAAGATCTTTCTACTGTAATATGTCTCCGCAATTTCTTTCTTAATATGCAAAATCCGATATATATGTAAACATTCGAACTTATCACAGGGTACTCGGAACGCCCTGCCAGCTCACGTGTTTACATCTTCCTACAATCCCGGGTCCTTTAAGCGGGGCGTGAAAAGGCATCTGACGAGGCCGTCAACTGAGTGCCACCACTGTTAACATGGTTTACGATGGTGACCCTCTTTCTAAGACTGCATGTGGCCTGGAGTCAAACTGAAGTGTCCTTTATAAAAAAAAAGTAAGTACATCTCACAGGTGGCAAACAAGCAAAAAGCACTGTGGTAAGCGGTTACCAGAGACCATGATAAATGTTTATAATATCAGAGAATTAAGTAATCAGTGATCATGGATCTCAAGCTAACCTGAAGTAACCTCAGTTAGACTCCAAGCTATCAGGTTATTTCAGGATTGGCCTTTATTGATTACCCAATTATTTATTTCTTAAAAAATTTGGAATGCTTTAAGAAGGCAAGGCACATGTGAGTGGACAGGCAGATCGGGTTGGCCTGGGGGTGACGGGTGGAGCCACCTGTCACACCAGTAGAAGCAGGCCACGGCGGTGGCGCGCTAAGAAGCGCGCCTCCCCATTCCGGGGGCGAGTCGGGGACACCGTTGTCCCCCCTCCCGAGGAGGGCCAGACCGTAAGGGATGGCCCTGGGTTAGCCGGGGTGCGAGGGATATGTCGATGACAACCTCACCTCCGGCCTAGCATCACGACCCACAGTCAGCGTGCGGTTTTAGTCGGTTCGAGTCCGACATAACCTCCCCTTCTGGCTCCGGCGGGGGAGGTACCCGAGAGGATTTCCTCACGAAAAAAAAAAGGCAGATCGGGTTTGACCTCGCAAAATATTCTGTTCAAATTAATAATGAGCGAAAATTGTAAGACCTGTGTAGGATTCATAATTTCTTTACAGCATTTTGAATGAGATATTGGCTATTTTCCTTTTGGATAAAGCAAAGGAGAACAATTTCACGAAAATAAATATGTCTTTAAATTATTGATAATTTTACAAATACCATGTTCATACTACAGCTTTATCCACACCAGTAGAATGCGCGTGAATTTGTTGCGCGTAATTTTAATCATAGAAATGATGATGAGTTTGACGCTGTTGAGATAAGGGTGAATTTGCTATTTTAACTATCATATCGATATAACTGATGCGCTTTAAATGTTCAGGATGAATTGAATGAACCATTGATGTTTGCACCGCACCGCTCGTCATAGGCAGGGTATTCATTCTCACACATTGCAATAAAAAACGGTGCGCACCGTGCGGTATGAAAGGACCTTCATCCCACGCATGATCAAGCTGTGGAATGAACTCCCTGCCGTAGTTTTACGAAGCGACTGCAATATGGGGTTTTTCAAGAAGGGCATTAGAAGGTTTCTTCAGGGTAGGCAGCGCGACTGTAATACCCCCGGTGTTACACACGTCCATAAGCCACGGTAACCACTTTCCATCAGGAGGGGCCGTGTGCTTGTCTGCCACCTAAGTGGTATAAAAAAACCACTTTATTATTCTATGCTATGGCATTTTGTATTTTAATTTAATTCTTATAGTCTTCGTTCCGATTGTATTTAAATTTTGTTTTGTATACCTGAGCATACAGATGTAAACAAAAATAAAAATTAAATAGAGCCTCACTTAATATTTGCATGCCACAGCCATTGAATGGTAGCTTCAACTAAAATCTTTTGGCTCACAATGTTCACTTCCCAAATTGTTCGCTTTTGATTTATATCAATTAGTCCTATTCTCAAAATGATCATGTGCCTAATTTTAATAATCTTATCTAACATCATTAATTATGACCACATTTCTGCAAATAATGTTTTCTCTTTATTTTAAGTCAATGATTTAAACAATATTTCGGCATTAGGCATATCTTTGTGTTGGTTCCCAATGTAAGTCCCGTGACATCTCCCGTCATAAACTCCCTAATTACGTGGGCTGAAACTCAATATTTAATACATCACTTTGTCTACACCTTTGGGGACTTACAGACGTATCGGTAGCCTGCCTTCACCGACCACCGGTGCTGGTGCATGGTACATTTTAGGTAAGCTTCTAAGCTTTACATTGACATAGCTCAGAGAAACATGATTGCTAGTATAAAATTAGTAGGAGAAAGAAAAATAACACAATTTTACAATGACTAGAACATCATTTTATTTTAAAAAAAAAGAACCAGCTTAGTACAAAAAAACCAGAACAACTAGTTCACACATCTCAGTCTTATATTTATCAAAAACATATTAAACCGAATGTTGTAAGGCTAAAGGGTGCAAGTGATATTGAATGTTCAAAGGGAAAATGTCCCAAGGATATCATATTACAAGTTACAGATTTTCTTGTAAACTGTTATTGTCACCTGCATCCTTTGGTCTTACTCTGATTGTCCTAAACCCTAAATACTTGAACTTTTTAACTTTCTCCACTTGATTTTGTTTATTGTTCCTTCTTATCTTCTTCCTTCTTGTCTTCCACTTGCTTCTTCACCGGGCCAGTCTGTTCAATAGGCACGACTCTTTCATTCGCCGCTATCTGAGGTGGTTTCAATGGAGCCGAGATCGACAGCACGCCATCTGACGACAGTTTAGACACAACAGAGTCCGGATCCACTCCTTTGGGTAGCGCGTATCTTCTAGTAAAACTCCTGGAGATGAAGCCGTGATCGTCCTGCTTCTCTTCGTGTTTGGCTTCAATAGACAGGTACCCGTCCACAGTCTTGACCGAGATCTCGTCTGGCGCGAAATGTTGCACGTCTAAATTAACCTGGAACTTATCCTTCTCTACTTTGATGATTGAGCCAACATCTTGAGCAGCTGCCAGTAGGGTTTTCCATGGTCTGAAGTAGTCGTGGTTGTATTGGGGAATAGCAATCATCGTCAGGGAGTCGTCTGGAGTCAATGCGAGTCCGAAGTGTTGGTCAAGCAGACGACGCGGGCGTTGTCTCGGTAGGTAATCGTAGAAAAATGGTAACAGTGACATTTTGTTATATTCGTAACTCACTTTCAGTTAAAACAGTTGTAATAAGGTGGAATAATTTTTTGGTTGCACTTGAAATAACTTGTATTGTTCGCTTTCGCTCTCAAACTCACTCGAAGTTCAAATGATGCCAAAATGGGACACGCTTGGGTTTATATATATGAAAGCGCCATCTAGTTCTATCAAGAAAGTTCTCGAATCAGACGTTTGGAATAGTCAACATGATGCGTCATTGCAGGTGTTTGTAACAATTTGTACTTGGTTATGAATTACTAAAAAAAGTAAAGTAGGTACAAACATTTGAATGATATTTTTGAAGACACAAGATGTTACAAAAAATCTCATCGTCTAAGATTAATTGAATGTTCATAAAAATCATTTATTATTGCCATTTTAACATATTTTTAACAACGAAGTTTGGGCGCTGCCAGCTCTGTGAAAACATTTCATACCCTGTATGACCAACAAAACTACACAGTAGGTAATCTCAAGAATATTATTTTGTTTTACGAACCATTATAATATTTTCTGTTTCTTGTTAATTCTTGTTACATCATAAATACCATTTTTATAGGTTGATTACAATTTAGTTTAACCCCTATAGTTCCAGACCTCTTCAGGCTACTTTGGCAGAATTTGTTTCAAACTTTGAGAAATAAAACTTAATTGATTAATTTCAATGCAAAAAATTATAAAGACAAATTAGTTTTATGTAGTTTTGTTAAATAGACAGTATTAATGCACAAATAAACGTTGACTTTTAATTATATCTCACTGCGCTAAATTCGTAAAACAAGAGATTAAACATTACTGCGCTGTAAAATATTCGTTACAAAATGTTTACAACACCTGGTTTCGTAGTGCCATCTAGTGGCAAGTAGCAGTACTAAATTTCTAGAAATTGCCCTTTATTTTAGAACTTTCGTTTGGAATTTTTTAAGAAATGTCAATAAATTAAATATTATAATATTGGAAATAATAAGCATCAGGTAGGGCGGTATACGCTTTTTAGCTTAATTTAGGCAGCCACATATTTTGTATGAGCGAACAAATACCTACCTATTATGCGTTTTATCTACGAAATTGGTTAGAACATTTGGTAGCCACCTACCGTCCTACTTATCTATTCGAAGTAAGTTATTTACCATGTTACGATTGTAAACAATGATAGTTACATTTATATGTGACAAGAATTATTCAAGATCTTTCTACAGTAAAATGTCTGCGCAATTTCTTTCCTATTATGCAAAAGACCTTTTGGAAATTAAATTTAACCAACATTAACCACAATTAATTTTTAATTATAAATTGAAATTCACTTTTTAACGAATATAACCAGCTAAGTTGCTTCAGCTTAACTGATTGTGTTACGTGTAGGTTTAGGTCGATGGTGATCCAGGATTCGAACCCGGGACCTTTCTATAGTAAGGCCTACACCTTATCCACTAAAGTACCAACGCTTCTACTGTTTTATTTACCATCGTTACAAATCACCACACCGCGACCGACATAATCTTTTGGGATCATCTAAATGAATATTAGTATAGTTTAAAAAAATTAAGCTTACATTTTTGCTCAGGACGGCATCTTGTGTGCAATAGCCTAACTAAATTTCTTTTATAGTATCGCTAGATGGCGTGCAATACTTTTATATTTGTCAGAGCAGTAAATTGTAAGCAACATTTTAAACAAATTTTATATAAAAAAACTTCGATGATTTCGATGATATTCTATTTTCAGGCTCTATTAGATTTTCTTTTTCAAATGACAATTTCAGTTCCAAATGTAGAACAAGAACAAGATAGAGTCCATCTATACCACTAAGGTGGCAAATAAGCCAAAGGCACTGCTGTAAGCGGTTACCAGAGACCATGATGATTGTTTATAATACCAGAGAATTAAGTAATTAGTGATCAAGGATTTAAAGCTAACCTAAAATAACCTAAGTTAGACTCCAAGCTATCAGGTTATTTCAGGATTTGCCTTGGTGATCACCCAATTATATATTTCGAAATAGAAATACAAAATAAATTACTTGCTCATAAAAATGGTACGTAACAAAGATCTTAGCAAGTAACTTAAGTATAACAGCACAACATGGTTAGGCGCAGTAAGTGGCATGCAAATTCCGATTATTAAGTACAAATAATTTTTATAAATGCTTAAGCATACTCATAAAGACACATTAGACAAATCATGATAGAAATAGAATTGAAATTAGAATTTGCTTAACTCAGATATATAGATATCTTAGAGAATATCATTATACACACCTACATTATACGCACACATATTCAAAATTTGAAAATTACATAAGTTGTATGTATATATCCCCTGATGATGGTGACCCTCTTTCCGAGACTTTGCCTTTAGCTTAACATCAGGCAAGGTGAAATCAAATGGACGTGAAAAAAACTAATTCTATAAGAAGGCAAGGCACATGTCAGTGAACAGGCAGATCGGGTTTGACCTCGCAAAATATTCATCAAATTAATAATGAGCGAAAATAGGGCTCAAATTTTTGTAGGTACCGTCAGCTATAGAAAGATGTTGACGAACAAAGTGCTCAAAATGATCTTAATTTCGTTTTTGACGCCCTTCCAGTTGACCGATTGTTGTGATATTTACTACACACCTTTCGTTTGGACTGTATGATTTGCTCTTAATACGAGATGGCACCTGTTAATTATTCATTTTTTTACATACATTATAGAGTTACCCAGTTAATTGCGTTATCTACCGAGAGAATAACTCAGCGTTTTGAATAAGATATTGGCTGTTTTCCTTCTGGAGACAGCAAAGGGAAACTATTTCAAGAAATATATCTTTAAATTATTGATAATTTTACATTAAACTGTCAGTACAGTAGAATTCGTGTGAATAGTCTATATAATATGGGCTGAAGGAGGTAATGCTGGGCAGTGTTGTCGTTATAAATACAAATTATATTTTTTTTATTTTATTGCATTTGTCGTATTTATTTACTAAAGCTGTTTTTTGTTACATTTCTGGGTATGTGCTTCAGCTATGAAAAATAAATTCATTTTCTGTCTTTCTTTCAATATTTGATGCGCGACTTTTTATCACATAAATAATAATGAGCAGGAGTTAAGGGTGAATTTGTTATTTTAACTGTTATATTGATACGCTTTGACTCTACGATGAATTGACCTTTGATTATTTAAACCACTAACTTCATTATTAAGCTATGGTCTTTTATATTTTAATCAAATTTTATAGTCTTCGTTCTGTTCAATTTTATTTTGAATACCTAAGCATGTTAATGTGAGAATTTAAACTAACCTTAAGTTAATATTTGCGTGCCATTGAATGGTAGATGTCCTTAATTGTAATAATCTTATGTAACATCAAGTATGACCACATTTCTGCAAATAAATGACAGGACTCCCTAATTAGGTACGTGGAGCTGACTCATAGTTGGCGATATAGGGGGTAATATTTAATACATCTCTTTATCTTTGAGGGCTTACAGACTTACAGACATCATCGGTAGCCTGCCTTCTCCAACCACCGGTGCTGGTATATGGTACTTTTATTATGTAAGTTTTTATACTATACCTACATACAATGATCATTGAATTACACAGCTCAAAGAAACAATTGCTAGTATAAAAATTAGTATGAGAAAGAAAAAATAACACAATTTTACAATGACTAGAACATCATTTTATTTAAAAAAAAGAACCAGCTTAATGCAACAAAATCCAGAACAACAGTTCACTCATCTCAGTCTTATACATACAAAAAAAAAATTGGAAGGCTAAAGGGTGCAAGCGACATTGAATGTTCAAAGGGAAAATATCATATTATAAGTCACATAACAGTGATTTTCTTGTAAACTGTTATTATCACCTGAATCCTTTAGTCTTACTCAAATTGGCCTAAACCCTAAATACTTGGAAGTTTTTAATTTTCTCCACTTGCTTTTGTTTCTTGTTCCTTCTTTTCATCTTCTTCATTCTTGTTTTCCACTTGCTTCTTCACCGGACCAGTCTGTACAATAGGCACAACTCTTTCATTCGCCGCTAACTGAGGTGGTTTCAAAGGAGCCGAGATCGACAGCACGCCATCTGACGACAGTTTAGACACAACAGAGTTCGGGTCCACTCCTTTAGGTAAAGCGTACCTTCTAGTGAAACTCCTGGAAATGAAGCCGTGCTCATCTTGCTTCTCTTCATGTTTGGCTTCAATAGACAAATATCCATCCACAGTCTTGACCGAGATCTCTTCTGGTGCAAAATGCTGCACGTCTAAATTGACCTGGAATTTGTCCTTATCTTCTTTGATGGTTGACCCGACGTCTTGAGCAGCAGCCAGTAGATTTCTCCAGGGTCTGTAGTAGTCGTGGTTGACTTGAGGAATAGCAATCATCGTCAGAAAGTCGTTAGGAGTCAATCCTAGTCCAAAGTTTTGGTCGAGCAGACGACGTGGAGGTTGTCTTGGATGATAATGACGATCGAAGAAAAATGGACACATAGACATTTTTTTATATTTGTAATAAACTTTCCGTTAAAACAGTTGTAATGTTGAATAACTTGTTAGTTATTTCACTTGTAGTGTTCCCTTTTACTCTCAATCTTCAAATGATGCCAAGATCGAACGCGCTTCGGTTTATATATGTGAAAGCGCCATCTAGTATTATCCAGAAACTTCTCGAATGCGGCGTCTCGAATCTGCGGGGCGTGTGACGTCAGCAAGAAGACAAATGAAAATGGAAAACACAGATGTTTGTAACATTTTGTTGTTATCAAATTATTTCCACAATATTTTTTAAAAGTCGAACATTGTGCATAGATTGTTTTTATTAAAGTATTTGAATGAATTTTTTATAGCATTTATTATGCTAACTGTTAAGTTCGAAAAACATTGGAAATAATGAAATGCTCAAGTGAGACTCGAACTCACGACCTTTCGCAGTCGCCCTGTAAGCGAAAGGTCGTGAGTTCGAATGTTTTTCGAATTTATTAAAGTAGTAATTTCGTTGGTATTGAAATACGAGGGTCGCGGCCGCGTTTCTATCCGGTGGTCCATTTACTAAACTAGTCTTTCATTTTGACGGTTGACGACAATAAATGATTTTTGACTTTGACTGCAACTTTGATAACTTTTAATGCGCTCTTATTAGAATTAGATTAACTATTTACGTCTCAAAAATATTGTTGTTTTACCACATGACTATTATATATTATGTTCCATAATATAAGAAAAACAAAAGATAGCTTGCAAAGTTCATTAAAAGTGTAGATATTGCTGCCCAAGATATTGTACAAAATGTTTATGACTACTGGTTTTGCTACGACATCTGGTGACAAGTAGCGTAACTAATTTTCTAGAAAACGCTCGCAACTGTAGAAGGTAGGTATACGGGGTAGGTAGGTAGGTAGGTAGGTAGGTATAGGTCAGGGTGGACAGAATATTATTATGATTAAGTTCCTTTTCCATGGTATAGGTACATAATATCCAGATGAGAAGTGTTTCATTTATTTATTGTTTTTATATCGATTTTCGTCATGTACTGCACAATGACGAAATAGGAACCTATCTACCTACTTATCAATGTTATTATTTTTTACATGGTCTAATAATCGGTATCTAACTTGAAAACCTAGGTAGGATTCAAGTTTATAATGAGAAGTTTCCTAATTGTTATAATTAAAGTAAGAAGCTTAGGAAAGTTTGCCGAGACTGCCTTTAGCTTAACATCAGGCGAGGTGAAGTCAAATTGACGTGTCCTAGATAAAAAAAAGTAAAAATATTATAAATTTTTAAGTTCATGGGTAGGTGGCACCTATCTGTCTACAAGTTTAAGTACCTACAACCAGAACACATAATATATTATTATATCCAACTATGATTGACATGGTTTTCCGGAGTAGAACTGCGTACAGCGCCATCTGTTGCTATTATTGTAAACGAAGAACAACAAAAGCACTATAAAACTTAACTTTATAGAAGTACAGCTACTTCTTAACAGATAGAGCTTCGATTAATTTCTAAAAAGTTTGAAAGAAAAGTAAGTGAAAACTATTCTTTCTTTAATAAAGGCCGAAAATAACACGAATACTCTTGAATAAACAATTGTTGCTGATCTCAATGAAATATCGCTTTGTTCTACGAGTGTAATAAAGAGGAACCTTTCAAATCGGTTGTTTCGATAGCGTTATCTAGTGTGTAATAGTATAACTAAGTTTAATGCCTTGCACTGCTAGATGGCGCGCTATTACTTTTTGAGAACAGTAAACCACCCCACGGTTTCATCAAGTACCCACAAAGCACCATCCAGTCTCTCTGTTTCTAATCACTTGTACCTACATGATTTTATTTTTAGGCATATTAGACTTTTTTATTGGAAGCTGCTGATGTCCTGATGTAGTACCTACAACTCAGATTCAGTTTATATTATACCAATAAGGTAGCAAACAAGCAAAAAGCGGTTACCCAATGCAATGCTATGTACCTACCCTGGTGCACTGTGCACCGTGGCTTTTAGTAATCTAGGGTCGTTGGAGTCAAGCCGAGCCAATAAAATTTGCTGTAAGATGCCATGGTTATTATTGGTTATTCCAGGTCGAGCATATTGTTGTCTCTTTCGATCCATTGATAGCCGAAGCTGATAGCCTTAGGTCATATTCTGTGCTGTGATAGATAACACCGTAACCTGGACAATAGCATAATTTGTACAAAATATCTAGGTACCTTATTTATGCAATACTAGCTTTTTCCCGCGGCTCCGCCCGCGTGGATGTCAGTTATCGCGACAAAACAGCCTATGTCCTTTCTCAAGGTATAATTACCCCTACACCAAATTTCATCAAAATCGGTTCAGTGGTTTAGACGTGAAAGCGTAACATACAGACATACAGACAGAGTTACTTTCGCATTTATAATATTAGTATGGATAATATTTTCTTGATATTCCTACCTATAATGATAATTGAAGACATGACAGTAGGATAACCAGCTTAGAGAAAGAGTAAGTATTATTAGAAAAGAAGGAAATGAAAGAAAATGCATTTATTTTTCGCAGCTGCAGCACATACTCAGAAATGTTACAAAATAACATGTTAAATGAATAATTCCGACAATTTATAGTTAATAAATATATAATAATAGTTTTTATAACGTAAGTATAACATTTTATATTCTCTGTCTAAGATAACCAGGTAGGTAACCTACCTACTTTTTTATACTTAAAAGGACACGTCAATTTGACTTCACCTCGCCTGATGGTAAGCTAAAGGCAAAGTCTCAGAAAGAGGGTCACCATCGTAAACATGTACCATGTCAATAGTGGTGGCACTCAGCTTGACGGCCTCATCAGATGCCTTTTCATGCCCCGGACCGGACCCGGGACTGAAGGAGAGAGGAAACACGTAAGCTGGCAGGGAGTTCCAGGTCTTAATGGTGCGGCTGCGGCTGTCTGTCTGTTACTGTCGTTTAGTGAATGGCTTGTTGGCTTGGCCTAGGCATTGGTCTCTTTTTTATGCAGCTTTGTCTGTGTCTGTGACATAAAAATGGCGAGACTTCCTAGGTATTTGTTGTCTACCTAGGTAGATAAGGTAGGAAATGACATGTTGTACCTACTTGTAGGACTTGCAGATAAGTTTTTTATACCATATATAAGTGACAGACAAGCACACGGCCCACCTAATAGAAAGTGGTTAGGTAGGTATTAAGTCTAGTTCTAGTAGGTCAGTTCAAGGTGAACCTAACTCAAAACCTACCTACATATTTAATTTCCTAAAGATGATAAAATTATACGTTAATTTTACTATTGCCCAGAGGGGTATTAAAATAAAATATTTAAATATCTATTATTAACATACCGCCAACTGCAATATCTTTGATATTACTGTATTGTGATTAATCAATGAATTTTCAATTTTAAGTCTTGTGCAATACAAGTTCAAATCCATTGTTGGACAGCTAATCGCGCATCCCTACCATTGTAGATTATTCTAGTCGTTTCTATAGCAGGATGCATTTTCTAGAAATTTAGTTACGCTACTTGCCTCCAGATGGCGTACCAAAACCAGTAGTTGTAAACATTTTATAATGATTGTTGAAGTTGAACAGCATCACGCTCAAAATAACTTCGAAGATTATTTTTTGATAATTTAATACTAAACATAACACATAACACAAACTCGCGCCTGTATTCCCCGAAGGGGTAGGCAGAGGTGCTAGCACCCACATTTCGCCAGTTTATGTTTAGGTCCCAATGTAATAGGTGGCGAGCCAATTGCCATTAACCGGGCGCGGCGGCGCGCTAAATAGCGCGCCTCCCCATTCCGGGGGCGAGTTGGGGACACCGTTGTCCCCCCTCCTGAGGAGGGCCAGACCGTTAGGGATGGCCCTGGGTCAGCCGGGGTGCAAGGGATATGTCTATAACAACCTCACCTCCGGCCTAGCACCAAGACCCACAGTCGGCGTGCGGTTTTAGTCGGTTCGAGTCCGACATAACCTCCCCTTCCGGCTCCGGCAGGGGGGGTATCCGAGGGATTTCCGCACGAAAAAAAAAAAAAGCCATTAACCGGGCACTTATAAACCTGCGATAAATACACACATAACTTCGAAAAGCATCGAAAAGTTATTGGTGTGTGCCATGGTAAACCTGGGATCGAATCCGAGACCTCGTCTCAGCAGTCCATTACCCATACCACTAGGCTACCGCTAATTTAATACTAATAGACTTATTACCAATGATCGGAGTAGGTAGAGCTATTTTATGTACTTTCCATATGTCCAACATAATATGGATATTCCTTTTGCTTCCATTTGCTTTTTAAGTAGAAATATAATAAAAAGCTATTTATGTATCTACATATTTATAATTTAAGCTAGATAAGTACAATGGCGGGTTTAAGGGTAGTATAATAAATAGAAAGAAACTTGATTGATTAAACTGCATATATTAATTTACTTACTTCAATATGTCGATTGATATTAGATCAATTTCCGATAAATGGCTTTTACTTGGTGCAGTAAATAGTGCCTACAGTTAGTTGCAAAGAGCCGCGCCAAAAATCAGCTCAAAATAGTCACGTATCCACTTTTGAAATGGAAGTAATCGAGTGAGACAACATTTTACAACAAGTTACTGTCAGTAAACCATTGAATTCTAGTGGTGCAGAAAGAGACAAAAACAGGCGCGTCACTTTAACGATAGAAAGACCATGGTAATTGTTTTCGTTTGTTTGCGTAATGCAGCGATATCACGAGTTTCAACAAAACGGCAATTTCGCACGTTTGTCAAAAAAAGTTTGGCAACGTGTTGGTGATGTTTGGCAATGTCATACAATGTCGGTTTTACAATGGCGTACATATACATTTTAGTATACATATCGACAAAAAGATTTATATTCATTAAAATCCCGGAGTATCAGTTGGAATATCCATACTAACATCAATGTTTGCGATCAATGAACCTAAATAGCTCTACCTACTCCGATCAGTGCTTATTACCCAATAAGTTCTGTACTCAATTATCTTTTATTCCAATTTTAATGATATTGAATTAAGTTCATGTCCCTACCTCAATTTGTATATTTAAGTATGAATGTCATGATTATAGATTCTTTATAAAATATTACTTCATACTACGTCGGGCGTAAACAGTTTTGCAGGACCAATTACTATTGTTTGTATAAATTTTGTTAAGTAATAAATTAATTTAGAGATCTTGTCATAAAATTATTAAAAAACTAAATAAATATTTACCTTTTGTTATTTACAATGAATATTTTAAATGTATTCTAAGTCAATAATATCATAAAACTATCTTTAAACAATATTGTGCGCAATTTAAAAAAAAAATTGTGTAAGTATTGATAACAACAAATTGTTATTCACATCTGCATTAGCTCATTCCTTTTCATTCGGCGTCATATTGACGACACAAACCCCTCGGCCGCGAAGGTTCGAGACTCTTGTTCGAGAAGTTTCTAGACACTACTAGATGGCGCTTTCATATATATAAACCCCGGCGAGTTCGAGCTTGTTATCATTTGAAGTTTGAGAGCGAAAGCTAACATTACAAGCGAACTAACTACAAGTTATTCTACATTATTTCTATTCTACGGTATAACTGAAATCAACTAATATCAAAATGTCGCTTTACCCATTTTTCTTCGATCAACTTCCGAGACAACGTCCCCGTCGTCTGCTTGACCAGCACTTCGGACTCGAATTGACTCCAGAAGACTTACTGACGATGATTGCTATTCCTCAAATCAACCACGACTACTACAGACCATGGAAAAACCTACTGGCTGCTGCTCAAGATATCGGTTCAACCATTAAAGAAGATAAGGATAAGTTCCAGGTGAATTTAGACGTGCAGCATTTCGCGCCAGAAGAGATCTCGGTCAAGACTGTGGACGGGTACCTGTCTATTGAAGCCAAACACGAAGAGAAGCAGGACGATCACGGCTTCATCTCCAGGAGTTTCACTAGAAGGTACGCTTTACCTAAAGGGGTGGACCCGGACTCTGTTGTGTCTAAACTGTCGTCAGATGGCGTGCTGTCAATCTCGGCTCCGTTGAAACCACCTCAGTTAGCGGCGAATGAAAGAGTTGTGCCTATTATGCAGACTGGTCCGGTGAAGAAGCAGGTAGAAGATAAGAAGGAAGAAGAGAAGAAAGCTAATGGAGAAAGTTAAACAATTCGAGAATTTAATCTTCAGTGCAGTGCAAGACATTTGAACCGTTAAGCATTCGATTGATTCGAAGTTGCTTGCATCCTTTTAGCTTTAATACCTAGGTGTGTACCATTCCTATTATATGTGTAAATTTTGTATGAGTGAATTTTTGTACCGGATTTGTATGCTGTAAGTTGCTTGCATACCTACTTTAAGTTTTAATACCTAGGTGTACCTTCCTATTAGTTATTTGTGTAAGTTTTGTATGAGTGAATCTGGATTTGTTTGCTGTAAGGTTGTCTTTTTTTAATAAATGACGTTGTGGTCATAATTTGTCAAATTTGTTTTTTCTTTTCTTTCTCCTACTTAGGGCCGATTAGACCAAATGCGAGTGAATGTATTGTTCATTCCTAGAATAAAAATGCAATATCACCCACATATTGGCTGTTTACTTGTGAACATGAATCGCGTACGGTTGAATGTACCTTTTAAACATAGGTAGGTACCACGCTATACCACAGAATAGTGGCTATACTCTGGAAGTATAGGTTGAACCATATCTCTTGGACCTAATCGCGAAATATAAACGCCTGACGCGTGTGGATTATTGTAATTAAGTAGGTACCTAGATTATTTTATTGGTGAATTTGAGACTTTATTTTATTGGTGAATTTGAGATTGTCCACCGCCATAAGCACCTCATACATCCAATAAACGTGGTACTTACTGCGCGTATATAGAATAGAATAGAGCACACATTTTTAGGTCCAAGATAATTATAGACATCGACCTGTAAGTATCTATTTAGTCATACGTATAGAAACTACTACTAGTCTTTACAACATGATCTAGTATACCTACCTACATAATCTATAAAAGATACAATTGTATGGTAGATCCTATCCTTTAGTCGCTGAGTACTTTTAAAAAAAACTAAAATACTTACATTGACCTGTCTGTATATTCTAGAAACGGGTTATTCCCGTGCGCTCCAAATCTATTGTTCTCTAAAATTCATATTTTCATACATTGATTACCAGGAGCTCCACGGATGTTTTTATTAAAATAATAAACAAAGCCAAATTTACCAATTTCATTCCCTAGAGCTCCAAAATATTGTTTAGGTACTTTGACATATTATTCCCAGCAGCTCCAATACAAAAGTCAATTCTTCAATATAAAAATCGTTCCCACCAGCTCCAAAAAATTAAAAGTAACGTCGGCAAAAACCCGAACGTAGTAAAGAACGAAATCTGTCAGTGCGGTGGTGCGCCCACGCAGCGTTGTCGCGTCACCCCCACCCCGCACCTTTCCTTGCAATCTAACATTGCCTAATGATGTGCAAACAGTGGTCTCGAACCTACCGATTTTTCGGTATTTCTACCGATATGGGCTCTGTTCTACCTAAATATCGAAATATAAAGTTTTTCTACGATTTCAGAGTATATATGGAAATTCTCAATTGATACAGAGTGGCGCATTTTAAGAAATTGTGAATAAATCAAAACATTTCCTACTACCACTACTACTACTCTAGCAGGTATACTCTGCGCCGTATACGGATGGCCTCTTAGCCCTGCACGACTCCTGTGAACGAAAGGAGAGAGTGGGACTATTGGAAGAGCTCATCCGAACATTCACCATGATAGAGACGGTAGAATACTGCCAAAGACGCAACATCTCTACGGCTCTGCAAAGGCTCGAGGGTATTCGTGACCTCAGGATTCCCAATAAAGGGGACCGCACGTCGCTGCAACCTATCGAGAGTATCTAGTAAGTACTTTGCGGAGCCATCCCAGAGATGTGAGCAGTATTCCACGCAGGAACGAATTTGGGTCTTGTATAGAAGACACCGCTGCTCCAGCGTGAAAAAGGTCTCACTCTGTTCAGGACTCCAAGTTTACGCGAGGCTGATTTGATGATGAGTTATGATTTGATGAATATGTTTATTTGCGTTGGTCTGGATATTTTCATACCTCGGAGATCACGTTAAGCCGTGGGCCCCGGTTGTAATACGGACATCTATGGTAGCTATTGCAGGTATTTTGAGCCCTAAAAAGTTCAATAACTGCAATACTTCAATATTGCCAAGGGGTTTTGGAGGGCTCGTTTGGTGGAAAATATCAAAGTGCAAACACGCAGGGTGAAGTAGTACAAGGAACACTAAACAACATAATTCTGTAAATTCACTCAATATGCACGATAACTTTACAACAGATGGGCCTTGTGTTTGTCTGCCACTAAAAGTATAAAAAATTTACTACATACATATAATCACACCTTTATTCCCGGAGAGCAGGGGTGGTTAGGCAGAGGTGAATTAATTCTCACATTTCACCTATTATTGGCTTCGGTCCCACGTAATAGGGGGTGAGCCTATTGCCGCATTTCGGGCACTATTGTTGACTCAAGTCATGCATCTGAGGCTGAATAAATTAAATCCTCATACATTTAACTATAGAGCGTATCATTGGTAGATCTTGTAATGTCAGTTGGGTGTTATTTCAATCTGCTACTACCGATAATACAATATGGCTGCAATCTTATCGATTGCGTAATTATCTAATAGTAAGATCCCAGAAATGATAACAGTATGCCAGGAGAAGCCAACCTATTTATTATTAGGTATTAAAGATACCGCTGCTCCTTTTATATAAAAGAGACCAAATGTGGGCAGAGAAACACTCAGTTCCGGTAAATTTTATCAGACCAAATAAATGCGGCCGCGTGGATATCAACTCCAGTACCTATCAATTTGGAAGTATCTACATCATCTGCTGTTACACAAGCTTGCCTATACAAGGAATACGAGTATATAGAAAAATGAGGCTATATGACCCCATCCCAGTCAATGCTGTAGGTATTTGCTCTCTTGCCCACTGCGCCTCTCTCCTCTACCTGTGTGTAAGGCAACGAACAACGATGTCACTGTGGTCGATGGAATATATCAAAAACTGGAACTAACCACCATTGGCTCGTCATAGCAGAGGACCAAGGCTCCGGGTTTTCTTGAAACTATTTTGTGTGATGCTTGATGTATTATAATGTATAACCGATTTCAAAAATGGAGGAGGTTCTCAATTCGTTTCTCAATTCGTATTCATAATATTTTTTTTCATGTATGTTCACCGATATTTCCGCAAATTATAGACGGATTTCAAGTTTTTTTTCTTTGTTGGATAGAGTTCACTTCGGAGGTGGTCCTTTTTCACCAGGTTAGGATCGGATGATGGGATGAACGAGAAATCGAGGGTAACCAATGAAAATTGTATGCTCGTATCGTGCTTTTGTTACGTAATCATGTTTTGCTCAGGTATATGCTTTAGGGTGTCAACATCTGATGCTGTTGTGCTGATGATGAAGCTACCGAACTCCTTAACGGTTAGGAGTTGGGGGATAGTACTGAAATTGGTCGATGATAACATTAAGTATTATGTAGGCCTAATGTGTTGCTTGTGAGGTATGCTTGTATCAACATCTGATACTGCTGTGCTGATAATGAAGCTACAGAACTCCTTAACGGTTGCGTATGGTGTTTTTGTTACGTAATAATTTCTTACTCAGGTATATGCTTCAGGGTGTCAACATCTGATGCTGCTGTTCTGATGATGAAGCTACTGAACTTCTTAACGGTTAGAAGTTGGGAGACAGTACTGTCATTGGTCGATGGAAACTATTCAGTAGTATGTAGGGCTAACGTGTTGCTTGTGAGGTATGCTTGAATCAACATCTGATACTGCTGTGCTGATAGTGAAGCTACAGAACTCATTAACGATTAGGAGTTAGGGGACAGTACAGCAATTGGTCAATGGAAAATAGGTAGTAGTATGTAGGGCTAACGTGATACTTGTAAGGGTAGGTGCTACTTCTGAAAAAATCACGAAATTTCAGAGATATCGTAATAAAAATCTCAGTGAAACAGAGACAGTTCCTCAATTATTAAAAATAATAAGGATGCTTATAAATGGGGTTTATCTACTCCTGAGGTGGTCTTTTTTTATCGTGTTTATTTATCGTGCGCCGGAGCCGGAAGGAGAGGTTATGTTGAACTCGAACTGACTAAAACCATATGCCGACTGAGGGTCGTAGTGCTAGGCCGGGGGTGAGGTTGTTTTCGACATATCCCTTGCACCCTGGCTGGCCTAGGGCCATCCCTTACGGTCTGGCCCTCCACGGGAGAGCGGACAACGATGTCAACGACTCGCCCTCGGAATGGCTCCTCATTCCGGGGGCGAATTGTTGACACCGTTGTCCTACGCGCGTTGCCACCGTGGCCTGCTTCTGCTGAGGTGATAGGCGGCTCCACACGTCACCCCCAGGCCTGCACTCATGGGGGACTCTCTAAATCCTGTTATTTTAAACATTTTTTCCTATTTGGTTTTGGAGTCGGTTCATTTTTTTTTAAATTATTTATAATTTGTTCAGTTCGTAAGTTGTAGAAACATGATTTAAGAATTTAGGAAGAAGGAAGAAGAATATTTAAACCATTATAACTGATGAACATGTTTAGTCCACGTTTAGCTATGTTTATCCACATACTTGATAATGATTTTGTCAGCAAAATATTGAATTTTTCAAAATCCTTCCGCAGTATTTGCCAAGCCTATAGAAGAAGTCTGTCTATTTTCGTAGTTTTCAGTAGTTTAGCCCTGTATACATTAGTCAGTCACTCAAAAAAGACTGTCTTCATAATATGTAATTGAAAAATACAGTGTGGAAGATGTCAAGAAAAAATTTGAAAACATCTTTGTTTCTTTTTTTAAATAAAGGATTGTTTTCTTTGTGTAAAATTCATTATTTCCAGTATTTCGACTACTTCCGTTCCAGTTGGGATGAAAATCTTCCACCATAAATATTGATGAGTTTGAGCTATTCGAAACTTAACGCGCACGAAGTCGCGGGCAACAGCTAGTGACAAAATCTAATAATAGTAATATAGAAATAAAAGCATTAACACTCACATTTCATTAAACAATATAATACCTAGTCAGTCCCACGTAATAGGGGGTAAGCATATTGCCATATTCCATGCACACTCGAGTCATGAATCTGAGGCTGAGTTAGCTGTATATTATATAATCTGTCTGATGTTAAACAGCCCAGTGATGTTATTATAACTTCAGTGCAAACATGCTTTCTCTGTAAAACCGCTTGAATACCAAATTCATACCTAACTCAAGACTTGGCTAATAGACACTACTTCCTGTTAACCTATTGACGTCCTATTATCGTATTATAGTATTAAATGTTTTTAATTCTGCTAACCGTACACTTTGTTTTGGAGCTGTTGGGAACACAGTATTTTGTTACTTAAAATATTATAATTTGGAGCTCCTGGGAATTGATGTATAGAGATAAGAAGTTTCGAACGAAAAAGCTTACATACGTTTTTGGAGCTCTTGAGAACGATTTTATAAAATAATATTAATATTTAATTTTAGTCTTGGAGCGCTTGGGAGCAAAATCGTGGAGCGGACGGGAATAACCCCTAGAAACTAGGCTCTTTGTCAAGAATCACCCAAATATTTTTGAGAGGATTGGTGATAGGAGTCGTTATAGTCAAAGAGACCCCACTAAACTAGTGGTCCAAAAGTGTCGAACTACACATCACCATGAAACTTGCCTGTTTATGTGTACGAAGGTTTATAATGAAATACCACAAGTTTGACGAGAGCTCCCTCCTAGAGCTTTTGGGTCCAAGCTCAAGGCATGGTTGCAGGAGAGGTGCTTCTACACCATACAAGAGTACTTTTCCTATCGAGAGAATTTAAATTTGTAATAAATTATCCTGCTGATAATTTGTTACTTTGATTTTTTGTTTGTGACCATGAAACACAATCTTGACATTCCCTTATAATTAATAATTCCAAAATATAGTTTTTTATTTTTTATTTGGACGGAATCAATAAATGACGTACTTAGTTTTATATAATTATATCCATTTGACATTGCTGTGTATTAGAATATAATGTCTTTGAAACTTTTGCATGCCAATTTTGGTGAAATACGCTAAGCTACCTTTTGTAAACCGAATACCATATTAACTATAATGTACCGTATTTCGTGCGAATAAATTATCATTCATTCATTCATTCTACCTCAAACGCAGTCTGTAATTTTCACGTTATACCAAATGTCATTTAAAATGAGCGTTTCAACTAAATACGGCTTTGTATACGTCGCGATAGGTCTAATGCTCATATTGCCCATTTAGCGATACGTATATGTCGCAATAGGTCTAAATCTCATTATGTCCATTTAGCGATCCGTCTACGTCGCAATAATTCTAATCCTCGTATTGCCTATTTAGCGATAGAACTATGATATCCTATTGCCTATATCATCTTTGGGTAAAACAATCCAGCGTAGACCACGACATTTTGGGAAAGGGACATTATGGGAAGTTGACATTTTGGTACCAGGGGACATTTTGGGAAGTTGACATTCTGACAACTTTTTCCTGTATCTCAGCTTATATATAGCTATATAAGACCGAAAGGCATCGGACGGAGTATAGTTAAATTGAAGAACAATAAGATAAAGAATAAAGGTGAAGTGGGTTCTCTTCACAATGGATGAATGCATAGATACATAATAAGGCGATAATGGCCAATTCTTTTTTCAAAATGCCATCGCCATTGACTCCCAACAATTTGTGATTGTATTTTTATAGAACTATTCTTCATTCTTTATTGTAAACAAATAGTACAGAGGTATTACCTACAAGATAATTTCAAAAATACCTACAAAGGCTATCATATTTATTGGACGACCCGACGACTTGGGTGGGTCGGGCGATAGATGCCTCGAACGCTATTTACCACAGTCTATATAACGACTAATCCTCCTGCTTACGTCCCGTCCATCTCTCATTATGTTATAGGTTTATTTTACCGTAGTCGCAAAATGTCTAAAAACTTGAATGTAGCTGAGATTACGGTACAGTCGATTGAAAAATAGTTATGCCTGGTCTTAGATGATCTGGTATAATTGTATGGTTTTGGTGGAAGACTTTCATGCAGTGGACACTCAGAGTGGACGAGATGCCCTAAAGGACTTTTAACTAATACTGTGTACCTACCTTATTTTTACCCGACTGCGCGACGCAAAGGAGGGTAATGTGTTTATCAGTCTATGTATGTATGTATGTATGTATGTATGTATGTTTGTTTCTATGTGGCGTTCTAGAGACCAAATGCTTGGGCCGATTTGGATAATTCATACGTCAATCGATTCGTCTTAACCTTGCGAGTGTCACTAAAGACATGACAGTAATCAAAAATCCACCACAGCGACAACCAGACGCCATATTGTCAAAATGAAAAAAATAAAAGTCGATGACCTATGTCAAGTGGGGTGTCGTTGAATAGGTATTTTAAAATCATCTTTAGGTTCCTTTCATCATTTTTCATTTTAAATAATAGTTTAGGATATAAAACGATTTAAAGTGGTTTAACAAAACAATCATTCTCGCTAATTTTCTTACTTATTTATTTAAGTTTTATTTCAAGTATAAACGATATGTAAATTACAAAAAGATATAAATGTCATATCATAACTCAAAAGTATAAAATAAAATAAATTATTAAAAAATAAAAAACCCGACTGCCACTGAAAAGACCTAAATAACTTTGATAGCAGGCGGTACCCATTTGCCAATCATAAACCGAAAGAAAATTAATGGGTACCGCCTGATATCAAAGTTATTTAGGTCTTTTCAGTGGCAGTCGGGTTTTTTATTTTTTAATAATTTATTTTTTAAATTTAAAATTAAAGAATTGATACTATTAAGAAAAGAAATTATTAAATTGTACGTAAGCATTTATGTGTAAAGACTAATTTAGATTTTATACGTATGACGTAAGTATTAAAATCGATCAGGCGCTAGGGGTCTACTTATTAAAATGCCTAACTTATCTAATAAATTAACCCTCCACTCACCGCGCACGGTGCAAAGGCGCCCATTTTGCGGCATTGCCCCGCTAAATAGTAATAGCCACCTTTGTCCCAGATACGAGCCGAAAGTAAAAATCTGTTTTTCTCTTCAAAATGGTTGTGTTAATTTAAAGCTTTTGAAATCAACACAACTAATTTTTCGATTTACTTACCTACTGATATTTTGAAAAAAAAAAGAGTGGTTAAAATAATAGTAGATTATTGCATCTAGCACATAGTAATTAATTATTGCACCGAGTGCCTGATCTAACAGGCACGAGGGCAATATAAATTACTTAAGGCGAGGTGCATAATCTGCTTTTCTTTCAACTATTACCTATAGGAATAGTACATAAAAGAAACTCATATCAAACAGTTAAAATAGAAGTTTAATTATTGGAATTAAAACTTATACTTGAGCAATTATTAAATCAGAGTTAGCAGGAATCATTTTAAATTGGGAACAAGTAGGATAGAAACGAATAATACGAACGTAAAAAAAAGTATTGATATCGGCTGGCTGAATAGAGCTAATCCATTGAGATTGGCACCTTCTGGTGCGATTAAAAAATAAACTGTGCAATAATCAAATTTCATACATTTTTATTGCTCTAGCTAGAGCATTAAAGACTCGCTTTGTACTGAGTTTTTAGTGTGATTGTGATGAAATTAAAGCATAGTTGGAAGAAAAAATCTTTTTTCACTTACTTACGTTACGACAAAACATCCAATATTACATTCGGTATTAAAGAAATACAACCTCTCAACCGTACACTTTTTTTTCTGTGTGCCAGTTTATTTTCATAAACTGCTATGGGTATTGCAATTAGGCGATCAGGATACGGTGGTCCTAACCCACGGTAGCCTGATCCCCTAATGAACCAGCACTTTGCTGAACGAAGCCAGCTAGCTTCGAGCTGGCGATGACGGGGCTCTAAACAGTTGGGTTGGTTTAAATCGACATATTTTACTGGTTTGTACTTAGATATGGTTTTGGTAGTTACATAATGGCTCTTATAATTTATTGGATTTATCTCCTTTTAATTAAAAAACTTAAACAAATTGATAGTATTATTCTTAGAAGTGGTTTCTGTTCCAGCTTATAATTCAAATTGGTATCATATCGCACAACTCCCAAAATGTTTGCAACTTAGCTATTATTTTACTTCACATTATTTGACTTTTTATAATGGTTAGAGAACTTAGATTACCGAAATTTAATAACAGTGACGTGAATCTGGTGTCTAAAGGTATTGATTTTCATTCAAATGTACCGTTCCGTGATCTTTCCCCCTTCATTTAATAGTGGGAGTCTCAATTTCCCATTCATGAATACTTTAGTGCCCTGCTGTAGGCCTACCTACTAGGAGTACCTACTTATTAAGTGACTTTAAAAATATTGTTTGCCAAGCTTGGGCGTATAGCACGTGTTAGCCTAGACCTTCGGGGATATGAATTTTATTATGTATATGAAAATTTTGCTTTTTGTTGTATAGGTACATGCTATAAGAGTATTATTCAAAAAGAAAAGATATTATTTATTTACGAAACTCATAAGCCAAGTTCAAGTACTCAAAGGTTTGTAACTTCTGGCCAGACTACCCCCACCTAACCGTATGCGCGTTAGTGATGCGCAGTACATCCGAAACTGTAAGGGCTAAAGCACACAGGCTGATTTTAGCTCCAACGACTGGATTTTAATAGCTTTCCAACAACTGAAAGACGCGCTCAACTGCAGTATTAAGCACACCTACGAACCTCACCCGCAATATGCAAACTACAAATCGCTTTTTGTCACTTGATGTTACATTACTCATACATTTGCAAAAACCAATACTAAAGGTAGCCTGTGTGTCCACGCCTTCGCACGCTAAATAATTCATTTTCCCATAAATAATTCCACAGAACTGTCATTGTATTCATGTTTTATCGATTATGGTGATCTCGAGCAAGTCAAACTACGCATTTGTGTTTGGTTTGGTACCGAGGATGTATAAATTTATGACGTAGGTAACTACGTAAACGCCTCAATACTAGAAATAGGATGATTATTATGCAACAAGAAAATAATGAAATATGCACTCAATTTAATAATTAGTATGCTAAGCATTAATAGGCTAATGCCTACTAATGCTATATAATCAAATTGAAACGATCAATCAAATTGAAACTCGGCATGAGAGGCAATTATTTTCTTAGTCTATTCGAGTCCGAAACTCAAATAGACTAAGACCGCACGTCGCGTCGTCTTGGGCGTAGGATAGCCCCATCCCTCGCATCTAGCCGACCCAGGGTCATACCTGGTATTGATATTTCTACCTTTTCCTGCTTCTGCTAGGATGACAGGCGGCTCCACCTGTTATCCCTAGAAAGATAAAAAAGACAAAATATCTTTTTTTACCCGACTGCCGTAGGAAGGAGGGTAATGTTTTCTCGAGAATATGTATGTATGTATGCATGTCCATTTCTTTGCCACGCCCTACAGCCTGAACGGCTTGACGGATTTTAACATGCGAGCTGTCATTTGATTTGTCGTGATCGCGTTAGTGACACTGGGTATATTAAAATTTCTAGAAAACCAAAATGGCGGTTATTTGGCGCCAAAATTGTTTGACCGCAATGTACGCAAAAACTAAGGAACAAGAGTCGATATGGTTTTATAGTAGGTCTTGGTCAAACTTAAAATCTGATGTTAGTTTGATTGCAATCAGTTAAGTAGAACTGGAGAAATGAGCAAAAATATAATACACTAGCTTTTGCCCGCGGCTCCGCCCGCGTGGAAGTCGGTTATCGCGACCAAACATAGCCTATGTCCTTTCTCATGGTCTAATCTACCCCTATACCAAATTTCATCAAAATCGGTTCAGTGGTTTAGGCGTGAAAGCGTAACATACAGACAGACAGACAGACAGACAGACAGACAGACAGACAGAGTTACTTTCGCATTTATAATATTAGTATGGATGTAGCGCCGCTGTTTCTGGGCAGACTGCTCACCATCTCCTCGAGTATCGGAATCTTAGGTGACATTCAGTACCGCTGTCATCTATAAGACAAGGTTAGGCTGGCATCAAAGAAACTAGGCGTGCTAGGTGCCAGGGCGAAGCAGTACTTCACTGTGGAGCAGCGACTCCTTCTATATAAAGCGCAGGGTCGGGTCCACATGGAGTACTGTTGTCACCTCTTTGCCGGAGCGCCTGCATGCCAGCTTAACCCCTTCGACTCGGTACAAAGACGGGCTCTGAGGCTTGTCGACTATATATCCCATACTCACAGGCGATGTGGAACCCCTCACCATTAGGAGGATCTTTGCCTCGTTGTGTTTGTTCTACCGCCTATACAATGGATTATGCTCAGAAGAATTGTTCGACATGATGCCCACAGCTATATTTTATCACCGCACCGCTCGCCATAGGCAGAGAATTCATCCTCACACACTGCGATCGAAAATGGTGCGCACTGTGCGGTATGAAAGAAACTTCATCCCACGTATGGATAAACTGTGGAATGAACGCCCTGCCCTGGTTTTCCCAAGCGACCACAATATGGGGTTCTTCAAGAAGGGCATTAGAAGGTTTCTTCAGGGTATGCAGCACGTGTAACGCCCTAGGAGTTGCATGCGCCCATAGGCCACGGTAACCACTTTCCATCAGGTGGGCCGTGTGCTTGTCTACCACCTAAGTGGTATAAAAAAAACATGAAATGAAAATTTCAATTTCTTCCTTCGCAGTATTATCCACATATAAATCCACAGTTGATGGCATTCAGACCATTAGAATCTTTGAAAAATGTTTTTCGAACTTAAAAGTTAGCATAATAAATGCTATAAAAAATCATTCAAACATTAGAATCTTGATGGAAAAACTCCGAGCAAATAAAGAGAATCTGTACATACTCTTCATCGTTCTGGAAAAGGCTTTCGATCGAGTATCTCGGAAACTGATCAGGGAATCCATGAGAGCACACGCGATTCCCGAGCGCTACGTTACGATTGTCCAGGATATGTATTTCACCACCACCTGCGTTAAAAGTCCCGCAGGTTTTAGCGATCCATTTCAGGTAAATGTAGGAGTGCACCGAAGCTCAACATTAAGCCCTTTTTAATCTCTGCATGAACTACATAACCCGTGAAATACTGGAACCTACCCCATGGTGCATGTTGTACGCGGATGACATCGCGCTAATATGCAAAACCACCAAGGGTTTTCAAGAAACGTTTAATCAATGGGTAGAACAGGTAGAGGGTCATTAAAACTGAACACATGAAGTGTGACTATGGGGGAATAACCGACGTGGGTGCCGACGTGTGCATAGATGGTATGCCACTGCCCAAAGTCACAGCCTTCAAGTACCTCCATTCCATTATAACTCCTCATGCCAATGTAGATGAAGACGTCGACCATCGCATAAACACTGCATGGCTCAAGTAGCGGTCACTTACTGGTGTTCTCTGTGATCCCAGAATGCCAATCAAGATCAAAGGTTAAGTGTACAAGACAGTAGTGAGACGTGCAGCTGTGACGCGCCTGGTTAAAGTTCGTAATTAACATATTACAGGCACTTTCGGGGTGGCTCCTGTCGTGGACAAAGTGAAGGAGAGTCGCCTACGCTGGTATGGCCATATCCAAAGACGCGAAGTTCAGCACGCTGTTAAGAAAGTTCTCAACATGCCCAACCAGCCCAGAGGAAGGGGAAGACCACTCGCTGCTTGGTGGAATAATATTAAGAAGGAGATGGACCAGGACAGCTTTAGCACCCAGACAACCCAGAACAGAATTCTCAGAGACCCGACCCCAGATAAACTGGGAACATGGGTTGGACAAAGAAAAAAATTTGCTTTTCAGTTGTATTTTTACTTTGCAGTCGAGTTTTTTGTATAGGTATGCTAAAAATCATAGATGCCTAAAATTCCTAGCTTTTGGAACTACAATTCCCTTATTTTACTTTACGGCACGATAATTTTTCTTAAAGCTACAGCTTGCAGAAAAACAACAAAACAGTTTTTTCGTTCACTATTTTTTGTGGCCATTACCGTGGCTAAAGAAGACTTTGAAGAACGCGACCAGTTTTCCTACTACCCTCTCCAAATTTCAACTAAAAATAGTTTTTGAATTCCAAGATAGTGATGATGATGATTGAACAATTGTTTTACGTGTATTTTTAAATTCATATACCTATTTTATTATTTTTTAATACTTTTAAATAAATTATTGTCCACAAAATTCAATACTAACTGGCCTAAGCTTGAGTTCATTTTATTTTTTTCGTTTCAACACCGACATTAAGGAATCCCTTTTCTATATGGCAGTTTATTTTTATAAACTGCAATGGGTATTACAATTAGGCGATCAGGATACGGTTGTCCAAGCGCACCGTAGCCTGATCCCCTAATGAACCAGCATTCAGCCGAATGTACCGAGCTAGCCGCGAGCTGGTAGGCCAGGGCCTCATAACATTTCTGTTGTTTTAGTCTGGACAGAAATATTGTACATTTCGCTGGATATAATAACACATTTAAAGGCTTTTTGTTTTGCACACTTTTATCTTTATACCACAGTACTTATAAAGTATACCAATATATATATATAAAGTGTATGTATATTAAACATAGCATAACCTACACCTAGCATAAAAAACGAAGATCTTAAAATTTCAAGATCTTCGTTGCGCTACAATGGTAGCGTATCCATCCAGAAGTAAAATACTATATTATTATCATTCAAGAAAATCTAGAAAATTCTAACGGAAAAGTAACTTCATACAACATACGAAGGTTTGTTACCACTGGGCAAGCTTACCCCACCAAACCTCATGCGCAGTGAGATGCGCAGTACGCATTACGTTCTATTTTATGCTGTAAGAAAGACCGTGTACAAATCCTCAGAAAATGGCATTTGTTTAATCTATAATTTCCTTACAATATCATTCGCTAGCCGAGTCACAAGTTCCAAAAGGTGTATGCATCGTAATTTATGACAAATTGACTGTAAAAATCGCTAAACCTTTATTGAGGCGAGAGGTTTCATCAGTTCGCGAGAAAGTTCCAGTTACCTAAAGAATGTGAGGTTCATAGTGTGCAGTGCCAGTGGACTTCTCAAGAAGATTTTACCACATTGAATGTGATGTGGTTTGGTGGTTATAGTGCTCTTGAAACGCGTCCAAAACCAAAATGTGTGTGCCTATTCCAAACAATAAAAAATCGCATTCACAAGAATTCCATTTGTGATTGTCAACTCCACAAGATTAGAAATTGAATGTATGGTCGATGAAGGTGAAAATTCACATAGTTATGTAAAAGTGAGTGAAAAACGGTGACTAGTTATAAAAAGTTAAAACAAACTAAAAAAAAAATGTTTGTAACTACTGATCTAAAATATCCTCAATCTAACCCAATAAAAAAATCATGTTATTTATTAGGGTATTTGATAGAAATTAAAAAATAATCAATATTTTCTGTTCAACTTATTAATTATGTAACTAAGTAGATATGTGCCTGGTGTCTGAAACTTGTGTCTAGTAAATGTCAATAATTAAATTTCATCAATCAATGTGTGTCTATTTTTTTTTCACGATATTATAAAATAGAGCATTATGCCTACTGAATAATTTTATTGCCAGTGTACGGCCTAATTGGCATAGGCTATGGCAGTGAAAGGGTTAAGAATTTTGAGTTTAATTTTTTTTGACACGGAATTTTTTATACCGCTAGTACAAGCACACGGCCCACCTGATGGAAAGTGGTTACCCATGGACGTATGTCACGTGTGTCTATTGTTGCAATCTGCAATATGCCTCTCAGCAAAACAGCAATAACTAGTGTAATTTTTTTTAGTTATCAATAAAATTATTTCAGTTCATACCACGGAGGTGAGAAGTAATTTCCTTCTCCATGGTTCATACCAGTAGGTACAGTTAGCATCAGAAAGCTTTTGATTAAGTAGGTACCTAATCTACTCTACTCAAAAAAAAAATTAACCCCTTTCCAGTACTGATTGGTAAGTACACCCCCTTAGGTCAGACAATAATACCATTTAAAATAAATAAATAACAATTATTATGAAGAGTACATAAATCAAATTTATGTAGGTACTCTTAATAATAATTTTAAGATTATTTTGAGAGTTCGTCGTCAGGATATTTCTGATGCTGAATGTACCATACAAGTTATGTAAGTAAGTTTTCGTATTGATCAATAAGTTACTTCCAATGGAGCATGCGCGAGCACGCCCTGGGGTGAGAGTTGGGAGCGGTCCGGACTATTCTGGAACGAAGTAGGTAATGATCGTAATAGATAGATAGTAGGTATGTAGCTACTTTTAAATTTTCCTACAGACAATGCTGTTGTTACATCTCTAAACTTAAAATTCTCTAAAAAATTTCTAATTGCATCTGTTTCTTTCATTATCAGATAGAAAAGGACAGATGATTTATTTTAGTGTACCGCTGTCAAATTAAGTCGGTGCCTTCACGGTACGCTTCAATTTTAGTCGACATCTACGAACACGCGACTTAACTTACTACGCACCAACAAGGCGCTGTCTTAATTTGACAGGTCTTAACTTAAATAAAATCATCTGTCCTTTTTTATCTGATCATGAAAGAAACAGATGCAATTAGATTTTATAGAGAAATTTTCTCAGAACCTGCGAAGTTACATAGTCTGCGTCAGAAATATCTTTACCTACAAATTCTCTAAATGATTTAAAAACTAAGGTATTATGAGTAAATCAAACTGTTTTGTTGATTTAAATTGTATTAGTTGAACTAAAGCTGTGTACCAGATATCACAATAATCGGTCAATCACAGACTAAACCAAGGAATTAAGATCGTTTTGAGCACTTAGTTCATCTTTCCGTACGTTACGTAGAAACCGGATTCCGTTCCCTCTACTACATTAAGAATGTATAATACATATAAACCTTTCTCTTTAATTACTTCACCTATTAAAAAACCGCATCAAAATCTGTACTTAGCGTAGTTTTCAAGAGACGGATAGACGCGGAAAGCGACTTTGCTTTATACCACAGAATAGGTAGGTAATAGTTGTTTATACAATGTAGTTATGCCCCGTGACCGTGACACATTGCCACGTTGCCGCACGTTAAAAAAAGGGTCCCAAATCAATCTTACGGGACCGGGGACCACTCCTGCTAGTCGATGTACTTACCTGCTAAACACCGGACGAGGTTATAGCATAGTATAAAATGGTTAAAGTCGCAGTTTTTTTTATCGTGCGAAGAAACCCCCCCGGAGCCGGTGGAGGTGGTTACGGTTACGTCGCACTCTAACCGACTAAAACGCACCGCCGTCTTTGGATCTTTGTTATCTCAGACCTAGGACCATCTCTTTCGATGGCCCCCTCGGGTTGTGGGGACCATGGGTGTCCCCATCTAGCCCCGCGAAAGGGGAGGCGCAGTTTGCGCCGCCGCCGCGGCTGGTTTCTGCTAGGGTGAAAGGCGGCTCCACCGATCACCCCCAGGCCCGCGCTCAAGAAGGACGGAGGTAGTTCTGCAAACTCCGACGCTCGATTCGCCTTCGCTCTTCGCGGGTTGCGCGGGCCCGGACTCTAGTCCGGACCCGAACATTACTTGCTCGCAGAAGACGGCGGCGGCACCCCAAGCGTTCGCGCATTGTACCTTAATAATCTAAGATTGTCTAAGAGGCTATAGTGCACCTTTCATTACGGGGTTGGGCGGTCAGATGGCAGTCGCTCGCTTGTCAATAAGCAAAATAAAAAGTTCCCATGTTCTCGAAAGGGAACCCTAGAAATGTGAGACTTCGAAGTTTGTACTCGTAGTTACACTCAGCATCAGAAAGATGTTGACGAATAGGATGTTCAAAATGATTTTAATTTAGTTTTTAACCCCGTTCCGGTTGATCGATTGTTCTGATATTTGGTACACACCTTTACTTCGGAAAATAACACCATATAAATCAATTAATCAGTTTTTTTTTTTTTTAGTTTCGCCAACAGTGATTTTATTAAATAAACCTGTAATACGTTATACTTTCAGCTTTACAACAATGTAAGTATAACACAAGCTTATTATAAGAAAAACATGCCATGAATATTGTTTATTTTTTAATCTTACGATCAGAAATCTATTAATTATTTTAATCAATATTAAAGAATTTAAGAAATTGATCTAATAAAATATGGCGCTCTCGAAAATTCTTAATTTCTTTTGCAGTCAGTACTTTATAAATAATAATAAACTTTATTGATATAAAAATAAGTTTGATTTGCTCCTAATACGAGAGTTATAAGATCATTTTGAGACTTCGTCGTCAAGATATTTGTGACGCTGACTGTACGTCACACTGTACTCACATTGTCACAGAATAAATATAATAGACTTTAGTTACCTGGCACATATATTGTAGTATTTTCTGGATCCTATACTTACCATATTTATTTTATAAAGACACATTGTCGTAGTAGTACGACACTTGGTCGAGACAATTTTGCTTTTAGCTCCATCTTGTGTCCAAAAGTGTTTCTAATGTTTCTAGAAAGTTATGGCATTTTTTTTCCTACTTTATGCTAGAACTATTTTTAGCAAAGGTTATTTTGTTTCTTTTTCTCTAACGTTTAACAAAATATTATATAAAGTCAGAGTATGTAATGTCACTTGCTTTTTTCATGCCACTTAGGCAGCAGACAAGCACCCGGCCCACCTGATGGAAAGTGGTTACCGTGTACTTACAATAGATGGCGTAAACATATATTTAGTCTAGTTGTAAGTCCACAAACATTTATAAGAGATATTATTATTAAGAACTTCTATGTGAGATTTAGAGTAGGTACCTACAATTTCAAGCAATATTAAAGTGGGTATTACATCTTCCTGAATTCAGAATTCTAAATTCAGGAAGCTATTTAGGAAAAGAAATTCAGTCACCGAAGCTCGCGATTACACGTTCACTAATTTAGAAATAGAAATAGAAATAGAAATAGAATAGAAATCTTTATTTGCAGGAAACATGGTTTAACAATAATGATGGATTGACATATTTTAATTAGTACAGCATGTTTCACCGTATTCGGTGTGCAAATGTATTAGGTACATTCAGTCTTGTGGTAGGTTTGCATGCAATTAATATACCTACTTAAATATTTTGTCCTAGATTAATCATAATAATTTTGGTCAATTACATTAAGTTATCTTTTACATCTACTTGATTACAATTTATAAATAATTATTTGATTAAATTAGTTAAATTATTAAATTACCTTATTAAATAGTAAGTATTATTTAATTACATTATAAAATTTAATTTCTTAATTACATCAATAAATTGTATTATTTAATTGCATTATAAATTAATTAGTTACATCATTATCACAGAAATGTCAAAATTTAATTCAATGAGTAAAAACATAATAATATACATAGAACATGCAAATTATAGAAATGATTGATCTTATAAGTGGATGTCCAGTTGGAGATAAATTAAATCGATTTAAAATTTCAATTTTATGTACCATTTTATTTATTTGTTTTTACCAGTCATAAATTCCCGTATTGTGTAGAAACCCTTATCGACAAGCCACCTTTTTAGTGTAGGCGAGAAACGATGTAGTGGCAGTTCCCTAATCTCTCTTGGTATGTTGTTGAATACCCGTATACACATACAAAAACTGCTATTTCGTTGTAGCGTTGTAGATATCTGTGGTAACCTCAGCTTGGTAGGATCTCTACTCAGAAATCTTTTATCCACGCATGCTTTCATAAACAAGTCTGGGTTTTTTTTCACAAATATTCCTATTTCATGTATGTACACAGATGTCAGTGTTAATAAGTTTAATTTTTTGAAAAGTGGCCTACAGGAATCAAGTGGCGCAGCTCCACAAATAGCCCTGACACATTTTTTTTGCGACACAAAGACTTTATTTATGTCAGTCGAATTTCCCCACAACAGTACTGCATACCTCAGTAAAGACCCCACATACCCATGATATGCCATCAAGGCGGTCTTTTCATTTGTCAATTTCCTGGTCTTCCTAAGGGCAAATACGAATCTGTTTAAGCGTTTACAGACTTTCTCTATTTGGGCCTTCCAATTACAATGCTTGTCAAGCGTGACTCCCAAGAATGTAGTCTCATTTTCTAGCGCGATCTCTTGATTATCGATTTCAATCTTTATATTTGGCACAGTGCCGTTGTAGTGTTTGTATTGTGTTATTTTTGTTTTCGACAAATTCACAGTGAGATTGTTAGACCTTAACCATTTAGTGACATCCTCAATTGTTTCTCTTAAAATTTGCTCATGTTTAGCCTCATTTGTTTTGTCTTGAGAAACAACAACTGATATGTCGTCTGCAAACAATACACACTTATGATTAGTGGCTTTCGGGATATCATTTATGTAGAGCAGGAATAGAAGTGGCCCCAAAACACTCCCCTGGGGAACACCGACTCTATTATAATCATAGGTAGAGCCATAGGTAGTCACGACTTGTCTATCATTTACACGCATTATCTGTACGCATTGTCTGCGGTCACTCAAATAGCTACGCAACCAATCCAAAGCGCTACCTCTGATACCGTAGATCTCGCATTTGTTCAGGAGGATCTTATGATCTACGAAGTCAAAAGCGCTGGACATATCAAAGAAAATGGTAGAGACGAGCTTCTTTTTGTCTAATGACTCAGTGACACTTTGAACGAGCGAAAAGGTAGCCAGCGTGGTGGATTTATTTTTTTGAAAACCATTTTGTTCTCTCATGATTATATTATGTTTATTAAGAAAATTTGTAATCCGTGTGTGCATTAATTTTTCAAAGACCTTTGAGAATATCGGTATGAGAGTAACAGGACGATAGTTCTGTAATTCATTTCTACTATCTTTTTTATGCATCGGCTTTACAATAGAGGTCTTTAGTTTTTCGGGGAAAATGCCATAATAAAAGGAGAGATTTATCACGTGACAAAGTACCCGTGAGATCTCGTAACAACTAGATTTTACAATTTTTGTGGCGATTCCATCATGCCCTACGGGGGGTAGGATCCTAAATCATTTTTGAAGGACGAGCGGCAAGGGACGGACGTGTCGACTGTCGAGTGAATTGCGACAAAATGCCCTCAATACTATAAAAAAAAACAAAATATTGATATTGCCATAACCCTTGCGGTTAGCTTAACGACGAACGATTTTTTTCTTTCATAATCAATTTGAATAATTAGCATACTGAATGCTGTAAAATTTCATTCAAACATTTGGGCGGGGTAATAAAAAATCAATGAATAAAATGAATGACAGATCATTCATTGGTTCCGATAGCATAGCTCGTAAGAGCGTCGGTAGATTGCTCCACCATCGCCTTAAAGACGGATACAGATTGGTTTGGGCGTGAGTCTGGTAGCTAGGTGGTCAAAGCATTCTCCCTGTAAAAGAAGGATCGCGGGTTCAAATCCCGCCCGGACTGATCATATAATTTTTCCTTGATCTATTTGAATAATTAGCATACTAGATGATGTAAAATTTCATTTATTTCGTCGGTACATACGCAATATTATATTGGGAGGGAAAGACGAACGTGCGCTCTCGACGGCCGGCGCGCGGCGACTGAGAGTCCTGAATTCAGGAAACGTAATTACACTCATCCCATTTAGCCATTTAGGACGTCGGAAACAATTCTTTTCCTAAATAGCTTCCTAATTAGGAAGCTTTGCTTCCTAAATGCAATTACACTGTTCTAAATTCAGAATTTTCTAAATTCAGGTTTCTGAATTTAGGAAGATGTAATACCCCTTTAACTTCTCCAATAAAATAAAAGAGTATGAAAATGTAGGTAGTTACTTGTACCAAAGATAATAGGTAAGTTGGTAAGTAGGTTGTAGGTACCTATAAAAAAACTCGGCTTGTATTCTATCTACCTACCATACATTTTAACGCGGTTTCTTTTAATAGATAAAAATTCAAGAATTTAGTTAATATGTATAATACATGCTTAATATAGTAGAGAGTGCAGAGGGAACGGGATCGGACGCCATGCAGGCGGAAAAAAATGGCAGTACGAAGTTCGCCGTGTTACCTTGTTTTTTATAAATTAAAATATATTTTAGATGTCGGTCTTGAAGCGAATTTCACCAAGTTGAAATGAAACCGCAATATAGGCTAACATTTGGGCTCAGTCTCACCTGATGGTAAGTGATGGTGTGGTCTAGGTGAAGTGTGGAAACTCTATCACTCAGTGAACCGTGAAATTGAATTTTGCTACAGACCCAATCGATAATATCACAGGTTGGTGGTACTAGGTACCGTTCCAAGTTCAAGATGTCGTGAAAGGTCAATTCATACTAGCGCAGAGTCAAAACTAAATTCTTTTCACAAAAAGAAGTTAGACCATCAACTAGTGCCATTTCCGTCCACTTGTCGCACGTACAGTCAGCATCAGAAAGATGTTGACGAACAGAGTTCTCAAAATGATCTTAATTTCGTTTTGACCCCCTTCCAGTTGACCGATTGTTCCGATATTTGGTACACACATTTTTTTCCGACAATAATACCATATAGATTAATAAAACTGTTTGATTTGCTTTTAATACGAGAGTTTTAAGATCATTTTGAGACTTCGTCGTCAAGATATTTATGACGCTGGCTGTACCTACCTACCATTTCGTTATTTCAGGCGAAATTATTAGCACTATATACTGTTGATATAAGGAGGAATTTGCTGTTTAACTCGTTTGTTTCGATTTCTTCTTAAAATACTAGTTGTATACGAAGCCCTTATCTATTCTGTGACGAAGCCTACAGAAGTCTGTCTTGAAGTTTGGGGTACGCTTTACCAGTCTAACTACGGATCTGGCTGAATTTTGATATTTTCAGTGAAGTGACTGCCATCTGACCACCACAACTTAAGGGCGATAGGTATCGAAAAGCATTTCAGTGAGACCCGTTGTTAAACTTTTTAGGGCTCCAACTAGCTGTAACGACTACCATAGATGTTCATATGGCAACCGGGACTGACGGCTTAACGTGCTACCCTCTAGGCTCGACCAGATCAATGCAAATATCCATAATAATGCATAGAAATATTTGCACTGATCGGGGATCGAACCCGCGCCTTCTGCGTAGTGGCTGCGTTCATCACCGCTACGCCATCGCCACCAAAGCGACTGTCTTGCGTTTTTCGAATCTACTAGTAGGTATGAGTCTCTAGATAGATAATATCATTGTATCTTATACGGCATTAAAGTGGGTAGGTAGATAAAATTACAATAGATAAATAAAACTCGGTGTTGAATGTAATTATAATTATATTTAACATTTTACATTTCACAAACACATAATTTTATATGCAAATACCTACATAAATATCTACAATCTAAAATGTTCTATGCTTAACCATTTGAGGCTTCATCTCAATGTTTATGATAAGTTGATAACAGTAAAAGAGAGATGGAAAGAAAATGAAATTTATTTATAAAAACATTAAATTCACTTTAGCGAAATAATACACAGCACATCATTCAGTCTTGAAATTTAAAAGTTATTACATTACAGATTCAATACGATTCTTGAACTCCTAGCTTCTTCTTATATTCTTAGTTATGCATGATAGGCACTATACGTTCTCCGATCGACGGCATAGCCAGGACCTTGGGCGCTGTCACAGTAAGAACACCATCAGATGATAATTTCGACTTCACAGTGTCCGGCAAACAGCCTTGGGGAAGAGCATACCGCCTCACAAACTGCCTCGAAACGTAACCATGATCATCTTCTTTTTCCTCATGCTTTCCTTGTACGACAACATGACCGTTCACTACCTTCACGTTCAGTTCATCAGGCGCGAAATGGTGCACATCAATATTCACTTGAAATTTATCCTTGTCACTGCGTATATTTTTCATTTCATTCATTGCAAGTTTGTTGACCCGTTTGGAGATTTGTTCCATTGGTTCTAGAAGTTTCTCCAAAGATCTGAAGGCTCTTTCGCTGGGAGATCTGAAGAAGTCATGAGCGACAATCTGGTTGAAAGGAGATGGGCCGAAGAATCTCTCCAGCGTACGAAGACGCTGCTCAAAATCGTTCGAGTATGGAATCAGCGACATTTTTCTTTTCAGGATTATTTCTTAACTGTGAGCTTCGATCACTTCTTTTTCTCTCAATAAACAACTGCGTTCAAGTGCCGGCTTCGCTCGCGTATATATAGTCCCCACTCCGAACGCCCTCTGTTATTCAGAAGACAAAAGTACTTTCGAGAAACTACCACGACCGTGTAGAACGTGTACCCCGTTGTTTCCAGAAACGTCTGTCAATAACCACAAAAGTTTATAAAAGCGCCATCTAGTGTTCAATGATAACTCGCTCTATTCCACACTAGATGACTCTTTAGTCAAATTGTGGAAACGTAAATTGTGAAATCATCTATATTTATATCCATAAATTATCATATTACATTTCACTTGAACGCTATTCTGTTTCCTTTGTTGTGTTTTTTTTTTATTATTTACTTATTTATTTTAATGATTCATATAAAATAAGGCGTTAAAAAGTTTAATAAAAACGGGCCACAGCACTATCTAGTGACAACAAGAATTTATTTAGTTATTTTATTCCACACTAGATGGCGCTCTATAGATAGTGTAACATGAAGTTATATCGGTACCTGTGTTGAAAATGTATTAATCAAATCTGTCGTTGAATAGTGCAAACAAGTGCAAAGAACCAATAATTACAATTATTTAATACAGTATGTTTCTTCAGTATGTTTATTATTTTATACTAGTTAATGCCCGGGGTTACTAGTTAATAAACGCGACTTTTGGCCAATTGCGATGAACTTTAAGTCTGCTGACCAAAATACATTTTTTAGAACAGATAGATAAGAATGTCTGCTTCTCGTTTTCACCAAATGCGGTACTCGGCGCGTTGGACCTTGTGCATATCACGGCATTTCTTTTTTTCACCAACACTTAGGTAGGTAAGTAGTAAGGCATATAATTGTATGCTACAAGTACGCGGCCCACCTGACAGAAAGTGGTCACCGTGACCTCAGGATGTGTGCAACAGGGAGTCACTCGTGCTGCCGAACCTAGAAGAACAGTGCCGTCAATGCAGGTCAAAGTTTTTTTTTTAATTTTTTAAAGGTAGGGCTAGCCTTTTACACTGACAGCACATTTTTACCTGACTGTCGAAGGAAGGAGGGTAATGTTTTTCGAGACTATGTATGTACATACATACATACATAAATACTATGTATGTATGTACATACATAGTCTCGAAAAACATTACCCATACGTAACAGTAACCATACATACATAAATACTATGTATGTATGTATGTATGTCAATTTATTTGGCACGGCCTACAGCCTGAACGGCAGGTGTCATTTGATTTGCCGTGATTGTGTGAGTGACACCAGGTACGTTAAAATTTCGAGAAAATCAAAATGGCGGATTTTTGGCGCCAAAACGTATGTTGTCAAAAATATTTTTAACTCAAACTTATCGAGTAGGGTATCAAAATTAAGGAAATTATGGAAATGTACATGTCATATAATATATCATATAAAATAAAACAAATGATTAAAAAATAAAAAATCCGACTGCCACTGAAAAGATCAAAATAATTTTGATAGCAGGCGGTACCCATTAATTGTCTTTTGGTTTATGATGTGCAGATGGGTACCGCCAGCTATCAAAATTATTTTGATCTTTTCTGTGGCAGTCAGGTTATTTTATTTTTTAATCATTTGTTTTTTTATTTTATTATTTATTTTAACTTAAGGATATATAAATAAATATAAATATAAATAAATATTCCACAACATTCTACACAACGCTATCTAGACCCATGGTAAGCTTAATTAAGCTTGTGTTATGGAATCTAGAATGCGGATAAACATACTTATATACTTTTTTTTAATACATACATATTATACATAGAAACTCCCAGACCAATGCAAATAGCCATATTCATGCACATATTTGCACTGAGCGGGAATCGAACCCGCGCCTCCTGCGTGGCAGTCGCGTGCACTACCGCCACGCCACAGAGGCTGTTGAGGAACATTCTGTATATAGTTTGTTTGATAACATTGCAATGTCAATGTACTATCTAGTCACTCGTTGTCTGCGGGAGCGGGCGATAGTCGCGCCGGGTGATAACAAATTGACCATAATGTTATTTAAGTGTGCATTGTTATATTTAGCGCTGATATGCTGGTAAGTACCGATATATTTAACTAGAACACTAAACTTTTAGTCAAATTGGTCAAGTTATAGGAGTACTTTTTGAGTCTACACTAAGATCTCCAGGGTCCAGAGCTAGTTGGTATACCTGCTGATTGATGAATGAAGCTCTGCTGCAGACCAGAGGCCAGATGACAGTCATCTCCATAATTCTATTACAACCAAAGCTATAAGAAGGAGAAGGATTATGCAGGCAGGACCCGGATTCCGAAGTTAAAGGTCAAATACAAAGTCAATACTCAGGTTCAGAAAATGGTAGATCAAGATATAATTAGACCAAGCTCTTCCCCATGGAATAGCCCAATCTGGGTTGTACCAAAATAACTTGATGCCTCAGGCCAACGCAAATGGCGTCTGGTGGTTGACTATCGCGTAGCAACGTTGATGATGATGAAGTTGCAGGGGATTCAGTTTATTAGCAGTAGTTACCGTACAAGAAGATTTTATAATATGTAACACTAAATGAGCGCTAAATATGCAACTCTAAATGAAAAATTGATGTTTAAAAATGGTTGAAAAATCATTCATTGGTTCCAACAGTTCGTAAGAGTGTTGGTAGATGACTCCAACGTCGTCGCCTTATAGACGGATATATAAGGAAGGGAAATTTGAATTGATTCATTCAGGCTCAGTAGCTCAGTTGGAAGAGCATTCCCCTTGTAAGGGGAAGGTCGTGGGTTCAAGTCCCACCTGAGTAATTAATTTTTCCTGATGTAGTCGAATTTTAATAGTTAGCATAATAAATGCTATAAATTTTCATTCAAATGTAACACTAACTAGCAAAATCATCATCATCTCAGCCACTTGTTCCGATTGCATTCGAGGCACTTCGGAGCTGACGCAGGTAACTCCCGAAACACCCGTGTCCGGTAATCACCTGCGTCAGCCGGTACGAGAGGCTACCGTGTGGCCTCTCTAGCCATTCCTCCTCCGCCGAGGCGGGTCCTAGTGGCGGCTCTAGGGGTGGGAGTCCTCACACTTGTCACATTGAAAGAAAGAAAGAAAGAAACATTTATTTGGTGCAAAGCGGTCACACAATATAACAAATTATAGTATAGTATAAACAGTAATGACATTATTAAAAATATCAAGTATTGGAAGCATGCTCATTAATAGTGAACATACTTCCAAACTCCAAACGCAACAGACACGCAGTAAGTGACATGCGACACACAGATGCACCAAATGGGTGTCCAGTTCAGCATGTGCCAGGTGGAGACCTGGCGCTGGTTTTCAACTAGAACCCTGTTGGGCAGTGACACACGGACGCCGAACCGTCGAAGCCGAGTGTGAAAGAGTGAAAACATGTGAATATGAAAATGTGAACGTGTGAATGAACGGTGTGTGGAAGTATTGTATTTTAAAATTATACAGTAAATGACAATATTTAATTAGTACATTACTAATACATATCCTACTAATATCAAAAACGTGAAAGCTTGTGAGTAGGATGGATGTTTGTTAGTCTTTTACGTAAAAACCACCGAATGGATTTTCATGAATCTTTACTCCTAATATAGCTTATACATCAGAATAACACATAGGCTATTTATCACCACGCTACTACTCAAGGGAACGGAGCAGTGACCAACTTTAAATAAATATAAAAAAATTACATAAAATATACATACAAAATATAACACAGTGTTTGATACTTGCTCACAGCGATGGTACGATGCGCAAACGCTTGGGGTGCGGCCGCCTCCTTCTGCGAGCAAGTAATGCTCGAGAAGGAGGCGGCCGGTCGGGTCCGGACCAGACTCCGGGCCCGGGAAGCCCGTGCAGAGCGAAGGCGAACCGGACGTCGGAGGTCGCAGAACGACCTCCGTGCTCCATGAGCGCTGGCCTGGGGGTGACCGGTGGAGCCGCCTGTCACCCTAGCAGAAGCAGGCCGCGGCGGCGGCGCAAAGTGTGCCTCCCCGTAACCGGGGCTAGATGGGGACATTTTGGTCCCCACAACCCGAAGGGGGCCATCTCGAAAGAGATGGTCCTGGGTCTGTCGGGGTGCGAGAGATATAATGCTTTTGGCAATCTCACCTCGGGCAACCAAGGACCCAAGATGGCATGCGTTTTAGTCGGTTCGAGTCCGACATAACCACCTGCTCTGTGGGGGTGGTATCCGTGGGGATTTATCGCACGATAAAAAAAAATAGGATCCACTTACATCTATCTGACCACCCGACCCTGAGAGAAAAGCCTGCGCCAAAGCCTCCTCCAACACTCGGCAACTGTACCGTGGGTGAGGTTTTGTTGGTGGTCCATACTAAATTCAGTTCAAATTTCAGCGCCAACTCTCAAGTGATCGACTCGAAGATATGCTTTCCTAATGATTTCATGTTCGGCGTGGCCACGGCTTCTTACCAGATAGAGGGGGCTTGGAATGTAGCAGGTGGGTTATCCTTTATTAAGGCAGTTAAGTTTTTTTTTTCTTATAAATATTCCACAACATTCCGCAAGGCTATCTAGACCTAAGCTTAATTAGCTTGTGTTATGGAATCTAGAATGCGGATAAACATACTTAGATACTTTTTTTTTGTAAATACATACATATTATACATAGAAACACCCAGACCAATGCAAATAGCCATATTCAAGCATACAAATATTTGCACTGAGCGGGAATCGAACACGCGCCTCCTGCGTAGCAGTCGCGTGCACTACCGCCACGCCACGCCACAGAGGCCGTCAAAAACCTAAGTGTAAAAAAACTAAGTGGCTCAATTTTACCGTTTTGGAATTAAAAACGTCCCTCCTCTTCGGGCTTCACCTCATCGAAGCCATTGATGAGGTCGATATGTCGGATTCGAATCGACTAAAACCGCACAGTGTTTGTTGTTTTTTTTGTGTGTGATAGGAGAATCTGTTAAGCCCTAGAAAGGACATCCATTCCAGTAAAACTGCAAATTATGTAGGGATTGGCCCATTTTATATCACTTACTTATAGAGGCTTTTACCTAATTCTTATCTACTAACAGAAATATTTCAACGCGAAAGCGAAAATGAAAATGAGTTTATTGCCAAAAACGCGAAAGTGTAGTAGATAAGACAGGTTTTTCACATGTAGGAGCCACTTATCCAGGTTTCACGGTATAATTAAGCTTTTTACTCATGCTTCTAACAGGTAAAGGTGAAGGTATATGGGACCGCTACACCCACGAACACCCCGACCGGGTGTTCGACCACAGCAACGGAGACATCGCAGATGGCTCCTACTACAGGATCAAGGAGGATGTCCAACTCTTGCATCAGCTTGGAGTCAGCATGTACCGGTTCTCTATATCCTGGCCTAGGATTCTGCCCACTGGGCTGAGCAAGTAAATTTCTAAGTCCTACTAATATCATAAATATGAAAGTTTGTTGTTGTTGCTGAACATGTTTGATAAATCAAACACGCTCTGACGTTACTCTAACGGCTGTACAGGATATGGCTGAAATTGTTTAGGGGATAGATTGCCATACTAAATTATAAACGCGAAAGTAACTCTGTCTGTCTGTATGTTATACTTTCACGCCTAAACCACTGAACCGATTTTGATGAAATTTGGTATAGGGGTAGATTAGATCATGAGAAAGGACATAGGCTATGTTCAGTTGAGGATGCGGTTGCCCGGGGCGAGGTGATGTTGGCGGTGTCCTTGGACATCTCCAACGCGTTCAATACCTTGCCCTGGAGTAGCATCAGGGAGGCGCTCGTGTACCACGATGTGCCTCTCTACCTCCGCCGCATAGTCGGGGCGTACCTGACGGAGAGAGCCGTCATCTACCCAAGTGCGACCGGCGTCGGTAGGCGTGAGATGTCGTGCGGTGTCCCACAGGGATCGGTCCTGGGGCCGCTCCTGTGGAACATCGGATACGACTGGGTGCTTCGCGGTGAGCTCGCGTTCGGGGCCACCGTCACGTGCTACGCGGACGACACGCTAGTGACGGTGAGTGGCGCTACACACCGCGAGGCGACCCAGAGGGCCACGACCGCTGTTGCTCAAGTCGTGGAGCGGATCCGGCGGCTGGGTCTCGAGGTGGCTCTGCACAAATCCGAGGCCTTGTTCTTTCATGGTCCTCGGCGCAGGCCACCCCCGAGATCCAGCTTGACAGTAGGAGGTACTCCCATCGACATCAAGCCCCGGTTGAAATACCTGGGGCTCGTACTCGACGGTCGGTGGGACTTCGGAGAGCACTTCCGAAGTCTGCGCCCCAAACTGTTGGTGTCAGCTAACGCGCTGATGCGGCTGCTGCCCAACTTGAGGGGCCCAGAGGACTCCTGCAGGAGACTCTACGCGGGTGTCGTGCGGTCCATGGCCCTGTACGGGTGCCCCGTGCGGGCGGACGCCCTGCAGGCCAGGTTCGTGCAACTGCTGCATGCGCCGCAGCAGACGATGGCCTGCAGGGCCATTAGGGGGTACCGCACGATATCCTTTGAAGCGGCGAGTCTCCTAGCCGCATCGCCACCGTGGATCCTGGAAGCGAGATCCCTTGCGGCACTGTATCGGTTCCGTAAGGAGGCGCGGGAGCGGGGATACGATCCCGAGCCCGAAGACATTCGGGCCGAGAGGTCTCGGCTCCACGGGATCATGGTGGCGGAGTGGGAGCGACGACTTGAGCAACGACGCGCAGGGCATGCCGTCATATATGGCGGTAAGGCCCATCATGGGGGAATGGCTCGAGAGGCCACATGGCAGCCTCTCGTATCGACTGACGCAGATTATCACCGGGCACGGGTGCTTCGGGAGGTATCTGTGTCGGATCGAAAAGGAGCCAACGTCCGAGTGCCATCACTGCGACGCGAGCGAGGACACGGGGCTGCACACGCTCACCGAGTGCCCGGCATGGGCCGGACCGAGGCGGGAGCTAGTGGCGGCCCTGGGAGTGAGAGTTCTCACCCTCGCCACCCTGCTCACAGCAATGGTCCGCTGCGCGGACGCGTGGGCGGCCGGCGTCTCCTTCAGCGAGCAGGTAATGGTCGTGAAGGAGACGGCGGAGCGGGAGAGGCGGTGCGAGCGAGAAAGACTCGCGGATCGCGCCGCCCGCGCGCGCAGGCAACTCGTACTGACTGACCTCCGTCCCCCATGAGCGCGGGCCTGGGGGTGACGGGTGGAGCCGCCTGTCACCCCAGCAGAAGCAGGCCACGGCGGCGGCGCGCTAAATAGCGCGCCTCCCCATTCCGGGAGCGAGTTGGGGACACCGTTATCCCCCCTCCTGAGGAGGGCCAGACCGTAAGGGATGGCCCTGGGTCAGCCGGGGTGCGAGGGATATGTCGATGACAACCTCACCTCCGGCCTAGCACCAAGACCCACAGTCGGCGTGCGGTTTTAGTCGGTTCGAGTCCGACATAACCTCCCCTTCCGGCTCCGGCAGGGGGGGTATCCGAGGGGATTTCCGCACGAAAAAAAAAAAAAAAAGGCTATGTTCAGTCGCGATAACCGACATCCAAGCGTGCGGAGCCGCGGGTAAACGCTAGTTGTCTATACTATAGACTGGAATAAACTTAGGCCCGGGTATAGGTTCTTGTAGGTAGTGGAAACGGGATCAAATCGAGATCAGCTAGTAATGACTAAATCTACACCGCAAAATAGACCACAGCTTAACTAGCTTCTCTTATGGGTTCTAGAATGCGGATAGTGAAGTTTGTAAGTACTTAAAAAGTAAGAAGACCCAATTTTTATCTAATGTAGGTATAATGTATGCATTCGGCTTGGCTAGAGGTCACTCAGTCATATCATAATGTGTGATAATGACCGACTGACCTACAGTTAAAATGTCAGTCTGCTAAAATGTAATCGGGATGTTCGCATACACTTAATTATTCTGGGCGTAACTTTTGCTTTATCTGAAATTAAAATATTATTGAATTAATTTTACAGCATTAAGTATGCTAACTATACAAATTGAATACATAGGGATAAAGAATCTTCACGGGCGGGACTCGAACTCGCGATCTTTCCCTTACAGGGGGGAATGCCCTGACCAACTCGGCTACCGAGACACGCCCACGCATAAAATACTAGTTAAGTACTACTTATAAAATGAGCTATCTGCAGTAAAGAACTTGTCAAAATCGCCTCCACCACTTCGGAGATCCTCCTGTACAAAACAGACAGACAAATTTAAAAAATAACATAACATAACATAAACTCACGCCTGTATTCCCCGAAGGGGTAGGCAGAGGTGCTTAGCACCCACATTTCGCCAGTTTATGTTTAGGTCCCATTGTAATAGGTGGCGAGCCTATTGCCATAGCTTTTAGTTTAAGGTATAACAGACATTAGGTTTCTGTTTACAACAGTTTGCAACGATTAAATAAGAATTTAATGTAAATCTAAATTGATGGAGAGACCAGAAAGAACAAGTCTTTTTTTTCGTGTGGAAATCCCCACGGATACCTCCCCCGCCGGAGCCGGAAGGGGAGGTTATGTCGGACTCAAACCAAATACAACCGCACGCCGACTGATGGCCGTGGTGCTATGCTGGAGGTGAGGTTATCCTTGACATATCCCTCGCACCCCGACTGACCCAGGGCCATCCCTTACGGTCTGGCCTTCCTCAAGAGGGAAAGAAAAAGTCATTTGGCCATCCACTTCTGACTGTCTAGTCTGTCAGCCAATAGCAATAACAACAGCAGGTACAGAAGTGTTACATTCCAGTGAGGTGAACGAAGACGGTCTCAGATATTACAAGGAGTTGATAGACGAGCTAGAGAGCCACAACATCATACCTTTGGTGACGATGTACCACTGGGACCTGCCGCAAAACCTTCAGGACCTCGGAGGCTGGACCAACCCCATTATGGCGGAATATTTCGTTGATTACGCCAAGGTAAGATTACTTAGTTTAATATGACTTTACTTTACTTGATCCTGTGAAGTCCTCAGGTTTAAGGATGTTCAAAAGCGTCATATGAAAAGATGCAACATTGAGCCACCTCAATGGGCAGGTTTGGCAGCACAACGTCCAGAATGGCGCAGGGTGGTGCAGAGACAAGTAAGCGATTTCGAGGAACAGCGAAAGGCAGACCTCGACGCTAAACGCGATGAGCTGAAAGTTCGCCCACACGCTGCCATTCAGTACCATTATGTGGGTGGTGTTCTCACGTGCCCTCAGTGCACACGAGTGTTCACCGCGAAGATCGGCTATGTTAGCCATCTTCGAGCGCATCAGCGCCGAGCCGACTAGGAGTCGAAGTGGTCGCCATGGCCGAGATCGGTCGGAGGCATCATGCACTTTACCTGATGGTAGGCGGGATTTGAAGTCTAAAGGCACCGAGTAAAGATAAATACGACACTAGGTAATTTGGTATACCTTCTGCTCCTAGAATACCTCAATACCCTTTCAATTTGTGTTTCAATTATGCCGTGATAATTCCCGGTGGATTATAATAGGGCTACCTCATCTCTAATCGTGGGTGTCGTAGAAGGCGATAGGTTGTTCTCCATCTGACAGTAAACACGGTGACAAACTGCTTGCTCGATGCCTTAGTAACTTTACGAAATTAGGGAGTTAATACTCCTCTGCCTATCTCTTCTGGGTTTTGTAGGCGTGAAGTAATGCAGTATGAGACATACATTCCTTACGATTACTGCAGGTTCTTCTCGATAACTTCTCCGACAAAGTAAAGATCTGGTTGACGTTCAACGAGCCGCTATCGTTCTGCCATGGTGGGTACGGCGGAGACGACGCGCCTGGCGGCAGATCCAGTGGGTTTGAGGACTACCTGTGTGCTCACAACGTGCTCAGAGCCCATGGGATGGTCTACCGCATGTTCGATAAGGTGTATCGGAAGTCTACTAAAGGTTCGTAAACATTACTGCTACTGCCGGAAGGGGAGGTTATGTCGGACTCAAACCGACTAAAATCGCACGCCGACTGTGGGTCTTGGTGCTAGGCCGGAGGTGAGGTTGTCATCGACATATCCCTCGCACCCCGGCTGACCCAGGGCCATCCCTTACGGTCTGGCCCTCCTCAGGAGGGGGGACAGCGGTGTCCCCAACTCGCCCCCGGAATGGGGAGGCGCGCTCCTCAGCGCGCCGCCGAACATTACTGCTACTGGTTACTTGGATCTTGTATTTTTCTTCCACCACTTAGGTCGGAGACAAGTACACGGCCTACTTGATGGAAAGAGGTTGCCATGGCCTATGGACGTGACAGAGTGCCACCTCGTGCTGCCGACCCTGTAGGAACATTTCTTGAGGTCTAAGGATTGTTCTTAGTTGAGTTGCCGAAGCTTCTTGGAGGGTAAGACTCACCGGTCGAACTGTCTAAGGGCCATTGGCGACAGAAAGAAGAATTCATTTCGCGCAACGTTTTCGGTTTTCCTGATGAACTATCGGGAATGCTAAAGACCGTGTTATACTGTACACAGTTATAGTGTACACACGTGAAGTACAGGGTTATACTGCAGACAAGCCTTTCTTTTACAGGTAGCATGGGAATTACATTAGACATTCCATGGATGGAACCAGCCACTACTTCTGCAGAGGATCAGAAAGCTGCTGAGACCGCCAGACAATTCATGGTACAATACGCCATTACTATCCATCTTAAATTTTGCATGGAACAATCACTAATAGCACAATATCTCAAAGGACCTTCAAGTGTTTTCTCTGATTCTTTTTTGTCCAATGTCTCCACAGTTTGGTTGGTTCGCGAATCCAATCTTCTCTTCAAAAGGTGACTATCCACCAGTAATGAGGGCACAAATTGACGCGAACTCTGCGAGACAAGGTTACCCTCGTTCAAGGCTGCCGGTCTTTACAGCAGAAGAAGTCAAGATGATCAGAGGATCCTTCGACTTCATGGGTCTGAACCATTATACGACTAACATGGTGAAGCCGGGAAAGAGGAAGATGCAGCTGCAGGCGTCGTTTGATGACGATGTGAATGTCAACGTTTATCAGAAAGACGAGTGGCCAAAGTCTAATTCTACATGGCTTAGAGTAAGTGCCTCTCTTCGGTTCCTTAAAGGTACAGACGTACCGCACGCAGGGCATGCAACGAATTAAACTGGTTTGCTGTTGTTTACAAATGCCGGCTTACGATGTGGGCGGCGCGGATAATGGATGCAGCGCTCTGTTTAAAATCATACAAAGCAAACTAAAATCCGTTGAGTGCCGTGCGTGCGGTGCGTCTGGTGCGGGCCAATGGACGAAGAAACTTTAATGGATTGTCTAGTAGTCCGACCGTTATGCTGAAAGTCATATACCCTATTATATGGGGAGACGATTTACACAGTGAGATGGTTTACTCCCCATTTTAAACAGCTCTAAAGTACTGAAGTGTTTCTGGATAAGCTTAGGGCCTGTTTAATTGAACGTTATGTATTTACACTTGAATTTTAACAGACCCTTTTCAAAGTATCAAGAAAGTTCTATGGCAAATGAAAATACCGTTTATTGTGTTGGACAATATTATTTGGAGCAATAAATCAGATATTGAATACGTACTGGATAGTTCTAATGATTGAACATCACAACTCCAATTTCTCATTTACAGATAGTACCCTGGGGCTTCCGAAGGGCATTAAACTGGATTAAAACTACGTACAATAACCCTATGATAATGGTCACTGAGAACGGCGTGTCCACCGAGCCGGGTCTCAGTGATAAGAAGCGCGTTCAATACATAGATTCGTACTTACGAGCACTGTACGACGCTATCACTAAAGACAAGTGCAACGTAAGAGCGTACACTTATTGGAGTTTGATAGATAACTTTGAATGGATGAGGGGCTATTCGTAAGTACTTCTTGTGTTCTTTTATCTATCCTACTTAAGTATATTAAAAACGCGAAAGTTTGTAAGTCCTTTAAGCAGGGCGTGAAAAGGCATCTAATGAGGCCGTCAAGCTGAGTGCCACCACTGTTAACATAGTACATGTTTACGATGGTGACCCTCTTTCCGAGACTTTGCCTTTAGCTTAACATCAGGCGAGGTGAAGTCAAATTGACGTGTCCCGTATAAAAAATAGTATGGATGGATGTTCACGTCTAAACGGCTGGGGTAATTTTAATAAAATTTGGTATGGAATTGGCTGATACCCTGGATTAACACATAGGCTATGTTTGGTTGCGATAACCGTCATCTACGAGGGTGGAGCCGCGGGCAGAAGCTAGTACTGTTATATCATTGTAAAGTGGGCGTATGTGTAGGTACATTGGAGATAATTAAATATACTTGGGTGCCATTTTGTACCTGGTACCTAACGATTTTTTGAATTCCTGCGTGAGTCAGGAATGAGTTTGAATTTGGAATCGGAAGCAGCAGGACAGCTAATCCATTGTTGCTGGTCAAGTAGCATTTCTAATTCATTCAGAATTTTTTGACATACGGACAGTACCAACCATTGAATCATGGCTGATGTTCTTCTTATTATTTATTTCAGTGAACGGTTCGGACTATGCGAAGTGGACTACAAGTCCGCCAACTTGACGAGGACTCCGCGGACATCTTTCTCCTACTACAAGTTCGTGGCGACCACAGGCTGCCTGCCCACCTCTTTAGGCGATTACACCTATAATAAGTTGTAGTTTTATATTGGAAGATTTTACTTTTTTAATAGTTATGTAACATAGAAGCAAATACAGTTTTGCTAGTCAGAAAACTATTTTAACTAAACTGAGTTTTCACGTTTTACTTTATTAAATAAAATAAAAAATAGGTAGTGTAATGGCCAGGATCCGAACACGGGACTCTCGTTCACAAGGCATTTATTTTTATCAAAGCACTAGTTATAAGCAAAATTTGTAACACACAACACCCTTGGTTTTACAATAAATACCAATTTGGATGTAATTTGTTAGTTTTGTTTTTGTCAATGTCCATTTAACTATATTTAACCTAATGAGGTAATACCATTACCATAATATCTGTCATTACTCAATCAATGATTAGGTATGATTGTAAAAGGGGATCCAAAATTAGCTGGTGACTGTACAAAATTCATCTTTTAAAGAATGTCGTTCAAAGAATCTGCCATTTACAGAATCTGCCGTTGCCAGAATCTGCTATTTAACGAAAAAAGGATGATAATGCCCAAAGCACAGGCACACTAATCACGTAAAAGGAGCCACGCTAACTCGTTTTACTCAAAGATTTTTGCTGAGGAGAACGTGAGAGCTCAGCGGGGTTAAAACGCCACATTGAGCAATTCTGCTAAAAACGAGTAACTGTGAATTTCCAGTAAATCCCAATAGATTCTTATAAAATTCGTAAAATGATAACTTATTATGAGCTAAATCATCAATTCATTTACTAAGCAGATTCGGATTTTGTGTAAATATCGTGTAGGTAAGAGGCGTAATAATTTGCTGATACGATTCCAAAAATGTGGCCTTTTAAGACCTGCAGTTCTCTTTTTTTTTTTAAAACGACAAGGCATTTAGGGGCAAAACAAAGACAAGAAAATCACAAAATATTCATTTATTTATTGTTCAAATTAGAACCTTAAAATTATTCAACATGTTTACATGTATTCACTATAACTTACAATAAAACGGGTGCGTCCTCGTGCTCCTACTAAATAGTCCTACTGGTAGGAGCACCAGGACACCCATGTCCTGGTGCTCCTACTGAACATAAAAACCAAGAGGAATAAAATAATTTTCTAAATTTAATTCTTTTTGCTCCTATTGCATTACATATTGTACAGTCAACCGAAAAATACTTAAGAGGAAATTAAAAGAGGTCCCGCCAAGCTAAGAAATTTAAAGTAGTAGTTTAATTTAGTGGTAGTATTTTTTTCCAAGGATCGATATTTTTCGATTTATACCCCAAAAGGTCGTGAATCTTTTTGACATAGGAAAAATTCCTAGTAGTAATTTTCAATCAGAATTCGCTGAGGGATCTCACTGGCAGATGATCTGGGCCTCGATTCTGCTAAAGCCAAACAACACAATGGTGCCACCGCTACTGAGCGATGAGGTCCAGAAGTCCAAAATTCAATGACTTTTTGCAGAGTAATTGAAGAAGTATAATGTAACCGTTTTCATTTCATTTTGGACTTTAGCAGTAGGTACAGGGAGACTGGAGGCAGATTTACATAAAAAAAAACGAATATCTCAAAAAGTTATAAGCGGAGCGGGGAGGGGGTTGTGTCTTTCGAATCACTCGAATCACAGATCGTGCGGATTTCCCAGTCACGATGTCGTAGTGGACGGGTGACCATCGCGCGTACGCTATCGATGCAATTTCCAAAAGCAACGATTCCTACGTACTCGTTCGTCGACAATTTTTTTCACACTTCAAAATTCGACGGAAGTCGGAGTCCCGTGGCCAATTTAATGGACTATTTTTTTGTGTGGCTACATCATAGAGAGAGTACGCCAGCAATCCGTGAACTATTGTGGACCTAAAAGACAACATTCGGCAAGAATCGAATTGAACCGAGCTTACTGCAGCGTGTGGTGCGCAATACGATGCTCCGTTTTAAACAATGTGTGCAACTAGGTGGAAGACATTTGGATGACATCATCATTAAAAAAAAATCCGCATATGTACTTTACATTTGAAAACTTGTATTAAAACTATACGTCAAACAGAACCTTTTTTAATTAATTTTGAAAACATAAATCTGCCACCACCATAAAGTCTAAAATTTATTGTCATTTTTTGCAGTGACCGCGGCACCACAGGTGACAATCACATCGGGCATGTCTCGGTAGCCAAGTTGGTCAAGGCATTCCCCTGTAAGGGAAAGATCGCGGGTTCGAGTCCCGCCCCATTTTTTTCTATGTATTCGATAGAGGAGATTAGTTTTCTTTTTCGTTATAAAAATAATACACATTTTAGAGCTTCAATTTTTGTTATCCTCTGAGTCTTTTTTGCATATTACTTTACACAGTCTATGACTTGAATTTCATACAGAAACCTATTTTCAAATAATGATCCAGGTCGAGTTAGTCAAATAAATGATATGAATATATGAATGAATGAATGAGTTTCATATAGCTGCACTGTCATATTTCACTACACTTTTGTAAACTCCTTGTTTATATTATTGCTTACCTTTGAAGAGCAATAGGTACAGTTCCGCGTTTCCTTTTAATTAAAACGGGAATAATTTCTTCTGTATTCATTTTAAATTTTAATATAATTTATTATTTGGATAGTTTTTTTCTTGAACAGACAAAAGTGACAAAATATGTAACAAAGTGACACTTGTAGATATCTGCATTCGTCTGTACTTGAATCAGAGTAGGTGTATGAGTACTTCTATTTTTGTAATGTCTTGGTGCTCCTACTGGACGTTTCACGGTTGCCTTTGTAGTAGGAGCACCAGGACATAGGTGTCCCGGTGCTCCTACCAGTAGGACAATTTAGTAGGAGCACGAGGATGCACTCAATAAAACTATTGTATATATTACACGCTTATAAATATTACGCATTGTATATTCATAAACACATACAATAATTATTTATATACTTTTAGGTAATGATAAATTCGGATTCCATTGAACATGCCGAGCCAGGCCACGTGGCTAGACCCAATGTAATAATTTAAAAAAAAAAACAATCATTTGAAAATAGAATTTTGGAACATTTTATTAAAAGTATTTTTATATCATTGACAAATTATCTATGCTTTAAGATTTAAAAAAAGAATTGATTTACAATTCAATAACCTCGTTTAATTTTCATGTTACCAGTAACATAGCCTCTTAACTTTTTTTTTTGACTTTCTTTTTTGCCTTAATTATGCTTATAATATTCCCCAAGTATTCAGCAAGTCTTTGATTTGGGATAGCACCTATCATACAAAACTATACCCGGTTTGATTAGATACGTGGAGAAGAATGGTAGAATAGTACGGTACTAATCAGCTATTCAAAAATTTGCAGCTCGGTATCATTCATAACGACCAATAAAGGAACGAACTTGGCCGAGCATTATTTTTGTGGTTCTACTGCAAAGCTAAGCTTCTCTTGGCCGTTCCCAATAACATACTTACAGTTAAAGATAGATCGCAACAGACAAATTTGACGTATCGGCTGTTTGAATTCAAAACATGGTAACTGATTTTTTGCGGGAAAACGCATCGCGGTTTATTTTTATTTTCCGAAATTGGTGTGAAATAGGAGTTACTATATTTTGAAATTAAACAGCCGAGCACTTTATCCGTAGATGCGATCTATCTCTAACAGCCAGTATGTTATTGGGAACGGCGGTTAACAAACCCCACTATGTACCCACTTAAGAGACTGATCGGGAAGCAGAGAGGGAGAGAGAAGGCTATGTTGGCTTGTTGAGTTTCGTAGATAGAGCGCTCTATCGCACATAGGATCTCTGTAACGTAGTGGAACCTCTATAGAGTAGTTAAAACCATTATTTTTATAAAATGAAATAATTATAGCTTCAGTTTTAACTACTCTTTGTAAAGATAAAAAGCTGTGCGATAGAGAGAAGATCTGCAAAACCGAAGCAGGTCTCTCCCTCTTGTTCCCGACGACGTTTCAAATCAAAAGTTGGATACTATACAATTATATAAACTGTACAGTTTTAGATCATAGAGAAAATAACTTCATTATCTCTGGTTTGGTTGAATTAAACTATAGACTAAAATATCTATGGTAAACGAGGTGGTAGTTTAATTTATTTATTTAATAAATACTGTAGTCGCAAGCGATTGCTTTTAATATTATCTAAATGGACCTTTGCTAGATTTGTGGGCATGGCTGGGAAAGGGAGATTATATTTTGTAAGACTCAGATTATGAGAACAACAGTTATAAAGATTCAATTGGTTTGAAAGTTACTACAGGAGCTCAACAAAATTCAATTTCGATCTAATCTGAATCCTGCGCAAATGTTAAAAACGATTGCAATGTCAATAATCGATCTTGAAAATTGTGTTACGAGAATACAGTTTTTGACATTTGGAAATTGAAATTAGACTGAATTTTGAACGTATTTTTTTCACGAGAATAACATATCTCGGACTTTGCCCAGCTTGGGCGGCTAATTTCGTGAGAATATTTCACGAAGTTTGCCGGTCTATGGAATATAGTCTCAATTTCCCTGCCCCCAGCCCAAGTGATGAAGAGTTACCCTAAGTCTGCGGCATCTTGCACTGGCTGCAGTCCTCCATGGTGTCGCTGAACTCTTCAATTTGGAGCGTCATCTCGAAGAAGTTGTACTTCTCGTGCACGAGCCGAGTGGCTTCTTGTAGCACTTTCTGGGGACTGACTCCACACCCTGGAATGGATTATCATGTTAGGACGCCATTTTACATTCTAGTGTTTTAGTGTTAGTTTTTTGGTGAGCAATAAAGAATCATTGATTCATCCGCGTGATTATCGTCCGATAAAACGGCACGCGTTATAGCTGCCGCGTTAAAATTCGCATTAATTCGTTCAAATAACTATGTAGGTACGCCGTAATTATCGCTGCAGTTTGCGGGATTATCGCCCGATAAAAACGCGACTGTGAGAATGAGGTAGGATAGAATTGTTATTTATCTGTCTACGTTAAATAAATCAGAATTCCAGTCTCTGAAGCACGGCAGTGTAGATTTGTTTTGGTCATGTGTCAGAAAGGGATGTCTGCACCCCCATACTATCAGTTGCACATGAGGATGACTTGGGCCCCAGCCCAGGAATTGGTGGGGCCCAATATACAAATTCCCATTGTCAAGTTCTATTAAGAATAATCAAGGATATACTTACGGATGGCGAGATGCGCGGAGAGTGCAACTTTGTCTAACGAAAGCGCCCACATGCGAAGGTTATGGATCCTCACCACTCCGGGTAGAGACAGGAACGTGTTGGCTACCTCCTGTAAATATTTAAGTACTTATTGGTAATTTAGAACTAAGGTAAAGGGCAAGACGATCTTTAAAATATCTACATAATGTATAACTTTTGCTAAAAGCACATGCTGCCATCTATTCAACAAAATGCGAAACAGCCTGCATAGTTTGCTTTGAATGAATTTACGCATTATAGCGCCATCTGTTGTCGAGTAGTGTAACAATTAGAATATTCATGTTCTCGAATTTTCGAAAAAATGAATATTCAAGAAGATTTTTATAACCCATATACGCGATTTACCATTGTCAGTGTTATTTGGAGCAAATTAAATAAAAATCATTTAGGTATTTCGGTTATTTAAAGGGCATCTGATGAGGCCACCACTGTTAACATGGTGCATGTTTACGATAGTGACCCTCTTTGCCTTTGGCTTACCATCAGACGAGGTAAAGTCTAATTGACTTGTCCTTTATAAAAAAAAATCTCGAAGGAACGATCAAGAAAAATTGACACAATGTACAAAACACTCTGGCACACCGTATCCCTTTAGCCCTGTGTACGTTACCTGGAAGTCCAGGTTCCTGGGCGAGCCCTCCATGAGCACCAACAGCGCGTCCTTGATAATGTTGAAGGTGGTGATGAGCACCAGAATCGAGAACAGGAACGTGCAGATGGGGTCTACCAGGCTCCAGCTCGGCTGAAAAAGAATACTTACGATGATTAGGCGAGGGGCTTAAGGCTAGGGGCTTGAGGCTAGGGGTCTGAGGCTAGGGGCCTGAGGCTAGGGGTCAGTTCCGCTGAAAGAACAGAGCCCGGTCATAGTCATTTGAGGGGAAGAAGGGGGAATCTCGAACCTTCTCGAAACTATTTCTAGTAACAATGTCCAATCGCTGGTCTTCCAATGGGAATTGGGTATTATCCTGTAGTTAAAATAAATTATCTACATACACGTACATCTACAAACAGATGCAGGCAGAGATCACGGATCTCCATTTGCTACGATCCTGACAACTACTCTCGCTTCATTCACTCTCATTAAATTCTTCATGCATGCTCGTTGGTTTAGGGTACTGCTGACCTGCCCCTTTTCTACAATTATCTAACCCAGTTTATTAAATTAAGAATGGTAAAATATTTATCGCAGGTTTATAAGTGCCTGGTTAATGGCAATAGGCTCGCCACCTATTACATTGGGACCTAAACATAAACTGGCGAAATGTGGGTGCTAGCACCTCTGCCTACCCCTGCGGGGAATACATGCGTGAGTTTATGTTATGTTATGTTATGGTAAAATAGCGGTAAAAATTGCATCGGTTCTTATTTTATAGTTTTTATTTATTTTTAATCATCCACCCTGCCTATAATAGTAACTGATTTGACTAATAAACTTTATGACGTCACTAAATCTTTTTTCATACAATTTACATTATTGTGACTTATCGATCTGACGTTTAGTAAAAAGTAACTAATTTGAATGTTCAGTAGACATCGACAACTTGGCAATACCTAGTAGCCAGGTTAGTCAGTCGTAGGGTGAACTATTCGGATGTAACCAGAAGCACCAAGGTTATGATGATCCAGTTCTATATAGATAAATGATTCTCACGCTTTTAGTCTTAGTAGTTCGGTTACTAGTCCGGTTGACCGGACTACTGCGACTATTCAGTTCCAAGAGTTCGGTTGTCAAACGGCCTCAAACTATTACTACTTTTATTAGTTACTTTTAGCAGTAGTCCGGTGGGTAGTTCGGTTAATCGGACTACCGCAACTCTTCAGTTGCATTAGTTCAGTAGTTTCATAGTAAATATCGAAGCTTGGCCGACTGGTAGTTAGGCTGATGCCGATCCTAAGCAGTCTCAAGAGGAGGGTTACCTTGAAGTAGATGACAATGGCGGCGACAAGCACACCGAAGCTCTGTATGAAGTCGCCGAGCACGTGGATGAAGGCGGCGCGCACGTTGATGTTCTCGGCGTGCGAGTGCCCGTGGGACGTGGAGCTCTCCACGTCGGAGTCCCCACGCTCCTTCTGTGCCAATATTATACATTATAGTGGCCGGCAATCATCTTGACATTGTACTGACGCTAGGCAGTGCGCGTTCTTTGCTTTCGTTGATGGAGCGCGATATTACGTCAACGCCACGAGGTCAACAGTTTAAAATAAAATAAATAAATATTCCATAACATTCTTCACAACGCTATCTAGACCCATGGTATGCTTAACTAGCTTATGTTATGGAATCTAGAATGCGGATAAACATACTTAGATACTTTTTTTTTGTAAATACATACTTTCATATGATACATAGAAACACCCAGACCAATGCAAATAGCCCGGGCAAATAAATATTTTCACTGAGCGGGGATCGAACCCGCGCGCCTCCTGCGTGGCAGTAGCGTTCACTACCCCCGCGCCACAGAGGCTGTCCATTTCGTCCACACATGCAGCATTACTCTATCGAGTGAGCGATTTACCGAACATTCACGGCTTCGAGTAGGTGTCAGGGTGGTGGATAAGTGTATAAATAAATAAATAAATTAATAAAATAAATAAAAAAATTCCATTGAGCCGGTCGATGCGAGCCTTCGAGCTGTGAGTTATGCGGTCCACACATTGACTTTTACTCTTTCTGGAGTAAAACTATCGAGTAATACTGTATGTGACACTGACCTTAAAGAGTCCCATAGTAAGAGGAACCTATGCTCGAGATAAAGGGTCAACTTCTGTACCAAATTTTATCCAGATTCGATGAGCCATTTGAGCATGATGGAGTAACAAAGATATATGTCTGTTTTTTTTTCATAAGTTCGTAAGAAAGTTGGTAGATGGCTCCACCGTCACCGTAAAAGACGGATATAAAGAGTCAGGTGTGGCTCAATAGCTCATTAAGCCACCACTTGAGCGCTAATTTTTCCCGATGTATTTCAAAAGATCTCTAAGTCCCTTTATTCGTAGTATTGCAGTGAGGGTCGTACCTTATTGTTGAGTACCGGGTTGCTGGTCCCGTGTGAGTGGCCATGGCCACCGCCGCCGCCGTGACTGTGGCCATGCTGGTGGAGCGTCAGGCCCATGCTGGAGAGAAAACATTACTTTGGTTACTTATAGTGTTTCGGAACATATAGGGTTTATTGCGGAGGTGGAAGTAATACACCTCAGATGGTTTACTTGTTTATTTTCTACCTTTTCTTATTTATTTACCTTATCTGTGGTCAAGCCTCTTGAAATTTCAGTGGTGGAACCCGTTTGTGGGAAGCCACGGAAATGTGCTTATTCGCTGGTGGAGGTGGTCGGTAGATTTTTAAACTATCGCGGCGTATACTCATAGGCCCGTATTCTAGAATGACACTCAAACTGGATTTAAACACAGATCGCCTAATCATTACTTGAGTGGGAATCTTTATTTACGCAGTTCACAATCTGCACTAAAACACAATTCGCCTGAATCGAGTCTCAAGCATAGATAATAGAATCAACATTTTAAATCAGCCGTTCTCGTTTACATTCTTTATTTAATGGGCAATTTTGTTCCGGTTTACGCATAATTTAAAAACTATAGAAATTGGAAAATAATCAATAATGAGGAATATTTTGAATCATTTAGGCAGAAACTACTTGATAAGAAAAGTTTTGGGGAGAAGCCCCCAAAACTTGCCTTATAACTTGTGTTTTAAAATAATAGAATTTACTGAATGCATTTTACGGCAAATAAGTGGTAAAGTGATATATATAAAACGGAACGTCTAAACTTATTTGTCCAATCAAGACGGAGTCTGCCTTGTTTGTTTCGACTTTTATTGTGAAATAGGAAACAACCATTGCGTGAAATAAATGGCGAAAATAGGTTCTACTATGGAAGGTTTTATTCATGTTCATTGCAAATCAAAGACAATATGACAAAATTGAATAGAGAGGCGACCTACACTTTAGTTCACGAAATTGTTGGCTTTACTTACGCGTATATTAGCAGGGCTGGCTTGTCTGGCGTGCAACGGTTGCAATGCATCCGGGAGCAGGTTCTTAGGGGGTAAAACCTACCTACGTACCTACAGGTTCATCCACTGTTTTAAAGATATTTGAAAGAGAGCTACGTACGAAGAATTTATCTTGTTTGATAACTATCTACGAAAAAATTGATACGAAAGAAGATTTTTTATCCATTCTTTTTTCCAAACATCTACAATATGATGTACCTACAATAATATATAAGATTTTACAGGGTCAGCAGCACGAATGCACGAGTCTGGTGCCCCCAGTTATATATTAACTTTATGGGTCCCCTGGTATCGCACACTTCTATATCGAATAACCAGCTCCCCTAGACAAGTGGCAATTTGTTGGCCTGCGTACTGTGCAATACAATGATGAATGTATGGGATTGAAGTGACGATACTTGTCAATCCCATACATTGAAGAATCTAATACAAACGTAATTGCCACTTAACTAGAGGTGCTGAACACGGTAGTAGAGGAACCGTGTTTTCATGGATGTAGCCGTCTCATAATTAAAATAAAGGATGATCGAGTATGTTTCATAGTCATTGCAATCTATCCGGCCCCTTCACCAAGGGTTAACATCTTTTAAAATGCTCGTGTTAAATAAATAAATGTTGTAAACTCTGGGTCAGATATTTATATAAGATGTTAGAACTTGTCTTATTCCTGTCTCTTGCACCACCACATAAAAAGGCTACCAAACTCACACGTAACCTGATGTTTTATTATCTGGGAACATGAAAATATCTATGGGTGTTTATTATAACCCGACCATTAAGCATGCTATTTATGTGCTAACAATTATAATATTATATATGATGATAAAAGTTGAGGACGTATTATTTATACTGCATTTTCCTCGCTGTCATGTTGACTGATAACTGACATGTCTGATTGTTGATATAAAAGTTGGTATTTATTGAAATCGGTGCTTTGGTGTTTACAAGCGTCTAATTTCATGGCAGCTGAAAATTTACTGCTATTTAGTATATAATAAGTACCATAAACAAATTCACAAACGTATATTGTTTACAAAAACCGATGGAGCCAAGCTTCACGAAAAACACGAGCTTGGCTCCAGGTAGTGATAATGTTTAGTTCAAGTACGAGTGGCTGTATCAGGACTCTCAGAAGTCTGTAACAGGTTTATAAAAACTGGAAAGCTGGAGCTAGAATCACCTACAAAGCAAACAGATGCAGAAAAATTTAGTTGGTTGAACTACACTACTACAACGCAACCGTCTCAGAACATAATTTAGAGGATGAGAAAGAGAATTTCGAACACCACCGTAGGCTGAGGGTAAAGGAGATAAAAGAGATGCAGACACAATATGAACATAATAAAATTATAAGAAAATTGGAAATTATAGAAAATAAGAATGAATAAAACTAATTTGTACTTCTAATGAATTTATATTTTATTTCTAATTACTATTTGCTAATCTTAACAGACAAAAATGTTGTTCAATCTATATTTTACGAGTATGATTGCCTGCTGTATTGAAAATCTAGGGGATGGGAAATAATAGGAAATCTTATTTTTCTAATACCAAAAGTGCTCTGTCTTGTTCAGATAATATAATGTGCTTCATTTTACGTAGACCATGCCTTCTTTTTCATGTCAAAAGCTGATCTTTACGTGTAAGGTCATGATATCTCTATAATTCATTTTCATCACTGCAACCACCACCATCATCACCATCCGTATCATCTTGATCACATCATCATCATCAATAGCTTCATCATAAGCATCATCAAAATGTTATCGGCTTTTTCATCATCAACGTCAACTTAAGCATCATCCTCATCTTCTTCATATTGATAATCATCATCATCATAAAGATCATCCTCATAGTTTTCTTCAACATCAGCTTGATCAAGGTCATCCTCATCATCTTCGTCTTAACTATCATCACCATCATCAACAACATCTTCATCATCATTATAATCTTCGTCATCTTCATCATCATCATCATCAGCAGCTCCATCAACGCATTATCGCTACACAATAAGTCAGCAAAATGTCACTTACTTGGAAATTAATAGGAAAATAAGATTTTATATTTCTGTATGCTGCCGTCATCATCATCATCATTAGCTTTACCATCGTCATCGTCAAAATATATTTTTTTGTTATCTTCTTCATCATCAGTTTTATCAACGTTACCATAAACATCATCATCTTGTTCTTAATCATCATCATCAAAGTCTTCATCACCTTTATAATAATCATCACCAGTATCATCTCCGTCGTCAATAACTTCATAATTATCGCCATCAGCTTCATCAACGCATTACAGCTATATAACAGATCTGCAAATCGTTCCTTACTTGTACATTTATAGAAAAACTAGCTTTTGCCCGAGGCTCCACCCACGTAGATGACGGTTATCGAACTACCCCTATACCAAATTTCATCAAAATCGGCTCAGTGGTTTAGGCTTGAAAGCTAACATACATACAGACAGACAGACATGCAGACAGTTATTTTCGCATTTATAATATTAGTATGAAGTAGAGTTGGAAGTATGGATAAGGTTTTCTCTTTCTGTAAGCCTCATGGTGTTGAACCCCTGATGGTGACAACAATTTTATATAGGCGGAGTCTATAGTACCATATACAAATCTACACGTTGCAAGCCAGGAAGACCTCTCGTTTGGCCAATTCTACAAAATTGATGGCGATACATACATACAGTCACGCCTTTTTCCCAACGGGGTAGGCAGAGACTACAGTTCACGATCCTGGTATAAATCTTTCCCTTCTACACTCGCCGGTTTTGTTGATGACTATGTGCAGACATATTCGTGGGATATTTTAAATATCTTCTATTTTGTGTCGCTAGTTTGTATGACAGTTTAGCCACAGTCCTCGGCACTGCTGGCTGGCACACGTGCAGTAATTTTCTACAGAGTAACTGTGAAGATAAAATATATTGACTTCAAACAAAATATAGAGTTAACTAGTTAGAGCAAAAATATCAAACTACTAACTTTTGCCCCACGGCTCCGCCCGCGTGGACGTCGGTTATCGTGACCAAACATAGCCTATGTCCTTTCTCATGTCCTAATCTACCCTTATACCAAATTTCATCAAAATCGGTTCAGTGGTTTAGGCGTGAAAGCGTAACATACAGACAGACAGAGTTACTTTCACATATATAATATTAGAATGGATATGGATGATGATGTCTCACAGCTATTTTTTTCAATATTGATTCTTGTAGTACTCGTAGATAGTGTGAACCCCCGAAGTCAGCCATACACAATATTCAGAACAAGTCCAGTTTATATCAAGTTGAACCTTTCTACCTTATATCACCGCGCCAGGACTGCCTGTCCAGATACATTGTGGAAGTTGTCAGGTGCGCATCGTTTTTATTTATTTACTAGCTATTGCCCGCGGCTGCATCCGCGTGGATGTCGGTTATCGCGACAAAACATAGCCTTTCTGAAGGTATAATCTACCTCTACCAAATTTCATCAAAATCGGTTCAGTAGTTTAGGCGTGAAAGCGTAACATACAGACAGACAGAGTTACTTTCGCATTTATAATATTAGTATGGAAGTATGGATTTGTGTGGAGTGTAGTGGAGTAGATATCCGCTACGACTAGAGGTAGAATCTGATGTTGTCTGGCGTCGGTTTCTTTTGCCCTCTACCGTTAACCTGGACTGTTTACTCTGCCTTGCCTTGTCTGCCAGACTCATTGCATATCTGTGGTGAACTATCAATAATCAGACAAAGGGGCTTGTCACTTAGGCGGCAAATTACTGTAGAACCTTCCTGCATAACCTGCATAGTGCAGTAAATAACATAAAACTATGTCCAGTGCTCACTGCTTACTTACTTGATACGATCCTGTGGCGTAGAATCCTAAATCCTAGACACACAAAAATTTCTAACTCTGGGGATAACGAGAATCCCCGTTGGTCAGGCTCAACTGGCTCACTCCTAACCAGGAGCAATATTATAATTATTTTTCACAATTTTGATTGAAAACTGATATTTTATTTTGAACTGATTTCCATCTATTGCGTACGGGTCTTGCGCATCGCGTAACTATCGCCTTGGAATTAACCTATTTCTATTATATGGAAAAACTGCCTGATAGTAATAAATTTCATCAAAAATATCCATGATAACATAAATGAAAATAATCTCTATTCAAGTATGACGTCTAGACGTCATTCAGCTGGTGACAGTTATTACGTCAGTTTGAGGGTCGATTCACAATTAAGCGTTGTTCAGGAATGACGCGATTCAGGTGATCGACGATCGTATACTAACTGTCCTCAGCTAAATTGTGAATCGAGATTCAGAACCAAGCGTCGTTATAGAATACGGGCCATAGTTTACAATAGTTCGGGACTTCACGCGATATGTGCTATTGCACCCGAAACGTCGTACACTCAATTCGTGACCACGGGTGCAGCTGTAACGCATCCAAAACGTCAGCAAAAGTAAGTTTTCCAAAAACTATCGCATGAAGTCCGGAACTATTGTAAATTATGTTATATGGGGTTCCCTTATTTCTTTCTGTGGGCGGTGTATAACTGCCGTTCCCAATACCATACTGACAGTTCAAGATAGATCGCAACTACGGATAAAGTGATCGGCTGTTTAAATTCAAAACATAGTAACTCCTATTTCACACCAATTTCGGAAAATAAAATTATACCGCGATGCGCTTTCCCGCAAAAAATCAGTTACCATGTTTTCAATTTAAACAGCCGATACGTCAAATTTGACTGCTGCGATCTATCTTCAACTGTAAGTATGTTATTGGGAACGGCCGTAAGAAAAGAATGCATAGGTGCGTGGTTGTAAGGAACGCCCTTATGGTGTCGACCCTATACATTCACGCCTGTCAATCCCTGAAGAGGTAGGCAGAGGTGAATCAATACCCATATTTTTTTAGCTACTTAAATATGTCGAATATTGCTATCAAGCGCGCCCTTCGCAATGAAATAACAGGTAAATCTGTTGTGGCTGGAACTGGTCATTTCATGGTCAAAGTGAGTCGAGAGATACGAGTTTACTGTTCTGTGCTATGAAGGTAGTCAAACTATCAGAATCAAACAGGAAACATCCATACTAATATTATAAATGCGAAAGTAACTCTGTCTGTCTGTCTGTCTGCTTTCACGCCTTACCACTGAACCGACTTTCATGAAATTTGGTATAAGGGTAGATTAGTCCTAGAGAAAGGACATAGGCTATGTTTGGTCGCGATAATCGCCATTCACACGGGCGGAGCCGCGGGCAAAAGCTATTAACTTTTATAAATATCTTAAAATGCTTTCGTACGCTAAAATATATTAGGTAACTAGCTTTTACCCGCGACCTTGTTCCCGGCAATAATTTGAATTTTTCTCACCTTTTAAACCTTCCCTAGACCTCCACGAACATTTTTTCAAGACCAAGATAAGATAAATCCGTTCAGCCGTTCTCGAGTTTTAGCGAGACTAACGAACAGCAATTGATTTTTATATATATATAAGTAGATTTAATTATTGATGTACAGCGTACAGGCTCGGTAATTACAGTTTTTCTTTGGTACTGGTTCGGTATTACAAATGTGTAATGGAATGAACTAATATAAACATTCCTTGTTTACATTCATACTGTCAAAGTCAACACATAATGACGTACGTAATAGGTATACGCTCACAGATGTAATATTATTTATAATACTATGTAATATAGGGGTATGGATATAGTATATTTGTTGACGTTAAGTAACGTTTAACCATATAGACATGAATTAGGGAAGGTTCATATCTGACGGAACATGCGTCGCGTATTATCGGTCGCGTAACGCCAGAACAGACAAATGTATAGAAAAACACTTGACCGTTCACACTCAACCGATGCTACGTTAGTGCGTCGAGTGTGAACGGTCAAGTGTTTTTGACGCATGTTCCGTCAGATATGAACCTTCCCTTACGGTCTAATTTCACCTAAAAGACCACTTCCACACCTATATTCATATCAACGATCGATACATAACAGTAATTTGACTACAGAAAAACAGTGAAATCGTTCCATAGCATGACTCACATAAGGTTAACGACGACTCCAACAGCCGAGGTGATGAGCATGACGGTGGCGTCGATCTCAAACTCCTTGTAAATGACGCGCTGCACCGCCATGTACACGAGAATGCCTGTCACCACCCAAATGAGCAGCACTGACGTTAGCGCTCCTATTACCTCCGCACGGTACCACCCGAAGGGCATCCTGAAATAAAAAAAAAAACAATATTTTACAACATACAATAAACCATAAAGAACTCGAAACTCGAAACAGATAGGGATGCACGATTTCACAGTTTAATGACTGTATAAGAAACTCGTGCATTTCAAAAAGCGTTCCCGGATTGACGTTTTGACACATTAAATTTCACACATTTTTCACACGTCCGTGAATGAGCTTGCAGGTGGTCTATCGGCTTGCAAGTGAGGTTAACTTGCCCCCAAAAGTTTTTGTGAGGCCCTATCAACGAACAATGGCCGTCTCCGGAGAAAGAAAAAATTACGTTTTATAAACCTAACTATCACGCATCTATTCCCAGTAATTCCAGAGTAATAGTTGGAAACATTTATTTCCCTGAAAAGTTGTATTTTTGCAGCTATCATTTTATTTTCCGGGGACGGCGATATATCCCAACGACCATATATGGGATATATGGTCGTTGGGCCCTATAAACTAAGTTAATTAGATGTAAGCGTTGTATAATTTGGAGCAATCTCATAATATAATAGCTAATTATTGTGCGAACCTAACGAGCGCATAATACGGACTATGTCAAACAATTTTATTAGTCTTGCAATTTTCTCACGGATATAAAATCGAACACGTCACAGTTTATTGTGTAATGAAGTATTTTATTATAGAAATTTGAAATATGTTTATTGGTGATTTGCTCCTGAAGTTTGGTTTAGCTGGCGTGCTAACAGAATTATTGTTGAGCGTATCGTTAACAATACGCCGGTGTCGCCAACTCTGGCGGCCAACACTGGTCCTGGTCTCATGAATATGTTACGTAGGGCATAGGTTATGCCTCGGCCACACAGGCAGGTGTGATAAACACCGTGCATTTTCAGTTGGTTACATATCCACCTCATACCTTCGATGGGACGAAGCCTGAGAGAATAACACGTAAAAACGGTAGTAATATAATCCTCTTCATTTTATATGATCATAAAACGATATAAGTCATGCTTGGTAACGCTGGACTGATAATAGTTAAATCATACACAAGGAGTGCTAGTTTGCTCACCTTCTCGTCGCCGGCCTGGTGGACACCCATAATGAGAACAGCGATATCATAAAACTGGCGAAGTCTGTGAGCAAGTGTGCCGCGTCCGTGGCTATCGCTAAACTGTTTGATAAGTAACCACCTGGAAAGTAACAAGGGCTATGAATATATCAAATAGTTAAATGTTAGAAAAACGTAGGTAGTCATAATTGTATACAATATAGTCCAAACTAAAAGTGGACGCAGAAAAATTCATTACAAAAAGTCCGACTGTAACTACCTATTGAAAATACCGAAAAAAGTTTGAAAGCAGACAGGACTCATTTAAGAATCGAAAGATAGGTCCCGTGTCCCGCCTCTGGAGGCAACTTATTTTGATCATTGAATGAATTTTTTATAGCATTTATTATGCTAACTTTTAAGTTCGAAAAACATAGGAAAAAATTAAATACTCAAGTGAGACTTGAACTCACGACCTTTCCCTTACCGGGGGAATGCTCTTCCAACTGAGCTATTGAGCCACACCTGAATAATTTAAAATTTTCCTTCTCTTTATATCAGTCTTTAAGGGCGACTGTGGAGCCAGATGGCTACACAGTCGCCCTTAAAGACCACCGTCACCAACATTCTTACGAGGTGTGGCTCAATAGCTCAGTTGGAAGAGCATTCCCCCTGTAAGGTCGTGAGTTCAAGTCTCACTTGATCATTTCATTATTTTGATCTTTTTAGTTACAACCAGTTTTTTTTGTTATCTAGAAGATAATTATTATGCCTTCATTTTGATACTTTACTTTGAATACCTAGTATACTGTTCTTTTATAATTATGTTTAAGATTTATTGTGTGAAATTGTCCCACTTGTGAACAACTAGGGTCTAAGAACTCATGGAGCTTCACGGTGTCATTACCCGTGGCCTTACATAAGACCTTTTAAAAATCTAAACGCCTCGCTAGAAGCCATGTTGATAACCTACATAACATAAAGCGGTATTGCACACTGTATAATAATTATTTCGTGTGTACATTACGTAAGTAATTGTTTTCGTTTAATGCCACCGTCTTCATATTATTGATTGACAAATTCTCAGGCGTCCGATATCCAACACTTTGCACAATATAAACATTACACTCCTTTGGGCAGTCGTGTAAAATATAAAGTACAAAAGCTATTTGACTAAGTCGTCGATTCTTCACAATAGGTACTGCTTAATATTATAGCTTGTTCTGAAAAATATGCCTTGTAAAATAAAATATTGTATATCTAAACTGAAACTATGACTGTTCATTAGTTGAAATTTCCAAAAAAAGTCAAAATATAAACAATCAAATTCAATTAAAATATATAACTTTTTGGATTCCTCATAAAATTTTAAATAACTTTTATTATTAACTATATACATGTAAACGCAACGTAGACCGAGTTAAATGCGATATTCTCTTGCACTCCATACATTTGCACTACGCGCTACAGAAGCGTGACGTCACAATTCCGTACGATTTTGTATGGAGCGTTTCGGGCGGCGCGACATATAGAATTTTTCAAAATCAAATATCTTGAAAACTATTTGTCGTACGAAAATTTTACTTTTACAGTTCATTATATTATAAGAAAGTGGTCATTTTTTGAAAGTAAAAAAAAATAGTCAGATAGCCTATTATTTCAAGCAGTGGAAATTATTATACTGCATTTAATCTAAAAAGTATGGGTGTCGTAGAAAGCGACTAAGGGATAGGGCTGTTCTCCATCCGACAGTAAACATACAGCCCATGCTGTGCCATTATTAAGTGCCCGCTAGACGGTAATAGGCTCGCCCTGTATTACATGGGACTGTTGGCAAAATGTGGGTGTTAATGCACCTCTGCCTACCACTTCGTGAATTTACAGGCGCGATTATTTGTACGTGTACAATCTGAAAAGAGGTGTTAGGAGACAGTAATGATAGTACTACCTTAAAGAAAAGTGAAAAAGTGCCCAAGGAGGATGATGAAAGAGTAATTTATTTTTTCTTTCGTAACTGGTTTTTATAGCAAAAAAATAATTCTATATCCGTAGTTAGTTGTCAAAAATCGGTTACGAAAGTGAACAAAACCATATTTTCATGATGGGTTCGTGAATACATCTGAATATTATTTTTTGTTATAATCCACCAATACTTATCGATGCTTTTCGAAGTTATGTGTGTAATTATCGCAGATTTATAAGTGCCCGGTTAATGGCAATAGGCTCGCCACCTATCACATTGGGACCTAAACATAAACTCGCGAAATGTGGGTGCTAGCACCTCACTGCCTACCCCTTCGGGGAATACAGGCGTGAATTTCTGTTATGTATGTTATGCCACCAATACTATTAAATGCCTGAACAGTTTTGGATATTATGGGGTATCGTATCTTACCCCTTCTCAAGTAACATAGCTTTGTTTTTAAGGAAATTAATTTTGGCATTCGCGAATATATCATATCGTTTATGCGAATCTAATTATATAATTAACTATCTTATTGAGTAGATAAATAAAATGGTTCAGTGATAAAGAAGTAATCATAGTATTAAGTATAGTAATTAGGGGAAATGCCATGTTTGCACAACAATTGCACTCACTGCTGTTGCACTACGTGACAGCTAGTGAGCCTATTGCCGTCAACCACGCACTTGGAGAACATTCCTAAAGTTAGTAGGTTCCACCAAGTGCCATCAATCTCCAGTATAAACAGTCTGAAGACAGCAGGTACAGCCCGTACGGCTGAATTGATTGACATTTATCGAAAACTAAAACTGCAATTCCTAAAGTTAGTTTACGACACCTATGGGAAAAGATGGACTGACCAGTGGCCCTTAAATTCAATTTCACTGGTAACCTTGTGATTTTTTCCTCATCCTCGTAGCTTTTTCTCAGTTGCGTCCAATTTTTACCCACGACCGAAAGGAGACGATATATGCGTTTGGGGTGAAAGGATGTTTGTGTGTTTGTTCGTTTGTTTGTGCAACTCCATGTTGCCATTTTCTTCGAAACTACCAATCCAATTTTGGGTTCGGTTTTAATTGGAGCATGTTCTTACAATGACAACTCAACAGGGGGCGCTACAGCAAGCATTTTTAATGCAAACCAATGTTGCCAATGTTCTCCAAAAATACTAGTCCGATTTTGATACAATTCAATTATTGGTTTGGGTTTGATTGGTGCATGAGATAGGTGTTACGGTGACAACCCACTAGAGGGCGCGGCAGTAAACATTTTTTGAATTATTTTATATACGTCGTCGTTGCAATTTTAAGGCCTTACCCCTTTCTGATTGGTTTGTCAGCTTCCAGGAGTAACTGTCGGCTGACTTCCTAAGTATGAAGTATTTGTTTTCTTATTAAATGGAATGATGACTTACCTACAATTTCACCAATCATAAATATAACACACAACACACTGGCCAATATGAGTTTTCTTCGAGCCCGTTTGTCCACCTCTTCGTTTCTTGATTTGTGACAATGTCCTGTAACAATATTAATTCATTCAATATTATTGTAATAATTATTCACATGCAATTATAAAATACTCATAAACACAAATGCGTGGTATTTTTTCGTGCGGAAAAAGAAGAAGAAGAAAAAAAAGGGATTTTTTTTTATTGTGCGGAAATCCCGTCGGATACCGCCCCTGCCGGAGCCGGAAGGGGAGGTTATGTCGGACTCGAACCGACTAAAACCGCACGCCGACTGTGGGTCGTGGTGCTAGGCCGGAGGTAAGGTTGTCATCGACATATCCCTCGCACCCCGGCTGACCCAGGGCCGGGAGGGGAGACAACGGTGTCCCCGACTCGCCCCCGGAATGGGGAGGCGCACTTCTCAGCGCACCGCCGCCGGCGCCGCCGCCGCCGCGGCCTGCTTTTGCTGGGGTGACTCCACCCGTCACCCCCAGGCCCGCGCTCATGCGGGACGGAGGTCAGTCAGTGGGCATGGCAAGGAGTACAAGACGTATAGCCAATATGGTGCTGGAGCAACAAATATTACCTACTTGAACAATAACGGCAGATGTTAAGTTGTTTGTTAAAAAATGCTTGCTTTAATTTCATTTAAACTCTTGTACGCGTAAGTAATGACGTCACAAGCGGTTGTGTTTGCAGTCTTCGAGGTACCTAGCTATCTGATTATAATTCAGCTATCAAGGTTTGTTAACTCATATGCTACATGATATTTTGCGGGTTTAATGCTAGTTTGAATCATTAAATTAAAACTAAAGTAAACGAATTCTATCGCAATTTTTTATACTCTGTTTCCGATTTGCATTTCAGTTTTCATTAGTAAACTAGTAAACACTTTTTCGTGCGGAATTCCCCTTCGAATACCACACCCGTTGGCCATCGAAGTAGTTGTGTCGGACTCAGCCCGATTAAAACCGCACACCATCTCAGGTCTTTAAATGCTGGGGTGTAAGATTGCTTAGAGCATATTTTTTATTTATTATTATTTTTAAACTTTATGCACAGTTGTACGAAGGCGGACTTAATGCCAAAGGCATTATCTGCCAGTCTACCTTAGGGTGATGCAGAGATACATTGAGGTAGGTGCAAGCAGAAGAAAGAACAATTTACTGAAAGGTTAACAGTCTAATTTGTATACATACTAATAAAAATAATACATACTCACGTTATACATACACAATATTACATACATGCAATACATAATACACATATACATATTATATTACTTATAAACACATAATATATATTCAATTCATGTTTGAGTTGAGAATCGGTACATAATGACAAAGTTTTATCCATTTTTGCCACTGTAGAGCTGACGTACTTTGTACATGAACGTAGCACGGTTGGTGGCCATCCTGATTTCAAGAGGAAGCGCATTCCAGAGTAGAATAGCTTGCACGAGGAAAGAAGAATGTACTAGGCTAGAAGTATGAGTAGGACAGTGTAGAAGACGGTTGTCAGCTGATCGTAGGTTTTTGTTGTGATGAGAACCAAGTAGCTGAACATGAGATGATAAATAGCTGGGGGCATTAGGGGAACTTAGGATTGTATGAATCATCGTCACCGCCCGCAAGCTGCGTCGCTGGCGTATCGGCAACCATTCCAACTCTGAACGATGGGCTGAGACGTGATCATATTTCCTAAGGTTGAAGGTGAATCGAATGCAATTGTTGAGAAGGCGATCGAGTTTATTGAACAGATCTGCATTCAGGTCGAGGTAGCATACATCACCATAGTCGATGACTGGAAATATTAGGGTCTGCATAAGCATTGCCTTGATTTTGGTTGATAAGAAGTTTTTGAGGCGATAAAGACTGCGCAACATCCCATTTGCCCCTTGGCAGATCTTTGTAACTTGAGCTGGCGTGCCAATTCCCCCCGTACCCAACCGACCACCTGAGTTGTCCACCTGGTTGGTCAGTTAGGAATAAATGTTCCTAACCACCCACCTTGTGCATCTGGTGGGTCAGTTAGTAACAAAATGTACTAACCGACCACCTGTGACTGAATAAAATGCTTAAAAAAGCAAACTGTCGTAGTATACACTTATTATAATACAAATTGAAAAAGTTATTTCAGTTTTTCTAAAAAATGCCCCACGGTAATTTCACCACTTAGCAGTTCAATTTGGCATCTTTGAATGAATTCGTCATTGTCTATAAAAAAATTGTCACGCTTATTAGGTGAACAGTTGTTATCAATTTGTATACTTCGAACAGTATAGAAATCTGCATCAGTTTTTAATACTTTGAGCAGAGTTAAAATGTTTACGGTTTTTGAAATTGCCATAATTATACTTGAATTCCAGCTCTCCAGAGTATTAGTTGTACGATGCTGCTCTGAAAACACCGACCAGATCCTAATGAAACCTTCATTTTTCAACCAATATATTGCAATAAAATCTAGGAACTTTTCTATATCATGTGCTGCTGATTCTGGTTTTATATATTCCCAGGCTTCGAATATCTTATCGTATGGCAGGAGCGGAAGGACACAACATAGGGACACAGTTCTTTTCTTGAATTTGTCCCTTGTTGCCCCCTTTTTCTTCTTCATTTTGTTAAGTCCCATCAAATCATTAGCTTTTCTCCACAAGCTATTGCGAAAATGGTAATAGCAACCTCTTATTTCTGTGTGTGGGAAAATGGAGCGAATTGCATGACTCTTCGTAGTCTGTTTGAAAATTCCGTGGTCGCCAAGCCGGTACCGAGAGTACCGGCTTGGCGACCACGGAATTTAATTAATTCAAACAATTTTATACGTTCTTTCTTTTTTAATTGGCAGTAGTGCATACACAAGTGGCACTATGTTTGTAAAATTAATCGTGCTACTAAATCGCCACTAATAACGTATACCTGTTTAAAAGGTTTTGGTCAACTTTTAAACGTGCCATCAGAAAAATAATCAGTGACAGTTTCTAATCACAGTTTTGCTTCATCGGACGCAAAAATGAAAATACGTTCACCGTGATAAAAATAATAATAATAATAATCATTTATTCACATAAATTTCACAGAATTTTCATCACATAAACAATAATCAGCCAGTAAAAAGAATTAAATAAATTCTGTAGGTACTTCCACTTCCTCTTGGTCGTGATTAATTTTACTGACACCTGCATTCTTATTATTTTCTGTTGTAATATAATCTTGATTTTATGCTACGAAATGGAGGTAGCTTACAAATTAAGTTCATACCTATATTTTTCGTTTTTGCAGTAGTTTTCTTGTAAATTCTAGGAATTGGTTCTTCCTTGCAATGCTTACTTTTTTCAGCACATAAATGCAATTCCCAGTCCAACACATTTTTAGTGAAATCAGATTGGCATGAATGTACATGTCTTTTCTTAATTTATCGTCCTATAAAACACATATTAAGTAATTAACCTGACACTCCAATTTTGTTTGTATTAGAATCTATACATACCTAGGTACATAGGTATGTATAGATTCTCTGAATTCCTATTGCTTTATTATATTCTGTATGTCACTTCTGCATTAGCCTAGTGGTATGGGTAATGGACTGCTGAGACGAGGTCTCGGGTTCGATCCCAGGTTTACCATGGCACACAGCAATGACTTTTCGATGCTTTTCGAAGATAAGTGTATATTTATCGCAGGTTTATAAGTGCCCGGTTAATGGCAATAGGCTCGCCACCTATTACATTGGGACCTAATCATAAACTGGCGAAATGTGGGTGCTAGCACCTCTGCCTACCCCTTCGGGGAATATAGGCGTGAGTTTATGATGATGATGATGATGCATGTCACTTACCACTATTGTGATGTTTCCACTACATTTTTCTTTTCTCCTGTTAGAACAGACCCAGAATTGTGAACCGTTTCTGTAACACTTCTGTTTGCAATACTGGTGTCCCTCATACAATAATACAGTGCCACCATTTCTTTTAATATACACCAACTCACTATTATCCATTATGTATAATAAATTATTGAATACGATGGAAGCTGAAGAAATTCCAATACATGGTTTGACGTCTCAAAAACAAAAGACAGTAATGAAATTTTAAAGAAACATTTATATCATATAAATACTATGTATTTGCTCTAAGTAGTTTGGTTAGCAGAATATGACTTGTGTTCGCGCCGCGGCATTCCCCACATTTTGTGGTCTGCTTTGATTCACATCATCATCTGGCTCATCTATTAGTTGAATGACACCAAAATAATCATCTCGCATGTTGGAGTTGGAGTGCAATATATAGGATCATTAGGCTATTAAGTAGTCATTAAATCGATTGATTGATTTGATTTATTTATTTTCATGAACAATTTACATTGTGTTTGAACAATTTAAACGTATATACTAGGTACACAATTTGAAATACAATAACTATCAACGCATACACTCATGTTATATTGCAGTAAAAATAATATAATAATAATAATAGATAGGTATCTACAAAAATGTATGTGTAACAGTGTAATAGTTGTGAACTCTTTGTAATAAAATAAAATATGCTAGTTAATCTATACAAGTAATAAATCATTTAATCTATACAAACGAGCCATAGCATGTTATTTAGTCACAGGTGGTCGGTTAGTATATTTTGTTACTAACTGACCCACCAGATGCACAAGGTGGGTGGTTAGGAACATTTATTCCTAACTGACCAACCAGGTGGACAACTCAGGTTTTCGGTTGGGAATCGGGGGCCAATTCAGGATGGAGTCAATATTTAGTCCCAGGTTTTTGACACTCGGCATTGCAGGAATCATTCTTCCGTTGAAGGTTATTATTGGTAGGGTAGCATTATCTATTCTACTGACCATATGGCTACTACCAATTAAAATGTCCTGGCATTTATCGGGGTTGACAGAAAGACCAAACCTGTCACACCAGCAGCCTATCAAGCGCAAATCGGCATTAACCCTGTCAACAGCCTCTGCAAGACTCTCTACACGGGCTTGGCTGTACACCTGCAGGTCATCAGCATACAAGTGATACGCACGCTGAAGTTCAGAGGTAATGAGGTTAATGAATATAGAGAATAAAAGAGGAGAAAGAATACCGCCTTGCGGAACGCCAGAGTCAAGATTGCGCCAACCGGATGAGATCTCATCCGCGCAAACCGACTGCTGACGTTCCCGAAGATAGGAAGAGAACCACTCCAGCTCGTCGGCTGAGACCACAATGTGGGCTAGTATCACTAAGAGAATGACATGGTTCACCCAATTGAATGCGTTAGAAAAATCCACCAGTACCAGCACCGTGACATATCCCTTCTCCACTCCGTCCCTGATATGCCCTGTTACTTTAAGGAGTGCGGTTGTGGTACTCTTGTACCCCGCCGAACCCTGAGCCATTTACAGTTTTAAGATTGTCTCCATGGGCGTGGGAGGCATGGTGGGAAATATCAGGTAATTTAGACAGTCGTCTCTAACACAGATCGCCAGATAGTCAGAGCCCTTCTTTCAACCCGCGACCAATCCCTTACAGAGGGTAAGGGATTAGAAGAAGGTTCATATCTCATTTTGGATATTCACTCGTTCCCACTGAAATTTATAGGAAAATTTAGCATCCATAATTATTATTTTAATGACGCAAGTAACTTTGTCTGTGTGTCTGTCTGTTACGCTTTCAAGCCTAAACCACGGAACCGCTTTTGATAAAATTTGGTATAGGGGTAGATTAGACCATGAGAAAGGACATAGGCTATGTTTGGTTGCGATAACCGACATCCACGCGGGCGGAGCCGTGGACAAAAGCTAGTACTACATAATTGCTTTAAAATGTCGTGACTTACTTTCTGCTTCAGTAATACTACTGTTCCTTCCATCTCCGTCGTCGCCATCTGCGGTTGTTTCAATGACTGCACAGCAGCCAGTGGACGGGTTCCCGTGGACGCAGAATATAACTCTGCGACCTCTTGAGGGACTGTCTGTGCCATAGTTTACTTTCGCGTCTTTAAACCTGGAACAAAACAGAAATGCTGATTGTAAAATCGAGGTAAATAAAGCGTATGGGAAGTTCATGTCCACCTTTGGTATACCAAACTTTTGGTCTTGAAAAATGAGGCCTATGGTAAACGCTTGTGAAATGTCGACAAGCAGTACCAACAGGTATAAGAGTAGAGTGCCAAGACTGCCACAAGGGAGTATCCCCTATTTCCTTACTATCGAGAGAGTTAACTTTAACTTTAAGCGGGGCGTGAAAAGGCATCTAACAAGCCGTCAAGCTGAGTACCACCATTGTTAACATGGTACATGTTTCCGATGGTGACCCTCTTTCCGAGACTTTGCCTTTAGCTTAACATCAGGCGAGGTGAAGTCAAATTGACGTGTCCTATATAAAAAAAAAACAATAAATCCTCAACCCTAGAAAATAAACCGTACGAATCACATGTTCTTAAACACTGGCACTATACTTTCTGTGGGGGACAATGGTACCAACCCGTTTTTTAGCAATCAATGCTACTGCAATTACCAGTTTTCCAAGAATACGATAATCCGTTAATCTCTTACGTCAATTAAATCTAACAGTATTCTCCGACTTAAACAATGGGCAAAATAATTATCTGCTGACCGCAATCAGATGTATCAGCACGTGTCATTCAATGAACTGTCGTTCAAAGACTCTATTGTGATCGTAAGTGGTGTATTATCAAGATTGGTTACTGTTGATTTTTAATTTGCAAGGTTTTCGGGGCATTCAATATTGCGCGATTCTGGACATTCTATCACACATTTCATAAAACCACGGACAGACAGACAGAAAACCACGCATCAACGGTGTTCCACAATGTCACCGAAACTGCAGATCCAAAGCATTGCTACAGACTTGTCTGCGTATCTCATCACATTCTCTCCACAATTGGCCGTGGTTATACTTGCAACACCATGCATACTCGGATGTTGACATTGAGGGCAAATCCAAATACCTGACACTGGCCTCTGGTATCGTCTTTGATCAAATTTGAGCACCCTTCCTCCGATTTTTGTGACTTGCTGATCCTGAACGAAATACCATATCAGATCAGACTGATATATGGCAATGATAACACATCATTCAAATATAGAATACCATGTAATATTTATGTAAACTATTGCAAAATAGGTGCAATGCAAAGCGTTGAGCGTTGTTATGTCGTGTCGCGCATTGCTTTGCAACATCGCCAAACGTGTCGACAAATGTTGCGTATCAATTGTTGCCTTGCCTATTGAAAACAGTGCACAAACAAGTATGGTTATTGTATCGAGTCACACAATAATTGAGTGGCAGCAATTTTCTTCAGTTCATAACAATGATAAGTGCTCAGTTTTATTCTGATTGTCAAGTAATTTGGGATGAAACGTTTGAATGGAAGTCAATATTGTATTGTCTGGTGCCTACCGCCTCGAATTAACCAGTTCGTTTCGTTTTCGAATACAATGTATTCAGATTCATTTTGCATATATGCTTGTTTGTAATTTGTTCTTTATCTTTTCGTCTCTCAGTCTTTTTATATTTTTAGATATTTTTGTTAAGTCATTGTATCTTGTATAATAATACTAGAATATAATATTGTAATAAGTAGCGCACTTTCGCACTGAACGTGTGTCGCGTCTCCATACTTTGAACTTCGATATTCAGTGGGATAGTCATAATTATCATTGTTCAATATAGTCTCAATATCGTTAGCAATTTCAATATTATATTTTCGATAATTAAGTACCTATACGCACGGTCTTTGCATGATCTATTTCGATCCAGTATAATTTTTCTAATACCACGTGGTAAGAATGTTGGTAGATGGCTCCACGGTCGCCTTTAAAGACTGATATGAAGAGAAGGAAAATTTGAAGTGATTCAGGTGTGGCTCAGTAGCTCAGTTGGAAGAGCATTCCCCCTGTAAGGGAAAGGTCGTGAGTTCAAGTCTCATTTGAGCATTTCATTTTTTCCAATGTTTTTCGAACAATGTGGTATTTATTTTTTATGTTATTTACTTATATTCTGTTCCGAACGAATACCATCTTTGATACTATTCAACTAATAATAATAAATCTATTCAGAACGAATACCAAAATACTGTCATGTCAGGAGAAAAGTTAAGCTCGTGCATTTTGCCTTTGGAGAGGCGGTAGTATTTCTGAAGTTGGATAAGTAGTTCCATGTTGCATATCAAAGGAAAACATTAAAAGTGGCCGTTTTCCTACTAGGTAAATAATCAAATAATGCAATCATCAAATCAATGACATTCCAATTTTGGTATACGGGACTAATAATTATATTCTAGTGCTATGAAATGTGCAAGCATCTCTACTGACCTTTTTGGATAAATATACAGACGTGATTATTAAAATTGCTGAAAGTTTGCTGCAAACAATTTGCGTAAAACTGTTTGCAGCAAACTTTTAGCTATCAACATGTTTTTCTGTTATGTCGAACCATTTCCCATATACCTTTGATGTATCAGGAACAATAAGATACTGTGCTATGATTGTGCAATTGTACAGAGTTATCAGAAGAACTGTGTTGTATATCACATTATGTTAGAGTACGGTTCATACTACTTACTATACTCCGTCCATTAGGTATATTATTGTATTTTAGACAGCTCACTGACAGTGGTCGGTATAACTTTGTTCTAGCGTCAACTCCTGAAAATTCTAACAAAAATTAGGCGCCAATACGTGATTATTCATTGACATCGTCACGTCAGCCAGAAAGTAATTTTAGGGATGTAGGTAATTAGTCAATCGACTGTGTTTTTATTATAATAACTTGAAAATGTCACAATTGATATCGACTTCAAAAAATATATTTTTTTAAATATTACCAACTGGCGATTTTTAATCAATTTCTAAAGAACAATTCGGATGTTTATAATTATTTATATTTGTATGATTTATACGGAAAAATGTTTTTTGTAACTCCGTCATTTGTAGACGGATTGTCAAAATTCTTTCTTTGTTTGAAAGAGGTTTATTCCAAAATGGTCCCATTTAAATTTCATAAATATCTGATGATGGATTTCAGAGAAAGGCCACGGAACTCTTCAATAAATACCAGGAAATCAGCATGTTGGAATATTCTTCTAGAAGTCAGTTGTTTTGTTTTGGAGATTAGCGTATGCGTTATGGCCCACAATCGTTTTCTATTACATTTGTAAACTGTACAGACACGAAATATCTAAGTACTACTTTATTATTATGTTTAGAAAGATAATAGATAATAGAACATGAAATCATTTATAACATTTATCATAATATTTTCATATATCGATTTTTTTTTATCGAGGTTTTTAACTTTGTCGATATTTTAAATTTTCATGCAATCACTACTTTCATCTGTCTAAAATACAATAATATGATGGATATAATAAGGTGGCTTCACCGGTCACCCCCAGGCCACCGCTCATGGAGAACGGAAGTCGTTCTGCGACCTCCGACGTCCGGTTCGCCTTCGCTCGGCGCTTCCCGGGCCCGGAGTCTAGTTCGGATCCAACCGGCCGCCTCCTTCTCGAGCATTACTTACTCGCAGATACAACAACTCATGGTTTTTCTTTTCACTAGACTACTTCGAACAGCATGTGCCTGTCATCTGCATTAATCACGAGGAGGGGATCATCATCGTGAAAAAGCCGGCTTTGGCTTCATATCGAGTCTATAGGTATATAACATACATACATACATATTTATACTCACGTCTATAAATCCTCGAAGGGGTAGGCAGAGGCGTATTAATACCCACGTTTCGCCAACTACGATTTTCGGTCCCACGTAATAGGAGGCGAGACTATTTTCGCCTAGCGGGCACATTGTCTTGGGCTGTATGTTTACGAGTACTGTCAAATGGAGAACAGGCCTCTGGCCTATCCCTTAGTCGCCTTTACGACACCCACAGAAAGAGATGGGGTGGTCCTATTCTCCTCCACCGCTAACCAACACGGCCAATATTCGAGAATAAAAAATATTAAAAATAAATAGAAGTTTGATTAAACATCGGTATATCGACAACACAATGCATGGGACCTATTGAGTCATGCCGTTTAGAAGAAAAACGAACACACGCACACAAAATTTGATACATCAGTACAAGATAATGCCATTACCAATCTTCTCAGGTCCCGTTGCAAGTACAGTACAAATGGTGTACAATCAGAGAACAATGTCGTTAGCATTTCTCAGTAGTCGATGTGCCCGCGCCGCCAGGCTTGACATTCACCGTACAAACATTCGTATCGCGTTACTCTGTGTTACTCTTACTACTCATCCATCTGGCAGAACAATCTTTACTATAACCTCATGCCAAATGGATTGAGAATAAAGTTTGTTGACCGAATTGGGTATTATCATAGTTAAAATAAATGATCTAACCGAGCTAAAAATTGTGTCGGTTCTTATTTTATAGTTTTTATTTATTTTTAATCATCCACCCAACTTATAAAAACTGATTTGACTATTAAATTTTATGACGTCACTAATTCATACAGTTACCTTAAAACTTATCGTTTTGACGTTTAGTAAAAAGTAACTAATTTGAGTAGTCAGTAGAATACCCAATTGACCTTGACCTTACCCACAGTTTGGACAGTTTACTTAGGGGTTGTAAACATTTTTCATACTGTAACAAAACCGACTGCAGCGCCCCGTGGCGCTATGTTTTAAACTTTAAATTAGTTTTTGCAGTCAAAACATTACTGCAAAAATTATTCTGCAATCGATCTGGCACGGCCTAGTTGTTTTTAAACAACTAGTACGCAGAACCGTTTTTCAAGGATTTCATAAAGTGCGACTGTGCTGTCTAAGGTACTGGATCCAATCCCTGGTGAGGGAATGTTAGTGAGGTTTCAGTTAGCCTATCGCATCCACTGCTGGACATAATCCTCTCCCAATGTTGGGAGGCTTCGGCCTACAACGTGGGCCTACCGTGGACCGGTTGATACAGGGTTTTATTTCGAGTTTTCCTGTTCTATTGAGGGTTGTTAATAACATAATTTAGGACCCAGTAGCAGTACAAAGTAAGAGAACGGACAGTGTGTCGATTTTTTTCTATTCCCACGGGTACCAATCGGCGAAGCGGGGGTGGTCTGACAATGGATCCAGTTAAAACCGCACGCCATTTCGGGCAAAGAAGACTCGCACCCCGGCTGACCGTCGGCTATTTCCGGTTTCGAGAAGGCCCCCCGGGTGTGGAAATCTCGCTCCGAAAGGAGCCTATTGGTGTTTTGGGTAGGGAGGCTTCCGGGAACGGGACCGCGGTCGCGGATTCCCCTTTTAAAAATTTACAATAGGCTTCACATTCACATATATTATATGAACATCCAGGTTGTTGCATCTACATACAAATTTGTAGCCAGACTCGTCAAGCAATAGAAAAAGTCTATGTGTGAATTAGTTTATGAGTTCGTGTAATAGATTCTATAAATATAAAAAAAAAACTCGAAAAACAACCATTAATTCATTCTCGTATATAGGCATGAAAATCCTAATAACATCATACACGTGAAAATGTGTTAGTATGGATGGTTGGATGGATGATGGATGGATGTTGTTACTCTTTCACGTCTAAACGGCTGGAGCGATTTTAATAAAATTTCTTATGGAGTTAGCTGACACCCTGGAATAACAAATAGGCATATTTGGTGACCGCGATAACCGACCTCCACGCAGGTGGAACCACGGGCAAAAGCTATAATAATATGTGGATGTGAATAAAAATATACAATTAACATCATATCTTAATGTCATGCAAAACATGGCGCTATCATTCAAGCAACATTACAGTACCTTATCTTGAGCTAATAATGTTATCATCTGATTGCTGAAGGCGAGGAAATATGGGGAGTATCCAGATACTACGTTTTACTTAAAATTAACTGACCCAGCGAACTTCGTACCGCCAATTTTTTTACCCCCGCGTGGCGTCTGATGTCGTTCCCGCTGTACCCTCTGCTATATTAAGCAAATATTATACATTTATACCTTCTTCTTGAATTACTCTATCTATTAAAAGAAACCGCATCAAAATCTGTAGCGTATTTTTGAAGATATAGTCGCTTTTTGCGAAAAGCGACTTTGCTTCATACTATGTACTCTATGTAGTGATGTCGTTTGTAGTATTCATTTGACAAAGAAAAAATAAAAACCAAACTCAGCATAGTCAGTAAAGGCTGGATAAATTATGTGGATGATTTAAAAACTAACAAGTATCATGTAGCATAATAAAGTCAGTAAAGTAAATATCCGTCAATATTTCTAAAGTTAGAAGGACAGCAGGTTTATAAATGCCCGGTTAATGGCAATAGGCTTGCCACCTACTACATTGGGAGCTGGCGAAATGTGGGTGCCAGCACCTCTGCCTACCCCTTCGGGGAATACAGGCGTGAGTTTTTGTTATGTTGTAGAAGGACAGCCTCTGTGGCGTGTTAGTAGTGCACGCGTCTGCCACGCAGGGAGGGTTCGATCTCCTCTCAGTGCAAATATTTGTATGCATGAATATGGCTATTTGGATTGGTCTGGGTGTTTCTATGTATAATATGTATAAATTTACAAAAAAAAAAAGTATGTTTATCCGCATTCTAGATTCTATAACACAAGCTAATTAAGCTTACCATAGATAGCATTGTGTAAAATGTTGTAAAGAAAAAAAAACTGTTTACTATCCAACTGATTTTTATCTGATATTTCCCTGAACACAATTTTCTTTTCGCGTATTTTATGGGTGTTACCTGTATATGATATATAAATGAATGTTGAAAAGGGCAGGTGCTTCTAGCGTGAGTAAAAACAATAGTATCGTAATCTTATCGCGAAATTAGTACTGAGATTGTTTGTAAGATTGTTATATGAAAAGCAGAGCGTAAAAGCGACGATCCAATAACATTATACCGAGTGCTTCCTTATTATCATTGGAGTTTGGAAAATTGTATTGACATATTATACAACTAGCTTTTGCCCGCGGCTCCGGCCGCGTGGTTTATGTCGGTTATCGCGTCCAAACATAGCCTATGTCCTTTCTCAAGGTCTACTCTACCCCTATACCAAATTTCATCAAAATCGGTTCAGTGGTTAAGGCGTGAAAGCGTAACATACAGACAGACAGACAGACAGAGAGAGTTACTTTCACATTTATAATATTAGTATGGATTGACACATTATATTGATACAGGACACAGTATTCTTAGGGAGGCCCTGGGTCAGCCAGGGTGCGAGGAATATGTCGAAGGCAATCTCACCTCCGGCCTAGCACTACAACCCTCAATCGGCGTGAGGTTTTAGTCGGTTCGAGTCCGACATAACCTCCCCACCCGGCTCTGGCGGGGAGGTATCCGTGGGATTTCTGCACGAAAAAGGGGGGCCATACACCGTAGCAGCAATACGCACACAGCAAATGCTGCTGTGTCCTACATTTCCCAGTAAATGTTTCTTGACATCTCTTGTCAAGAAGCATTTTTCTTGTCATTTTGCTGAGTATGTAGCAAATACTGCTTTGGTATGTGGCCCCCTTAGCGTACTTACTGGGTGTATTGAGCTGCCTCTGTATCGAGAGACGCACAGAGCAATCTTTCTCTCTTAATCTGAGAGCAAATCATTCTCCTGCCTGCGCCTTTCTGTTAACTCTCCTACTCTTTCTACTCCTAATATGGCTTATCACGACTTTTACGATAACGACTGCCGTATGATTTCAAGAGAAAATCTGTACTAGAACCTCGACCGGCTCGCAGGTGAGGTTGGTAAGATCTTGACGACTTAGGGGCAACCCTGGAGAGATCTACCGAGAAAAGGTGGAGTGGAACTGTTTCTAAGTACATGTTTTGGATGCACGCGATCAACACACTATTGGTTCCAACTATTATCTGTGCTATTGGTACGTATCAAATACAATTGAATACAAGCAGGTTATTGACATTGGCTGTAATAGGTACATAATATAGGTACTCGTAATTTGCACCGAAGTGACCTCAATTCAATATAGATAGGTAGGAGATATTATGGTGAAAAGAATGTAGGTCAATGAACCTTTGTCGTTTTCTTATAAAAAGTATGTGTATAATTATGTGTTTAAGTATCTTACGACATTGAAAAATTAATTCATTCATCATAATCAGCATTATCTTTGCATTGTTCCCGATTGTGTACTACTGAGCACTGGTTTGTATATCATTGTCAACCTGTACCTATAATTGCTTTAGTGTAGCAGTGGAACATTATGACAACCGCGTCAAGGCGAGTGCGTCCTCGGTGCTCCTACTAAATAGTCCTACTGAACATAAAAACCAAGAGGAATAAAATAATTTCTAGATTTAATTCCTTTTGCATGAACCGAAAAATATTTTAGAGGAAATTAAAAGAGGTCCCATCAAGCTAATAAGTTTAAAATAGTAGTTTAGTTCAGTGTTAGTATATTTTTTCCTAGGATCACTATTTTTCGATTTATACCCCAAAAGATGGTGAATCTTTTTGACATAGGAAGGTCACTGGCAGATGATCTGGGCCTCGATTCTGCTAAAGCCAAACAACACAGTAATAGACTTTAAAGCGATGTGGTTAAAGGCCAAAATTCAATTCGACTTTTAGCAGAGTAATTCGAAAAAGTATAATGAAGGCTCGCGTGTTCGATTTCCGTTTAATTCACGTTTTTATGTTTATAAATATTTTTGTTTACATTGGCCCAGTTCTATACATCAAATAATTATTAAAATAATGTGTATGTTTATTACTACAGATAATATAATGTACTTATACATGTTTACTTTGGTACTAGATACCGCTGAGAAATTACTATTATCGGGATATTTACCATGTTGTCTCAGGTCCTATCTATCAACAAACATCTAGCTCACAGCTCTTCACCACATCTGTGATCATAGGGTGGTTATTACTGTGATCATTAGACTGAGTCAAGCTATTGGACGCCAGAGTAAACAAATATGATAAATATCCTGATATTGTCGATTGCATACATTTTTTTTAATAGCTCCGTTGGAAGAGCACTTCCCCTGTGGGTTCAAGTCTTGAGCATTTCATTTTTCCCGATGTATTCAAATACATACAATTAATTTAAAAAAAAAACACAAAAATATCTCCTAATTCTTTTATGGGACAAAATGGCAACTATTTGGCATCGAACTAAAAAAATCACGTAAATCGGATCTTAAATCTCAAAAATATTCAATAATACAGTAATACTCAGCAATACATAAAAAGTACCAATTGAAGTGAGAATTTCCTCATTTTTGGAAGTCGGTTACAAAGAGACGGCAGACGGACGATGAGATTCGACGCGGTAGCACAACAAGTCGTTTAATAATAATAAAAGCGATATCCACTTATCTAGAATAAACCGTATAACCAATTTGTTATATCTATCTGATTCCTCGTAGCCCTTATCAGCTCTTATCGGGGTAAGCAAAGCTAAGTAATTTCTGTGAGTTACAATGTACATGGCTTATAGACGTGTTTAAGGTTTATCGAACTCACTGAACAGTTGGCTACCACAAATCGAATACATAGGGAAAAATTAATCTTCTCGGGCGGGACTCGAATCCGCAATCTTTCCCTTACAGGGGGATGGGGGAATTGGTCAAGGCATTCCCCCTGTAAGGGAAAGACTGCGGGTTTGAGTCCCGCCCGAGAAGATTTATTTTCCCTATGTATTCGATTTGTATAGTTAGCATACTTAATGCTGTAAAATTCATTCAAATTGGCCTTGGTACAACTTGTAGAAAACGTTTTCTTTTAATAACCTCGATGTTATTACGTACACATACATTCACGCCTGAAAATTCCCGAAGGGGCAGGCAAGTGTATTACATTTCGCCAAGTTTGATTTTCAGTTTCTGGTAATTGGGGTGAGCCTATTAACGTCAACCGGAGACTTTATTATGGGCTATATGCTGTATGGTGTATGGTTACTGTCTTATGAATATGAGCCCTATATCATTATAATCCTTTAGTCGTCTTCTACGACACCCGCGAGAAGAGAACGTCAATTTGACTTCACCTCGCCTGATGGCAAGCTAAAGACAAAGTCTCGGAAAGAGGGTCACCATTGTAAACATGTATCATGTTAAAAATGGTGGCACTCAGCTTGACCTCATCAGATGCCTTTTCACGCTCCGCTTAAAGGACCCGGGACTGTAGGAAGAAGGAAACACGTGAGCTGGCAGGGACGTCCAGGTCCAGGTAAACTCATGTCTGTACTCATAGGTGACAGGGGTGTTTTAATTTTATCATCTGTCTCGGTTTGGTAAGAAAGGATTTTTGGAAATTCTGCTACTAAAGAGGTAAAACAAGGGATGGTAGTCTGTCATTTTCAGAGCTAGATGCACTAAATTTCATAAACCTGTGTCTTTTAAGAAATAAATGAATACATGTAACAACGTTTTTCTAAATTTAACTACTAAGAGGGTAAAATAGGTGATAAACGTTTGTATGGAAAGTTCGTCATTTAGGTCACTATTAAATATGGAATATGAAAATTTCCCGGGCGAAGCCGGGACGGGTCAGCTATTTTCATAATATATGTATGGTTCAAAGTTTTCAAACGCATGTTGTAACAATAATTGTTATCTTGCTGATAACGTAAGTCTGTCAGCCTTCAACCAGAAATCTAAATAAGATTGAGGATACGAGACCGTCAATGTACACGAAGGATGGCAACACCGCCCCTTCAACACTGTCAATAAAATAGTATTTTCACAGTAATAATCATATTTTCGATATTAGCCAGTTCACGGAATCTTACTAAGTAAAGTACACTGTAACAAATTTTTGTTCCGTCATAGAATATTTTTCTAATTTATCATGATCCATATTTAGACCTGATTGCATCCGAGGCCACGGTGCCCTCGGAGCTCGGGGTCCGCCTTCCGGATCTTCCTTCTCCACTTCGCACGATCTTGGGCGTCAATGGTAGTGAGACTATTTGCACGCATGTCACCCTCCATAACGTCAAGCCAGGACTTCTTAGGTCCCCTTCTACCTGGGCTCGGTGGGGGCGACATTGCCAGGATTTGTTACCCACGTAGCTGGGCAGTTGCCGCAAGACGTGGCCTCACCAGCGGAGGCGGCTCTCTTGCATTTTATCTGCGATTTCACAGTCATGAAAGCTGCCGGCTGTCTAATTATACCTAGTTATACCTAGACACATCTTGGAAAACGATATTTTACGTCTTCCTATACTACAATCACGAGATCTTAAACGTAGCTCCTAAGTTGGAGCCTTAAAAAGTCCATACAAAAACGCTAACTGCAATACTTCGATATCGCCAAATGGTTTTTTTCCTTATGTAAGACACGTCAACTTGACTTCATCTCGCCTGATTGTAAGCTAGAGACTCAGTCTCAGAAAAGAGGGTCACAATACACGTGCCGTGTTACAATGGTGGCTCTCAGCTTGACAGTCTCATCAGATGCACAGGTGGCAGTCGCCTCACGGAATATGTCGAATTTCAGCCAAACACATAATGAGACCGAGAAGCCGAGACTTCCTAAATTCCTCAACGCGGGGTGTATAGGTTCTCAGAAAAGGTTCGTTGATCGGCTGTTCATAAAATAATTTTAATAATTATGGGGGCCAGTTTGAAAGCGAAGATTTCCTGCCCAACCATCTGGAATTCCCAACCTATCGACTGCTCAACAAGCGTGAACGAAATGAAATTATAGTCTTTTTTTATACAGCACATGTCTTTAATTTATAAAACGGTTCACTATCACTGCGGTAATCATTAGTTTAAATAAGCGTGTTGGTACCATGAATATTATCTTCTGTAAACCCAGTCGACAGTATAAACAAACACGTCATTATCTATGAGGTTAGAAAATGTAAGAAGTTTGACACGAGTTTTCCTTTAAAAATACGCAATTAAAAAATTATAATATGTAATAACTTAGCGGAAATATTAAATAATGATATGATAATATATTTTAATCACAAAATGAAAAATTACAGAACAGACCGTCTTGTTTAAAATTGAAAATTAAAAACTCACAGTAAGAGAGGCTCCTTGTCTTTGTCCATTGTAGTTTAAAAAAAAACACTTACACAAACTAAACACACCAGCACTTTTTTTTGAAAAAAGAATGTAGTTGACGTTTGTGATATGTCAAACAGTCATAATGGCGGTGAAACCGAACGAGTACTAATTTGAATCTAATAGATATGGCGCTTATCGCGAGACATAAGTGCCACCACTCCTTGTATAAATCGTAGGTAAGTAGGTAGATAAATAATGCATACTCGTGTTACCGACTGATATAACTTCATACATAATACGTACGAATACTATGTTTTAATGAATAAGTTTATAACATTAGTGCAAGCGTTGCAATAAACAAAGAAATCTAGGACAATTTATTATTTATTATTTCCGCAACAATTACCGAATATTTCTTGAACCAATAGCAACGCTTGTTTTATTTCAGAATAATTCTGAAAAAAAGGTACAATCATTTATTTTGAATTAAGAATTGTAAATTTTATTTTTGATTTCTTACATAATAAGCATTGAAGAATATTTGTTATGTAGAAAGGCAGCAAGAGCCAGTTGGAATCCCGCAAAGGCGTGAAGGTGAATCCATACTAATATTATAAATGCGAAAGTAACTCTGTCTGTCTGTCTGTATGATGATGATTTTGATGAAATTTGGTATACTGGACTTTGAATATTTATATGTCATTATTTAATCAAAGGGTAGATTAGATTAGACCTTGAGAAAGGACAGGCTATGTTTGATCGCGATAACCACACGGGCGGAGCCGCGGGCAAAACTAGTAGGTGCATAATATTCACACCTGTAAATCTCTGAAGGGGTATGCGGAGGTGTATTAACACCCACATTTCTCCAACGTAATAGGGTTTTTTTTATCGTGCGATAAATCCCCACGGATACCACCCCCACGGAGCCGGTGGAGGTGATTATGTCGGACTCGAACCGACTAAAACGCACGCCGTCTTGGGTCCTTGGTTGCCGGAGGTAAGATTGCCAAAAGCATATCTCTTGCACCCCGGCAGACCCAGGACCATCTCTTTCGAGATGGCCCCCTTCGGGTTGTGGGGACCACAGGGTCCCCATCTAGCCCCGGTTACGGGGAGAACGTAATAGGGTATGATATTTTTTTTTTTTTTTTTTTATATAGGACACGTCAATTTGACTTCACCTCGCCTGATGTTAAGCTAAAGGCAAAGTCTCGGAAAGAGGGTCACCATCGTAAACATTTACCATGTTAACAGTGGTGGCACTCAGCTTGACGGCCTCATTAGATGCCTTTTCACGCCCCGCTTAAAGGACCCGGGACTGTAGGAAGAAGGAAACACGTGAGCTGGCAGGGAATTCCAGGTCTTAGTGGTGCGGCATAGGAATGAGTCACTGAAACGCTTGGTTCTAGCAGGTATACTCTGCACCGTAAATGGATGAAATCTTAGCCCTGCACGTGTCGTCCTGTGAAGGAAAGGGGAGGATTATTATATTGGTGTATACCAACCGATTTTTATATGATTTTTAGACAGATACCTAAATATTGACGAGGACAAAACTTCTCGGGGTTGGAAGATCGCATGGCAGTCGCTCCCACAAATCTCAAGTAAAACCGCATTAAGCAAAGGAAGGTGAGGAGAAAGAGCCCTCGGTCAAGCTAGTCAACTAACAAGGTACCTATCATTCGAACCATTTATCTTGGATCTAAATCGCGAGATATAGGCCCAGCGCACACCGGCGGTGGAAGCGTAGCGGCGCGTACTTTAAGACAGTAATTTAATATAAACCTTAATGACCTTGATATACGGTCGAAATTACAGTCGCGCGCATGCTCTTGCCGTCGCTCCTTGCGCCGCGCGCGAACTTATTCTTGATATACAGTATATCAAGGTCTTTAAGGTTTATTTTACATTGTTGTTTTAAAGTGCGCGCCCCCGCACTTCCACCGGTGTGTGCTGGGCCATAAAAGGGCCTGGTGCACACGGTTTGTTTTGTAATCATCATCACTAGCATCATCAAAGCAAACTCGCTTTCCGCGTCTGTCCATCGTAGGGATGGACAGACACGGATCGGATCTGACGTCAAGCTAGCGGACAGAAATTGACGGTACGGAGTTCGCCGTGTCAGCTAATACTCGTAATCTATAATTGGTTGTTTGAACATCTCGGTATTTTGAATTTTGTACATCGGACATCGGTATACCCGAATGGGTGTGAAATACGGTATTATTCGCTTCGGGATTTTGATAAGTAACCATTTTTATACAGAGAATTATCCTAGTATAGTTCTTAAGTCTGTACATGGCTACTGAAAAACAACTGAAATATTTGGAAAATCGTATCACTAAAACAAGTAATAAACAGCGATAATAATCTAACAAAAATAACTTCATTGCTGTGTGTAAAATTCGCACAAACTTCCGCAAGTAATAGGAAGGCCTACTAAGAAATAACAAGACAGCTAAATAAATAATTACTCTCCTACCTACGTAATAAAGTGCCATATTGCTTGTACAGTCTGCATTGGAAAGATGTCGATAAACAAAGTGCTCAAAATGATCTTAATTGCTTGGTTTTCACCCCTTGCTGTTCAAGAATTGTTGTGATAATTAGTTTTAATAACATATAACATAAACTCACGCCTGTATTCCCCGAAGGGGTAGGCAGAGGTGCTAGCACCCACATTTCGCCAGTTTATGTTTAGGTCCCAATGTAATAGGTGGCGAGCCTATTGCCATTATCCGGGCACTTAAAAACCTGTGATAAATACACACATAACTTCGAAAAGCATCGCAGTCATTGGTGTGTGCCATGGTAAACCTGGTAAACGTTGTTTTAATACAATACAATAATACAATTTAAATCAAGAAAACAGGGCCTCGATTCTGCTAAAGCCAAACACACAGTAATCCCGCCGCCGTCACTGTAAAAAAGGCATTAAATAATAGACTTTAAAGCGATGCATTTAAAGTTCAAAATTAAATGACTTTTGCAGAGTAATTAAAAAGTGTAATGAAACGGTTTTCATTTCATTTTGGCCTTTAGGGGCTTAGAAATAAAGTCTAAAATTTATCATCATTTTTTGTAATGACTGCGCCACCACAGGCTTTAGGAGAATCGAGGGCCAGTTTGATTGGTTCTTAATACAAGAGTTTTTAAGATCATTTTGAGATTTTGTACCTACTCAAGATATTTCTGACGCTGACTGTACTAACGCCTGCTTCCATTCAATAGTCACCAAGCGTAACGGCCGTTCCCAATAACATACTTACAGTTAAAGATAGATCGCATCTACGGATAAAGTGCTCGGCTGTTTAAATTCAAAACATAGTAACATAGGAGTTACTATGTTTTGAATTTTCACACCAATTTCGGAAAATAAAATTATACCGCGATGCGCTTTCCCGACACCACACCATGTTTTGAATTTAAACAGTCGATAGGTCAAATTTGACTGTTGTGATCTATCTTTAACTGCAAGTATGTTATTGGGAACGGCCGTAAATAGTCCTGTAGGCAAATTCTCAAAATAAAAATATGTTCAAAATTCAGTTTTGATCTAACTTGAGTTACCCTAAACCTGCCAGTTCGACTAAACGCGAGTTTATTCCTAGAATAAACAGCCAATTTGTGGGTGATATTGCCCGTTTATTCTAGAAATAAACTTTACTCGCGTTTGATCGAATGTACCAATAACTAACTAATAATTGCGCAGTTAAAGTAGGACGTGACCCGGGTACCTATGCCAAGGGTCACTAGAAATGCCATGTGCATCTAAACAGCAGGTGCACATTATTTATTAGACACATTTTACACATTATTATACACACATGACATTTTGTGATATAATGACTTTGATACTGTGGCGTTATGAAAGCCTTTTATCCATTGTATCATACTCGTACATACAATTCATTGGTAAGTACAACAGTCAGTTTTCATTTGTAGAAGACTACTTTAGAATTTAAAAGTATAGCTGAACACAAAATCTCATAAAAGGGTTGTAAGTATCTTTCAGACACTCGAAACATTTACCTAGCAGACGGGTAATTCTTCAACTCGCTATTCCGAAACTCGCTAGCGCGTGCGAGTTAGTGTGTTTCAATTTTATTTTTGTCATAAACTCGCATAGTCATTCGAATTTGTCAGTCAGTAGAAACTGCTGATTGAATAATCTGTAGTTTCAATTTGAGTTGATGTGTCGTTTAAATTGAATATCGGGATTGATTCTTAAACTGATTATTATCTTAACACCAATTTTGTTTGCATCTGCAGTGCAATTCTATATGTAGGATATTTCAGTGCTGCATGTCGTGTCGTAGGTACAATACTAGTACACTCATCAGCTCTTGAGAACGATTTGATAAAATAATAATAATATTTAATTTTAGTCTTGGAGCGATTGGGAACAAAATCGTGGAGCGGACGGGAATAAGCCATCCTATACAAATGTAAGCGTAGGCGCCCACCGAACTGCAGTTTGCTAGCGCTAGCGTCCCTGGTAGTTAGCTTTAAATTGAAAAAACTCCTTTATTGACATAATGATTGATCATTTTACGAATTTAATTTTCTAGTATGAAAAACGGTCAAGTGCGAGTTGGACTCGCCCATGAAGGGTTCCGTAGCAGCAAGTAACATAATGAATAAAATGATTTTTTTTATTACATATTTTTGAGTTAATTGAATGAAAGGCGAAAATTGCGGTTCATGAATTTACTAGTTTTTGCCCGCGGCTCCGCCCGCGTGAATGTCGGTTATCGCGACCACATAGCCTATGTCCTTTCTCAAGGTCTAACCTATCCCTATACCAAATTTCATCAAAATCAGTTCAGTGGCTTAGGCGTGAAAGCGTAACAGACAGACAGACAGACAGACAGACAGAGTTACTTTCACATTTATAATAGCGAAAGTAACTCTGTCTGTCTGTTAGTATGGATGATGTATTAAAAAAAAACTATTTACTAGATCTTGTTCAAACCAATTTTCGGTGGAGGTTTGCATATTATTATTTTTTTTTGATTTATCATTTTCTTATTTTAGAAGTTACATGTACACGGAGTGTAACGTTAAGAACGCGTGTGTGGGTACACACGAAAAAAAAATGTCAAATGTTAGAAACCTCATAAGCAATTTTGAAGACCTATCTACATATCCCCCCCCCCCCCCCCACACGTATTTGATGAAATAACATTTTGTGACTTTTAGTTGTAAGTATGCGGACCCCCTATTTTTGTGTGAAATTCTTAATGCGGTTCACAGTAGGTATACATCTACTTACCAAGTTTCATCAGAATAGGCCTTATAGTTTCGGAGAAAAGTGGCTGTGACATATGGACGGACAGACAGACAGAAATGACGAATCTATAAGGGTTCCATTTCTTGTAATTTGGCTACCATAAAAATGAACTCCTATTTCCCTTAGTCACGAGATGACGCCTGAACGGCTGGACCGATTTCGCTAATTCTTTTTTGTTGTGTTCGTTATTGTCAGGAGAAGGTTCTTAAAAAAGAAAAATTAAAGAAAATTCGCGGAGAGTTAGAAAATATAAGAATACATCATCATATAACATAACTGACCCGACATACGCCAGGTCTTAATTTAAAATTTGGAATTTGATTTGGAAAAATATGTGTATATTTGTATATTATTCTAGTACTTCTTTATGATAATTTTCTATGTAATCTGACGTTTGGCATAGAATTGACAGAACGCGTGCTGAAAATATCGCCAGAGGATGATTACTAGACATGCCTCTGAAATTTTGTAACAGCGGCAGCGTGCCATTTTTTGTGTAAAGCGAACTATGGAAGGGATTTGCAGATTTGCTTGGGCCGAGAAAAACCTTTATGGTGGGCTGGGTGTTGGGGGCTCTGTGGACGTAAGGGACCCGTCGCTTTTTATTTTTAAATTACGTCGAAAAATTGATGGTTCATGGTATGATAGTATGAACGCCCTCGAGCGTAGAGGTTGTTGTTTGACTAGTATGTAACTAAGATAGGAAATAAATTCAATTTGCATATAAAGATCACACCACAGTTTTTAAACTGGATGTGATTACAAAAATATTATTTATTAGATGTATATATAGTTGATTCATTTAGACCAACCTTTAATATTATTGTGTCGTACCTTATACACGCGTTTGTAATGAAACCATTACGCGATTTAAAAAATTGAGTAAGGCGCCATCTACCGACCAATGACATTTTTATATTTCTCCTGTTACTATGTCTTTTGTGGGATAGGTTTGGAGTTTTGAATGTCTGTAATAAGTATGTTGAATAGATAAAGATAGAAACACCCAGACCAAGGTAAATAGTCATACAACTACGTACATACCTACATACTGACGTACTACGTCAACATTTGCTCAACTCACTGCAACTCAGAGGTTTTCGTGTCACTCATTTTCACATTTGGTAGATGGCTTGCAGTCACTGAACAGTAAGAAAGAAAAACCGTTTCTCAAACGCGTACACAACTCACAAAATTCTCAATAAACATGACACCTGACAACATTAAAACTAGAATACTATGTTAAAAGAATGGTGTCCAATCATTTGACAAAAAACAAATGACAAATTTTCATTTACAAAATAACGTTTGACAAAATTATACTTGATAAATTTACCTTTTACAAACTATTGTTCAACAAACTATTCATTTGATAAATTATTTACCAGAAAAAATGTTGTATGTCAAAACAATGATGTTTTGACATACAACATTTATCATAGGTAAGGTATTATTTTTAAAAACATGAAGTAGGCAAAACAACGTATAGCATAAATAACATTTGACAAAATGCATTGCCTGGCAAAAGTTTTATTTATTAAAATTAACTTTATTACAAAGATGACATGAAATTATAAAACAATTGGTCTAAAAACGTTTGATATGTTTATACTAATGATCGAAACTCATAATCATTCAAATAAATAACTATGATATACACAAAACGAGATGCTACCAGACAAGTAGGTTAGGTTAGGTTAGGTTAGAACTGTGACCACAACAACGCGCGAGCCGAGCGAGCGAAGCGACCGTGCTGCGGCAGCGGCCGGCGAAGCGCCAGAAACTAATTTTTGTTAGGAGAGCAGACAGAATTTTGTAAAAACATCAATTTGACTAACGAATTATTGAGTCAAATAAACATTATTATAATAATATTTTGACTAGTGAAATATTTGCGAAGTAAAACATTTGCGGAACCTGTATTTTGTCAAACGATTGTTTTTAAAGTAATATGTTTTAGAAATGAAAGTTTGCCAAATGATTAGTTTATCTAACGTTGTTTTTAAAATGATAATTTGTCTTACGTTTTTTATCAAACAATAGTACCTAAACCTAAAAGAATAGGCATGAAAAATGGATTTGGTAAAAAATATAGTTTTTTTTTTTTTTACAGTTTTATTTGCATTATTTACTCTCCATCGTGTTAGTAAAGCTAAATGAAACGATAATTTCATGAAATAAAAACACTACAAAAATGCACGCACTTGGCGCTTTTTGTTTTTTTTGTAGAGATGTTTTTTTTTATGAATGTATCGTTTCATTTAGTTTTAATAACACTATGAAGATTAAGTAATCCTAAATAAACGGTATATTTCTTTTTTCAAATATTTTTTTATGCCAATGTGTAGTGTACCTACCAGTATTAAACAGTACTAAGCGGTACCCCAAAATTCGGTAGCTTAGTGGTTAAGGAGTCGGCCTTACGATCGAGAGGTCCCGGGTGCGATCCTGGCCATTACACTACCGACGTGAACCCACTCCTAGCACAAGCAATTTAGCTTAGTTGGAGGGGTTAGAGGGAATATTAGTAACTTCGGTTCTAATATTCTTAAAAAAAAAAAATTACCACAGTGTTCATTATTTAGCAGTGGACATGCCTTAAGATTTAATTTATTTTTTTAATTTTTTTAGTACCGAAATACAGGTATTAAATTTTACTAAAAAAAAGGAGAAATAAAAATAAATATGAACCCTTTTGGTACTTAATATTTTAAAAGGGTATGAAATTATACCAACACAATAGAAAATTAACATTTTGAATCGTGTAAGTACTCGTCCGACCTTCAACCGTCCTTCGACTGACAATGACATGATGAATGTCATGCAATAAACCATACGTTGCATTCATTAATGTACATTTAGTATATCAATGGTTGCATTGCAGGAAATATGTTGTAAATTAAACTGTATGCCAGTTATTCATTTGATCATTATTCGATACATATTAAGCTTTACCACAGAATAGATAAATGATCACAATACTCCTCTTAATTCAGTCCTCTTTGATAAAAAAAACACCTAGCGCCAAGCGCGTGCTTTTTTGGGAAACACCATTGTTTTTTTATGAAATTACCGTTTCATTTAGCTTAAAATCAATGGGACGAATCAGTGAACGATAATTTTAACTATTTATAATTTCTGTGATTCGTCCCATTGGGCCGAATCTTTATAGGACGAAACAACGAACTAGTCTTTACTAACACGATGGAGAGTAAATTTCAAGGATTTTATTTTTTCGCCAATGTATTGTACCTACTTGGAGACTACTAGGGGTTTTGGGCTTCGGGAGCGTTCCCCTTACACCCGGTATGGAAATGAAAAGATTATTATCTTGAAGAAATAAATGTATGGCTAGCATACCTATATGCCAGCTGATTGACAGATGAGGCTTTCCCCTAGGCATTAAGAGGTAAAGCAGTTTTTTCGTGCGTAAATCCCCTCGGCTACCCCCCCTGCCGGAGCCGGAAGGGGAGGTTATGTCGGACTCGAACCGACTAAGACCGCACGCCGACTGTGGGTCTTGGTGCTAGGCCGGAGGTGAGGTTGTCATCGACATATCCCTCGCACCCCGGCTGACCCAGGGCCATCCCTTACGGTCTGGCCCGCCTCGGGACACAGACCTGTGTATGTGGTATTAATTTCAACTTGTTACCTCTACGCATTCGTGAGAATAAGGTCTTCACAGAGAGACAGACAGACGGACAAGGAATTAATCCTATAAGGGCTACGCTTTTTCCTTGGTACGGAACCTTAAAAAGAGTATGAGAGCGAACTCAGGGCTTCAAAGTAAATGCTTTGGTTGGACCTTTTTTATTTCGTGCGGAAATTCCCTCGGATAACTCCACCGCCGGAGCCGTAAGGTTATCTCGGACTCGAAACGACTAAAACCGCACGTCGACTGAGGGTCGTGGTGCTAGGCCGGAGGTGAGATTGTCTTCGACATATCCCTTGCACCCCGGTTGACCCAGGGCCATCCCTTACGATCTGGCCCGCCTCGGGACAGAGGTGTCTCTGACTCGCCCCCGGAATGGGGAGGCGTGCTTCTTAGCTACCGGAACTAACGCTATGATGGTGATGATGATTAAAATAGTTTTTTATTATTAATTGACGGTGTTATCATCACAGACGTATCCGCGGTCTGTCACATGTCAAATAAATTGTGCGTTATCTTATCTACGCTATAGATTACGGTAGGATGGTAAGCGGATTATACAAATAATTATACGGTCGATTATTATTTACTTATTGATATAAATACCACAGGTTATGGAGGGAATTGAGTTCATGGAAAATGAATATTTAATACTGGGGCTGTGTGTAACTACCGTCTGCCACACTGTTACCGCAATAATTATGGCGTTGTGAAGTGACAATGTCATATCAATCAATAGATCAAAAAAAATCATCGGCTAAAATTATAGGATCAAATCGTGGTTATACCTTGGCGATGTGAAAATTATGGCGGTAATTATTAAAATCTGCGGTAGATTAGTGGTATGGGTAATGGACTGCTGAGACGAGGTCTCGGGTTCGATCCCAGGTTTACCATGGCACACACCAATGAATTTTTGGTTACTTTTAGAAGTTATGTGTGTATTTATCGCAGGTTTACAAGTGCCCGGTTAATGGCAATAGGCTCGCCACCAATTACATTGGGATCTAAACATAAACTGGCGAAATGTGGGTGCTAGCACCTCTGCTACACCTTCGGGGAATACAGGCGTGAGTTTATGTTATGTTATGTTATGTTTATGTTAGTATTATTGGTATAGCACAGCAGTGCTTAATATGTTATCAAAGTACTGAATTATGTTTACTATTTAGTTAGATAGTAACATTGATGTTGTATATCAAAGGATAGTAATCAAAGCAAATGTGGGTTATTGGGAGTTTTAATCATAATCTCTGGTCCTAATTAAACGATTATGACAAAAAAACCCGCATCAAAATCTGTTCAATACTTATTGCATCCATTGCGAACAATCATACAAGAATTTAAAAACATTGTTATAACATATCTCAAGTATTATGTTTTAAATATTTTCGATGTACAGACACACACACGACCACATTACAATTATTATATTATGTACAATAATAGCATAGATGTGTACCGTACATACTTTCGGACGGAGAACAGCCTTATCCCTTAGTAGCTTCGACTTCTAAGGGAAGAGATGGGGAAGCTACGAAAACTATCACTTATGTATTTATGTTAAACTTGTTCAACTCACTGAACTCAATACTCAATTCTTCAATTACAAAATATACATAAGCAAATGTGTGCTATGCTATGACAAGTAAAGGTATTCAGCAACTTTTGTAGGCGACAGTACAAGTGTAAAACTATCACCTACCTGTTAAGCTTAGATGGTATTGACTATTGACCAACTTTAGTGTAATGAGTGTTGTCATTACACTATATTACTCTGGTAATTTGTGAACTTAAACACGAGCAAGCAAATATGTGACATAAATTCACGTACACATACTATGACATAAATTCGCAATAGGAAGGTGGGTGTCATGACATTTGTAACCCACTTCGGATCTGAAATGTAACACTTGTTGATGCGCCTAATATAGTGCACATAATAGTAGCGAATGCAGGCAATTAGGTAGATGCTATTTGAAACGTTTAGGCGCGTTAACGTTTCATTGATAACTTACCGGGGTTTGCGCATGGTAATGTTTGGTTTTTAGGGTTCCATAGCCAAATGGCAAAAAACGTAACACTTAGGTATAGATTCGACATGTCTGTCTGACTGCCTGTCTGTCACAGCTACTTTTCTCCGAAATTATGAGGCCTCTTCTGTTAAATTTGGTAGGTAAGTAGATGTAATGTGTTAAGTAAGTAGATCACAGAATGAACTGCATTAAGAATTTCACACAAAAATAGAAAAATAGCAATACTTTTTTTTATTTTTTATACCACTTAGGTGGCAGACAAGCACACGGCCCACCTGATGGAAAGTGGTTACCGCGGCCTATGGACGTATGCAACACCAGGGGCGTTACATTTTGGGGCTCACATACTTAGAACTGAAAGTATTTTTTTTTTCATCAAACCCAAACGTGTGGGGTATGGGCGAGTCCGACTCGCACTTTGCCGGTTTTTCTTATTGCTTGGTGCTTATGTATGTGTCGTAGCGTGATGTTACCCTATAACCTTCGCAAAAACAGGGCTATCAAATCATATGAACTTAAATTGTTTTGGTATTAAAAACATATTACACTTGTTTTGAGTTGAGAACAAGTAGATGCTTGTTTTGAGATAGAGCTTTTTGCTGAGAACTTGTAAGAACGTAGTCTAATATTGAAAGAAAATTATCATCATCATCATAAGCATCCAAAGCTTTTACTTTGGCGTACCCATGTCTGCTCAGTCGCAGAACGACCTCCGTCCTCCATGAGCGCTGGCCTGGGGGTGACCGGTGGAGCCGCCTGTCACCCTAGCAGAAGCAGGCCGCGGCGGCGGCGCCAAGTGCGCCTCCCCGTAACCGGGGCTAGATGGGGACCCTGTGGTCCCCACAACCCGAAGGGGGCCATCTCGAAAGAGATGGTCCTGGGTCTGCCGGGGTGCGAGAGATATGCTTTTGGCAATCTCACCTCCGGCAACCAAGGACCCAAGACGGCGTGCATTTTAGTCGGTTCGAGTCCGAGATAACCACCTCCATCGGCTCCGCGAGGGTGGTATCCGTGGGGATTAATCGCACGATAAAAAAAAAACCATGTCTGCTCTCCTACTATTTCCTATTATATATATTTGAACTGAGCAGGCATCAAACCCGCGTCCGGACCACGCCATACCTATAGTACAGATAACATAATACTATAGGTTAGGTTGTCTTTCAATATTAATAAGAGATACACGTATGATGACGCAGCTGAACAGTAACAGCTGACAGTAATATTAGAAGGTCTATGTAAATGATTAGATATACTGTATTGAATCGGAGTCAAGGCATAACTATGTAGATACTCATCTCAATTGTTACCTGTTTTAGTGTACATTATTATATAGCTGTACGTCTTGAGATGTATAGCATATTACATACAGGGCCTCGATTCTACTAAAGCAAAACTATTGTCAAACCACAGAGATTGCAAAAAGCGGCAATACATTATGGACTTTAAAGCGATGCATTTAAAGTTCAATCTTAAATAACTGTTAGCAGAGTGAATAAAAGAGTGTAATGAAACTTTTGTCATTCAATTTTGGACCTTAGTATATAGAAATAAAGTCTAAACTTTAATGCCGCTTTTTGCAATCTCTGTGGTTTGACAATAGTTTTTATTTAGTAGAATCGAGGCCCAGGTTGTATATGGATGGATGGATGTTTGTTTGTTACCGTTTCAAGTCTAAACGGCTGGAACGAGTCCAATAAAATTTGGTATGGGGTTGGCTGACATCCCGAATTAACACATAGGCTATGTTTGGTCGCGATAACCGACGTCCACGTGGACGGAGCCGCGGGCAAAAGCTAGTTATGACATAAAAAAGTGATCCTGTTCGTTGCTTTAGTTTAAGTAGTTTCGATACAATTTTTTTGAAAAGGTTCAAACCATGGAGAAGGAAATGATAGCGGAGTTATTGCAAGGCAATCGAGTCGCGTGCCATCCAGACGTCAAATGGACTCATTCGGTAGGAACGTTATACCTATGACGTCGACGTTGATTAGGCGAATTATATTATCAATGGGGCATCTCCGTTACTTAATCATATTCTGTCCTTCGTGGTTCAAACCTACATCGTTCTATAAGCTATTTTTGTGGTCACTATACACAACCTAACACTATGGTTGCTGGATAGTTCATTGTACCTTGCTCCTACGGCACTGCTTCATGGAACTGGAGTACAGTCAGCGTTATAAATATCTTGACGACGAAGTCTCAAAATGATCTTAAAACCCTCGTATTAAAAGCAAATCAAACTGTTTTATTCATTTAAATGGTATTATTGTCCAAACTAAAGGTGTGTACCAAATATCAGAACAAGCGGTCAACTGAAAGGGAGTTAAAAACGAAGTTAAGATCATTTTGAGTACTTTGTACGTCAATTTTTTTTCTGATGCTGACTGTACTGTGGCCGCGCTGTTCACTCAGCACTTTGAATGGCATACTCGCACGCGAGCTCTCATCACCGGAATCGGTTACTTTGTAAACAAGGCTCTTATTCGACTTGACTAAACGTACAGCAATTACGCGCGTTCGTATTAACCGACACATTTAGGTTGGTCTAGTTTTACGCCAGTTTTATCTTCAACGTTAACCGATTGAAATCCACCGGCTAATCACGATATACGTACGATTATAATTAATTGTCAAGTAAAATAATGGCCCAGTTGGCTTACTTCAAATAAAAAGACTGGGCTAAATACCACAAGTCATCCGTCCCAGTTTACCCAAACAGATGTAGTACATTTTCACGGTTTTCCACATTCCTACGTTAGTTTTTCACGAGTTATAGAGATTGAGTGAGAAAGAGTTAAATCTAAATAATATATTATTCACCAATAATAGTGGTGGAATATATTAAATCTCCTTTGATATATACAGATTATAAAAAAAATCGATACAAATAAGTTTTTTAAAGGACACGTCAATTTGACTTCACTTCGCCTGATGGTAAGATAAGGGCAAAGTCTCGGAAAGAGGTTTACCATCCCTGGGACATCCTTCCGAGGGCTTACCCGGGGCTCCCAACCTTAAGCTGCTGGGCGTTACCGTGGGGGTTTTTAGTCGGTAGGAGTCCGGCATAACATCCATGAAGGATTTTGCCCCCATGGTAAAAAAAAAGTTTACCATCGTAAACATGTACCATGTTAACAGTGGTGGCACTCAGCTTGACGGCCTCATCAGATGCCTTTTCACGACCCGCTTAACGGACCCATGACTGTAGGATGAAGGAAACCCATGAGCTAGCAGGGAGTTCCAGGTCTTATTTGTCTTAATAGCGTAATTTAGACGAAGATCAAAGACCACGAGGACGAAATCGCATGTATATAGTCATATCTTTTACCGGACGATAATCAACCTGAAAATACCGAATAGTTACGAATGACGCGGTGACATTGAGATGATTCTGTTTACGGTGATAATCATAACTAATTAACTCGCGTCGGTGACAAAAAGTTATACGCTAGGCTGCCTACCATTTGCACTTGCGGTATCTAGCCTTGCCTGCCTGGTTTATTCCATAAAGTTTTCCGTAACTAATGAAAAATTAACTGATATCTATTAGCGCCCTTTACACCAACAGTCTTTCACGAGGGAATACCGCGTTTATATGTGACAGAGCGCGCGTATGACGTCACGCGTTCTAGTAGTCACAATAGAGTTCAATATTGCGCGGCAGAGTTGCATACGCATGTATAACCACGCGATTGAGTGACCATATAAAGCGGGCTATTCTCAGGACACGTTTCAGTTATAAAGCAAGGTGCACTGCATTATAGGGCAGGCCGCCGTCGTATTTGTTCTCTGCCTTAATGTTTTTAAGTTTGAGGACAGATAGCAGTCGCTCCTGTAAAACCCAACAAAATCAGAATAAAGACCTAGTAGACTCTTCAACTCCGGACTTAAAGTTTCCACTTTCTTCCGTTTCCACTTTCCGATTCCAAAGTGGGAGCTTTGAGTGCTTTGGGAGCTTTGAGTGCCAGGATCGGATCTTGGATGTAGAACAAGCATTATTCAAAGATCTTTATTTTTTGGCATCGACCCAGGTAAAGTCAGTAACATTCATGGAGGAACGAGCTGTTATGTTCCTCTAACACAAAGGGAGTATTCTCCGACCAGGTAAGGTGATCACGCCTGGTGGCCCGCGGCCCAGCGATTGTCGTTGGGATGATGTAAATATATTGTACCAGCGCGAGAACTTCGCTTTCGCGATGCAGGATTCGTAGTAACGTGGTAGTTCAGCTTGATGTCACTAGATGGCGCTGGGTACACTACACTACACACATTTATTTGTTATTGTCTACGAAATCAAACATCGCGAAACGAGTAGTGTTACGAATCAAGGCGATTAGTATGCGAGTCAGGTGTCTGTTGGCGGCAACTGGCCATCGCGCGAGAGTATTAACAACACAAATATTATTGTAACGAATTCAGCCCATAGATTTGAGGAAGAAGTTGATGACAAGAAAATAATCAAAAATTTAAAGTTATCAACTCGCTGACGCCCGCGAGTTTGATGGTCGCGAGTTGATGAATGACCCAATAAAAAGGGATACATAGGCACACTACAGCCACAGAATAGATAATAGTACTAGCCCCAATTTTCATAACCTTTTCACCTCGAAAATGTACCTACATGAATTTATTTATTACTAGCTTTGGGAACCTATATCAAGGGTTAAAAAGTACCCTAGGTGATATTGTCTCATTGTTCAAAAGTCCCGACTTTAACTACTAAAACAATTTTCCGCAACATTCTATACCACGCTATCTAGAACCATGGTAAGCTTAACTAGCTTGTGTTATGGAATCTAGAATGCGGATAAACATATTTTTTTTTGTAAATACATACATATTATACATAGAAACAGCCAGACCAATGCAAATAACCATATTCATGGATACAAATATTTGCACTGAGCTGGGATCGAACCCATGCCTCCTGCGTGGCAGCCACGCCACAGAGGTCCCGTACAAAATTTCAGCCGGATCTGTTAAGCAGTTTGAGTAACAGACATGTAAACATCAGAACATCTTTCAATTTATCACATTATTTTATTTATTATTAAGTTTTTATTCCTGTTTTGCCACATTAATGTCTCTTTTATGAGTTGATATTTTACGCTGTTTGTTTTTTTTTGGTTTGGAATAATTGCGTCATTTAGTTTCCAAATTCAAAAAACGCTAATAATAATACATATAATAACAATTTGATTTTATTTTCCTTACATTTTCTTAATACGCGAAAATAATTTTCCAATAACCATTCATATTAAAATAAATTTATTTCGATTCATCGGCTTTGTCATCGAGAGGTACAATATTAAAAGAACAATGACTTTATTTATAAATCATTCAATGGACAATTTTATTTGGCAGTAGGATGCTTTGATTGCAGTTTGTCATAAGAATAAATATTACTAATTGTCAAATTAGTTATGTCAATTAACGTAACAATATTAATGTAACAAATAGATAATTATATAAACAACGAAATACAATTTGGCAGTGTCTGTTCGTAATATTAAAATAAATGTATTTTAGTACCTACATACATCATGAATGGAATAATTGTTTTACTTACCAGAAACTTATCAGAAGAATATATTTTTTTGCCTAGCTGTTTGTTTGTTAGTAATAAGTAATATTGGGAATGGCTGGATCAATTTCGACGGGCCTTGACTGACAGGTACCTTATAAGTCGTAACACCGACCCAGATCTACGTCCAATCGGATAAAGTCACGGGTACAGCTAGTCTAGCCACGCAAATAGGTACCTAAGTAATATAAATGGAGGAGTGGGTCAACCAACATGTAAACACGCTATATCGATTAGGGTATGAAGTTCGAATCAACACAAACATTTCAATCATTGTTAACATATTGTGTAAGTGTAAATTATTACATTCATCAAATTACTCGCAAGTCGCAGATAAAATGAAATGATATGACTTTTCTTTTCTTTTTTTTTTCGTGCGGAAATCCCCTCGGATACCTCCCCAGCCGGAGCCAGAAGGGACTCGAACCGACTAAAACCGCACGCCGACTTAGGTTCGCAGTGCTAGGCCGGAGGTGAGGTTGTCTTCGACCTATTCCTCGCACCCCGGCTGGCTGACCCAAAGCCTTCCCTTACGGTCTGGCCTTCCTCGGTAGGGGGGACAACTGTGTCTCCGATTCGCCTCCGGAATGGGGAGGCGCGCCTACTGTGCCGCGGTCGTGGCCTGCTTCTGCTGGGGTGACAGGCGGCTCCACCCGTCACCCCCAGGGTATGACATATACCAGTTATGTTTTTACTACAGAAGCTGTCTGTAGTATATCTTGGACTTAAGTCTGTAGTGAGACAATCGAGGCCCTGGCGTGTGCGAAATGGCTAGCTCTTTTCTTTGACTGTCTCACGTTTTTCCTTCTTCCCATAGCCCTGGGTACTTTAAGCGAGAAAGATCATCTGATGAGGCCAGTCAAAATGAGGGCTAACCGTTGTAGCATTGTTGATTTCTGAAAGGTGAGACTGAGAGTTTGCCTTCAGTTACCATCAGGTAGCGCTACCATCTGCAATAGTCATAAATCTGGACAAGAAGCGTAAAACCCCCGGAGTTTAGAGCTTCAACTCTGGCCCTCGATTCTACTAAAGCTAAACTATTGTCAAACCACAGAGATTGCAAAAAGCGGCATTAAAGTTTAGACTTTATTTCTATACACTAAGGTCCAAAATTAAATGACAAAAGTTTCATTACACTCTTTTATTCACTCTGCTAACAGTTATTTAATATTGAACTTTAAATGCATCGCTTTAAAGTCTATAATGTATTGCCGCTTTTTCCAATCTCAGTGGCTTGACAATAGTTTTGCTTTAGTAGAATCGAGGCCCTGAGTTTTGCTTTAGTAGAATCGAGGCCCTGGACAGTTGAACAAATTGTCTTGCTGATAGTACATTCTTATTTCTGGAATTAACCCCTCAAATCTCTATAAAAGTCAGTAAACCAGCTCACGTGTTTCGTTCTTCCTACAGTCCCGGGTCCTTTAAGCGGGGTGTGAAACGACAACTGATGAGGCCGTCAAGCTGAGTGCCACCATTGTTAACATGATACATGTTTAGGATGGTGATCCTCGTTCCGAGACTCTGACTCTAGCTTACCAACAGGCGAGGTGAAATCAAATTGACGTGTCCTTCATAAAAAAAAACACTCCCAAGTCCTTAAAGCGGGGCGTGAAAAGGCATCTGATGAGGCCGTCAAGTTGAGTACCACCATTGTTAATATGGTACATGACACTCTTTCCGAGACTTTGCAATTGGCTTATCATCAGGCGAGGTAAAGTCAAATTGACGTGTCCTTTTATTGTAAAAGAGAAAGATATTCCCTAAAGCTAAAGATAAGTCGTATTGACGTTTTTTATTAAAAAAGTCGCTCTAACTGAGTTGAGGAGGAGGTACGTAGGATGATTGCTATTCGTTCTATTGTCAATAGTAAAGAATAGTATCTAATATCATCAATAACTATGGCAGTCTATAACTGATAGCACAGTTTACTGTACACATGTACATAAGTATACACTTAGATACTATTGTGTACCACGGTCGATAGCGTGACCGCAAAGTTGGTCAGATATAATATGGTACACAGTAAATTATTCACTGCAAGCATTTCCATACGTAACGAACACGTGTTCCTTGTCAGTGAACAGAGAAATGGATCAATAGTGTATCCAACCTTTCTGGAATTACTGGGACTTTGGGAAATAAAGTGGTTGTGTCGGTACATTTTATTAAAAAAATAATATCGCTGGGTTACGTTATCTTGACAGCCTCTGTAGTCTGTGGCGTGGCGGTAGTGCACGCGACTGCCACGTAGGAGGCGCGGGTACTATCCACGTTCAGTGCAAATATTTGCTTGCATGAATATGGCTATTTGCGCTGGTCTGGGTGTTTCTATGTATGATATGTATGCATTTACGAAAAAAAGTACATAAATATGTTTATCCACATTCTAGATTCCATAACACAAGTTATAATAGCTTGCCATGGGTCTAAATGTTGTGGAATATTTATTTATAATATAACATAACATAACATAAAACTCACGCAGAGGCGCTAGCACCCACATTTCGCCAGTTTATGTTTAGATCCCAATGTAATGAGGTGGCGAGCCTATTGCCATTAACCGGGCACCTATAAACCTGCGATAAATACACACATAACTTCGAAAAGCATCGAAAAGTCATTGGTGTGTGCCATGGTAAACCTGGGATCGATCGAACCCGAGACCTCGTCTCAGCAGTCCATTACCCACACCACTAGGCTACCGCAGATTTATTATCTTAATATTCTTCTTCAACTTGGCGTTAATGCCAGTCGCATCCGAAGCTTTCAGCTTGGAGTCTGAGGTCCGCTGTATCAGTCTAACTGCGGATTCGGCTAAACTTCGAAATTTCCTGGGAAGCGATTGCCACTGACCTCCACATCCCAAACGCGATAAAGAAGCATTCTGCCTAGACCAGTTGTTTTACTTTTGGGAGCTCCAACTACCTGTAACGGCTGCCATAGATGTTCGTATGGCAACTGGGACCGACGGCTTAGCGTGCTCTCCGAGGCACGACCAGACCAATGCAAATAGGTACCATATTCATGCATACAAATATTTGCATTGAGCGGGGATCAAACCCGCGCCTCCTGCGTAGCGGTCGCGTTTACTACCGCTACGTCACGGAGGCTGTCAATGAAAATGTTATGTTAATAAATAAAAAGATACTAAACACGAAAAAAATTTTTTTTTCGAGTTATTGGATGTTCGCGCTATGGACGCAAAAACTACTGAATGGATTTTGATGCGGTTTTCTCATTTGAAAAGTCTTGGTCAGACTTAAAACCTTACGTTTGTTTCATCGCAATATTTTTTTAAATAAATTCCACAACATTCTACACAATGATCTAGACCCATGGTTAAGCTTTTTTTTATAGCTTGTGTTATGGAATCTAAAATGCGGATAAACATGCTTATATATTTTTTTGTAAATACATACATATTATACATAGAAACACCCAGACCAATGCAAATAGTCATATTCATGCATACAAATATTTGCACTGAGCGGGAATCGAACCTCCTGCGTGGCAGTAGCGTGCACTACCGCCACCCCACAGAGGCTGTCAATACATTGTCATTGTCACTGTCACTGTCAATAAATTGGTTAAGTAGAACCGGAGATATGAGCAAAAGTTGCGAAAACCACGCGACTTACATGAACTTACATCAACTTGGGCGGACCCGCAGGTGGAAGGCTTTTTATAGTACTTATAATAAAAAATAATATAAAAACTGAAAAACATAGTACTTACATAGTATAGTGGTCTACGACACAAATAGGTTTGAGAACTGCGCTTTTGAACTAATGATGATTTACAAAACAATTAGTATGCTAACTATTTATTCCTATCTAAATCGAATAATAATGATGATATTAAGAACACAATAAAGGACTTGAATGATGATGTAAGCTGATAGTTTTATTGATTACAAAAATATTAATAACCAGAATTGAGTGGCCCCAGAATTACTAAGTAATATACTTTGATTTGACATTGACATGGTCATAAACATTAATAGTATAAAACTCATCGGGATATTTACCATGTTAGATATCCCGGCGAGTCTTATACTATTAATACTTATCCGTGGGGATTTATCGGTATCCGTGGGGATTTATCGCACGATAAAAAAACTATCAATACTAATATACCGTCCAGCTAAGTGTTACTTCACTTCGGCAGTAGTCTCGAACCCGGCACCTCTGACAGGTTCGAGTCCAATAGGCTACTAATGCTTACTTATTTACAGATGTATATTATACAAATAGGTACAAATACCCATAGTCTGGTCTATGATGTGAAATAATCAGGTATATTTATACAGGGATATTTTATCGATACAGTTTTCAAAACTAGTTATGCAAATTTTTAAAACTGTTGTTCAATTGTCACTAGTAAGTACAAGGCCAGCTGTAGGTAGCAAACCTAAAAAAGGCTTAAGGTATGATTCCGAAGCTGACCGCAAAGGTACAATAAATTTATGTTGACAATGTATAATTTCCGCAAAACCACTCGCAAATATAGACCATATTTATTTCATACATTGCCGGTGGAACTGCAGACATCCATACTAATATTATAAATGCTAAAGTAACTATGTATGTCTGTCTGTCTGTCTGTATGTTACGCTTTCACGCCTAAACCACTGAACCGATTTTGATGAAATTTGGTATAGGGGTAGATTAGACCATGAGAAAGGACATAGGCTAAGTTTGGTCGCGATAACCGACATCCACGCAGGCGGAGCCGCGGGCAAAGGCTAGTTCTATATATTAGCATGCATTGCCTAGGCTTGGTATAGAATGCCTGCATTCTATTTATGATTCCAGACTCCCACAAATCATAAGTAAAATAGGGTTGAACTTTGCTAATGGGAAGGACTGAGTTTGGTTACGAATGGTCTGGATCCTCGAGTTTTGCTCAGTGAAATTCATCGGGCAAAGCATGCAGGGTCTGGTTACGCTTGGGCTGGACTAGGTTCTTAGCTGGCGAGTTCCATTATGAACCTTCTATAATGTATACGTATGTATATGATAAATCTATTGTGGGAGAAAATAAAAAGCATTATTATTATTAATATCCACATTGCCGGTAACATATACATTACTTGATAAACTTTGATAGGTACAGATAAAGGAGACCATTGATAAACTGCAAAGAATTACGCGCATGCTACTGCGTGTGTTTGCAGTTGTATGCGCTCACCTTCCGCATCATACCTTTACAGATGAGTCATAAGCTTATGGTAACAGATGCCGTTATATCAATATTATGAATGTCTCCTCATAATATTACCGAATATTTTGAAGGTAACTGTTGAGACAATGATTTTATTAGAATTTTGGCGGTAGGTACCACTAGTCGCCGAAAACTACTGTCAACAACCTATACATAGGTACTCATTGATATTCCTATTATAGTTCTACCTTTTCAAACATTGTAAATAAAAACATCTCATCAAAATCCGTTCAGTTATGCATCCATCGCGCGGACATCCAAGAAACAAAATATTTTCGTTCGAAAAACATCGGAAAAAATGAAACACTCAAGTGAGACTTGAACTCACGACCTTTCCCTTACAGGGGAATGCTCTTCCAACTGAGCTATTGAGCCACACCTGAATCATTTCTTTATATCCGTCTTAAAGGGCGACAGTGGTGCCATCTACCACTTGAGCTTTTCATTTTTCCGATGTTTTTCGAACTTCAAAGTTAGCATAAAAAATGCTAGAAAAAATTCAGTCAAATATTGTCGTGTTTAGTATCGTATTTTTTTTTTATAATACTGCCTTGCTGAAGCAGCGGCGACTTCGTTGGCTAGGTCACGTTTACCGTATACGTCCTGAGAGATTGCCACGCCCGATAATGCTGAGTGAGATTGCGGACGCTAAGACCTGTGGGCTTACTCTTGAAACTAATTTCAATCTATTGACATTGGAATTGAGCGTTTTCGTACTCTTGAACACCACACTAGCGCCATATTGGCTCAATATTGTGTGAATTTTAAATGCACTAAATAATATTGTATTGGAACGTCAAATGTTGTAAACGGTACTCTTGACGCATTTTTACAGCACAATATTGAGTTTTGTATTGTTTGATTATTGGCTTTGACTCAATGTCAAAATAGTAACTTTCCTAAACTTTTGAAAAAGCAATTTGTACATTTTTTGGGAGAAAATGGCTCGGTTAGTGTTTATGTACCGCATTTTACGCCAATCACGGCAAAATGAATTAAATCGTCGTGCTAATGAGCGTCGCCTAGCGCGGTATATGGACAGTGCCTTGCCTATGGCTCGCCTTGATATTGGTCATGTGGGAAGTAGTTCACTGGGTGATGAAATGATTGATAATGACACAAGGGACGTCGGAATCACAAATCAAGAAGGTCAAGTATTTCCGGTTTTTCTGCAACTGCTGAATTAAGAAGGGGAGTTGCACTGCGGGTTAACTTGGTTCAACAGCTGTGGCAAAATCGTAGATAGTTTGATTTATTACAAATTTATTAAATGTTACATAAACTAAAGTTCGTGTTAATGGTTGTTCTAGGTCCTTAATTAAATGAAAATCAGTTGAACATGTAGATACAAAAAATATATTATAATATAATATCATATTGCCATATCTATGGCCTTCTGGCTATTTCTAGCAGGGCGTTTGCAATTAAGGTTGCACCCTCCCTCGTTGCCTCAGCTAAATTTTCAAGCGCAGTCGCACACCTATCCAAGGTCTGTGTTGCAGCGGCGAAAGCTTGAGCTGTAGTCGCTTCGGCAGCTATACATCGCTCTTCTAACTGCGCCATCCGATCCATTTCTATAGATATAGATGATGGGCGAGTTCGACGGTACCTGCGACGTGGGCTACGAAGCTGAGTGCGTCTTGGGGCTGGTGCTAAATGAAATAGATACGTCATATTATATGTTTTAAGTATAACAAAACTTTAAATAAAGTGCATTGTAAAATGTTTTACTAAATAGAATTTTACCTGATGGCTGAGGTTGAGCTTCTGGACTTGAGCTGGCGTGTATTATGGCGGGTATAGTAACCAGTGATGGTGGTTCGGGAGTCACAGGATTCTGTGAATATAAATCCTTTTATTTCCACCCTTATAATGTATTGAACTATTTAAATACAATTTGAAAGTCAATAAATGGTTACATACTGGCTGTAAGAATGGTTCCAAAACGAGCTCACTGTCTCTCGTCGCGAAACCGTGACCACCTAAGACTTCCACCAGCCGCAAGTCTAGGGCAGATAACCCCGGTATGCTTTCAGCTCCACCTCCTGTTCGTCTTATGGCGGTGGTTTGCTGTGATATTGTTTTCTTCAAGGCACATTTTTTTCCGCCCAATACTATAAAATTAATACAAATTATGGAACTTAAAAAATGTACTTAGGTACCAAATACAAATCGAAACGTAGGTACACATTATTAAAGTTTACCTTCGCCCATCCAACACCATCTTTTGTTGCTCCACCCAAAGCATTCAGGGTGATAGTCAGCTCAGTCCACTTTCTTTTATTTTGTTGCTTGGCTTGAGCCGTCCGCAGCAGCCCCCTTGCTAATCCCTCGTTTTGCTCTAAAAATTCAATTAGAGCCTCTAATTGAGCAGTAGTGGGTCTACTAGCCATTTTATCTGCATAGGAAATAAAATGCAATTGATTTTAGGCTTATTTGATACACTAAAAAAATAGGCAATCAATATTTAACTTACCAAATATTTTATTCAAATACCTAGTGCAAAACTTGGCGCCACGGCACTGTCAGGGACCCGACACTACGTCATTTTTACTTTTTAATTTTTTGACAAAGGTCGCAGTAACAAGTCTACACTTTGAAGTAAATTTAGTGTAATTTAAGATTATTTCATTAAAAATATATATAACTAATATATATAACTAATTTCGCCTTTGTTACAATAACTTCCAGTAAGAACAATAATGGTTTATATCAAAATCTTAAAAATATCGGACTCCGATTCGAAATCGATAATATGGTTCATCACTATTGCTGACGCATTAGTTGCCAACTTCATTACACTGGAATCTAATTCTTGGACAATTCTAATTTCAATACAATGTTGACGAAATTGATTTCGAGAGTAGGACTTTGACAGTAACACATATTGAGATTGGAATCGGATTGGAATTGTATTAATATTGACATTGGTTTCAAGAGTAAGCCCGCTGTAGGGCGTCCAATGCTGAGATTTAAGTATGTCTGCAAACGAGATATGTCTAGTTTTGACATGAAGATAGAGGGTTGGGAGGAGCGCGCCGAAGTGAGACAGGAGTAGCGTCAAAACATAAAGGCTGGCATGACTCGGCACGATGGTGATTTGTGCGAGACGCTGAGACAAAGAAGACTCCGCCGCCATCTGCCACCTTCTGCGGACTCGCGGCACACCTGCCATAGATGCGACAAGAAATGTCGCGCTCAAATTGGCCTATACAGTCACCTGCGCCAATGCGGGTGACCGTGATTGTGCAAGCACTGCAAAACAATCATCTTTTAAGATTTTGTGGCCAATGATGAGTATCGTTAATATTAACATAACATTTTCATTGACAGCCTCCGTGGCGTAGCGGTAGTAAAGCGGTTTTGATTCCCGCTCAATGCAAATATTTGTATGCATGAATATGTACCTATTTGCATTGGTCTGGTCGTGCCTCGGAGAGCACGTTAAGCCGTCGGTCCCGCTTGCCATACGAACATCTAAGGCAGTCACTATGGTAGTAGGATGTCCCAAAAGTCCAACAACTGGTCTAGCTACAATGCTTCTTTATCGCCTTTGGGGTGTGGAGGTCAGATGGCAATCGCTTCACAGAAAATATCGAAGTTTAACCAATTCCGCAGTTACACTGGTAAAATGGACCCGACACTCCAAGCTGAAAGCTTCTGATACGACTGGGATAACGCCATGATGAAGTAGATTTTAACCTAACATAACCCAGCTAAGTATATATTTGTTTTAATTTTAACCTAACATAACCCAGCTAAGTATATATTTGTTTTAATTTTAACCTAACATAACCCAGCTAAGTATATATTTGTTTTAATTTTAACCTAACATAACCCAGCTAAGTATATATTTGTTTTAATTTTAACCTAACATAACCCAGCTAAGTATATATTTGTTTTAATTTTAACCTAACATAACCCAGCTAAGTATATATTTGTTTTAATTTTAACCTAACATAACCCAGCTAAGTATATATTTGTTTTAATCCATTGTACAGACACAACCACTTTTTTTTTTTCAATCAAATCATTTTATTGCTGAACATGTAACATATTAAATTATACATCTAAGGTGTTTATGATGTTAGAGCCATACATGTCCTATCAATTTCGGCATGCAATATTAGAAAAGTACACAATTATTACATAAGATAAAAATATTAGAGTTAAACATAAAATACAAAATAGCAATGTCATCAAAATACCACTATAATTATGAAATATGTATAAAAAAAAAACAGTAATTCAATATCAAATAGTGTCATTAATTTCCTTAAATAATAAATAAACTCAATATCTATACATCTATACAAATATAAATAAAATTGGAGTGTCTGTTTGTAATATTAAAATAACCGCTTTCTACTACATGCATATGAATGTATATACGGTACACATACCAAAATATATATTTTTAAATTTTTTGTCTGTCTGTCTGTCTGTCTGTCTGTCTGTCTGTCTGTTTGTTTTGGCTAATCTCTGGAACGGCTGGACCGATTTGGACGGGACTTTCACTGGCAGATAGCTTATGTAATAAGGAGTAACTTAGGTTAAAAAAAAAACTGATTTTTTTTATTAAGTACATTCCACGCGGACGAAGTTGCGGGCACAGCTAGTACACAATATAAATCACAATGTCAAATATGGTCAATGGTCAATATTGGTCAAATGAAGTATTGGTCATACTAATTATTCTCATTAATTACATCTATTGCAACGTTTTTTCCCAAAGTCCCAGTAATTCCAGAAAGGTTGGATACCCTATTAATCCATCCACTAACCCAGAATTCTGACAGGTGCCGTGATACAGAATGTAATTTTTTCGGATTTTAGTGGGCTCAATTATAGGGTGTGTCAAGCGAGTTTTCGAAAATCAGTAAGTATACAGTAACTTTTTTTTTTTTCTTGTGGAAATCCCCTCGGATACCCCCCCTGCCTGTAGGTCTTGGTGCTAGGCCGGAGGTTAGGTTGTCATAGACATATCCCTCGCACCCCGGCTGACCCAGGGCCATCCCTTACGTTCTGGCCCTCCTCAGGAGGGGGGACAACGGTGTCCCCAACTCGCCCCCGGAATGGGGAGGCGCGCTACTTAGCGCGCCGCCGTCGTGGCCTGCTTCTGCTGGGGTGACAGGCGGCTCCACCCGTCACCCCCAGGCCCGCGCTCATGGGGGACGGAGGTCAGTCAGTGAGTATACAGTAACTCAACTTCCTTTGAGTGAAATTCTCTATCTAAAGTATTTCGCTTTACTTTCCCTCAAGGGGGTATGAAAATCTTCCACCCTGTATATTGTTACTAAAGTAAGTACTTAGTTATACCGCGTAATCGCCACAGAAAATCGCAGTATGTTGTTTGTTCTGTCCAATTTACTGCTTTGACATAGTTTGATTATCTGGTGCATGTGTATTATAATTTATAAACTAGGTTATAGATAAGCTTAGCATTTATAAATTATCTATTGTTTCAAACTGGAATTTAACCTTAAACTCGATACGTGAATTATACTCTCGGCATGACGCATTTAATTTTAAACATATTTTGTACACACTCCATTAAATATATTAAGTAATCTATACATACTCGTTACTTGTCCCGACTGACTGACTGACTAATTAAACAACGCAGAGCCTAAACGTTTGTATGGAAAGTTCGTCATTTTCAAAGTTAGAAGCATGAAACTTCGTACATTTACGTCTTTTGAGAAATATTTTTTCGCGATAACCAACATCAACGCGGGCGAAGCCGTGGGCAAAAGCTAGTATATTAAACACATTTTTTTTCCGCTAACTTCCAAAAGAGACAGAATTTCGATACCTACGTTTTTGACTGACAGGTTACGGCCATTCCCAATAACATACAGTTGAAGATAGATTATGGCATGGCAACAGTCAAATTTGACGCATCGGCTGTTTAAATTGAAAACATTGTAACTGATTTTTTTGCGAAAAAGCGCATCGCGGTATAATTTAATAGGAGTTACTATGTTTTGAATTTAAACAGCCGAGCACTTTATCCGTGGATGCGATCTATCTTTAACTGTCAGTATGTTATTGGGAACGGCCGTTAGTAATCAAGTTGGTATCGCTAGTTTATTACCTTTACTTATCCCGAATTCGTCCTAAGATATACCTTTTTTACCCATGTTTTAATCCCCTCTCGACCTACATTTTTAATGTTTTATGGTTTTAGGTATCACTTTAGGCTTGATATGCATAATTACACATGTTTCGGATTTCAAATTTAAATATTTTAAAAATGGAAAAAAGAATGTGCAACCGACCTGTATAGTAGATCACTTTATATTATAAACTTTTTTTATTTTAGGCATTTACGACCGACCCCAAATCGGTAACTACTATTGGTAATATATGACGAAAAACATAATAATATACATTTAACAAGGGTCAAATAAGGAAATTTAAGAAATGTGTGTCTAAAAAGCTAATAAATGCTATAAATTATAGCTTTTTATTTCTACTATAACTTCTAAACGAGGAACTTCGACGTCCTAAAATGGATCTCTTTGCTCATCTGACGCTACCGAATGTATAAAGTGTCGTTTACTTTCCAAATATGTTGGCATTTCAAAATTAAGTGTTTACTTAACAATTAGGACAGAGAACCGACATTTTACAAGAATGGATATTTGACATTGGCGTCTCGCGATTTACAATTTCATAGCAGTTACTTGACATTGGGGCCGATTCTGTTGTTACAAAACTAAATAACATTTTAATAAAACCGGCCAAGTGCGAGTCGGACTCGCCCATGAAGGGTTCCGTAGCAGCAAGTAACATAATATAAAAATTCTTGTAGTTCCTTAATGTTTTAGAGAGGTATTGGTCCATTTACGTAGTATTCACAAATTCAAAGTATTCTTATCTCAATCTTGAACAATAAATTTGTTTCTTATTGACGTCAATTTTAATTCTACTTAATCTAAGTTTACCACTGCTTCCAAGGCACGCTGGTGGAGAAGAAACGGCGCAACAAACTCCACTGCGGCATTTTTTAGACTGCGATTTTTTTATATATAACATAACATTACATAAACTCACGCCTGTATTCCCCGAAGGGTTAGGCTGAGGTGCTAGCACCCAAATTTCGCCAGTTTATGTTTAGGTCTCAATGTAATAGGTGGCGAGCCTATTGCCATTAACCGGGCACTTATAAACCTGCGATAAATACACACATAACTTCGAAAAGCATCGAAAAGTCATTGGTGTGTGCCATGGTAAACCTGGGATCGAACCCGAGACCTCGTCTCAGCAGTCCTTTACCCATACCACTATTTTTTTTCCTTCACTTCGCCTGATGTTAAGTTAAGACAAAGCTCAGCAAGAGGGTCGCCATTACAAGCATTTAGGATGAGAGGAGATCTGGTTCAGTCCATACAATCGGCTCGCCTCTGATTCCACTTCACCGTGTTCTACTACTGTTTGCATAAATCACGGCAGTCGAATGAGTCAAACAATAACGGTCAATAACTGACTTTAGCCATGAGCAATACCGGGTGCGTCCTCGTGCTCCTACTAAATAGTCCTACTGGTAGGAGCACCAGGACACCCATGTCCTGGTGCTCCTACTGAACATAAAAACCAAGAGGAATAAAATATTTTTTTAAATTTAATTCTTTTTGCTCCTATTGCATTACATATTGTACAGTCAACCGAAAAATACTTAAGAGGAAATTAAAAGAGGTCCCGCCAAGCTCAGAAATTTAAAATAGTAGTTTAATTTAGTGGTAGTATTTTTTTGCAAGGATCGATATTTTTCGATTTATACCCCAAAAGGTGGTGAATCTTTTTGACATAGGAAAAATTCCTAGTAGTAATTTTCAAGCAGAATTCGCTGGAGGTTCTCACTGGCAGATGATCTGGGCCTCGATTCTGCTAAAGCCAAAAGACACAATGGTGCCACCGCTACTGAGCGATGAGGTCCAGAAGTCCAAAATTCAATGACTTTTTGCAGAGTAATTGAAGAAGTATAATGAAACCGTTTTCATTTCATTTTGGACTTTAGCAGTAGGTACAGGGATACTGGAGGCAGATTTACATTAAAAAAAAACGAATACCTCAAAAGTTATAAGCGGAGCGGGTAGAGGGTAGTGTCTTTCGAATCACTCGAATCACTGATCGTGCGGATTTCCCAGTCACGATGTCGTAGTGGACGGGTGACCATCGCGTGTACGCTATCGATGCAATTTCCAAAAGCAACGATTCCTACGTACTCGTTCGTCGACAATTTTTTTCACACTTCAAAATTCGACGGAAGTCGGAGTCCCGTGGCCAATTTAATGAACTATTTTTTTTTTGTGTGGCTACATCATAGAGAGAGCACGCCAGCAATCCGTGAACTATTGTGGACCTAAAAGACAACATTCGGCAAGAATCGAATTGAACCGAGCTTACTGCAGCGTGTGGTGCGGAATACGATGCTCCGTTTTAAACAATGTGTGCAACTAGGTGGAAGACATTTGGATGACATCATCTTTAAATAAAAAATCCGCATATGTACTTTACGTTTAAAAACTTGTATTAAATCTATATGTCAAACAGTACCTTTTTTAATTAATTTTGAAAACATAAATCTGCCACCACCATAAAGTCTAAAATTTATTGTCAATTTTTGCAGTGACCGCGGCACCACAGTGGTTTAGCTGTAGTAGAATAGAGGTCCTGGAAGGGTGGTAAACCATACTTTGGTTTAGACGAGGATAAGAATATAGACGGATAAAAATATAAGGGAAATTCGAATCACATCGGGCATGTCTCGGTAGCCAAGTTGGTCAAGGCATTCCCCTGTAAGGGAAAGATCGCGGGTTCGAGTCCCGCCCCATTTTTTTCTATGTATTCGATAGAGGAGATTAGTTTCCTTTTTCGTTATAAAAATAATACACATTTTAGAGCTTCAATTTTTGTTATCCTCTGAGTCTTTTTTGCATATTACTTTACATAGTCTATGACTTGAATTTCATACAGAAACCTATTTTCAAATAATGATCCAGGTCGAGTTTCATATAGCTGCACTGTCATATTTCACTACACTTTTGTAAACTCCTTGTTTATATTATTGCTTTCCTTTGAAGAGCAATAGGTACAGTTCCGTGTTTCCTTTTAATTAAAACGGGAATAATTTCTTCTGTACCTATTCATTTTAAATTTTAATATAATTTATTATTTAGATAGTTTTTTTCTTGCACGGACAAAAAGTGACAAAATATGCAACAAAGTGACACTTGTAGATATCTGCATTCGTCTGTACTTGAATCAGAGTATGTGTATGAGTACTTCTATTTTTGTAATTTCTTGGTGCTCCTACTGGACGCTTCACGGTTGCCTTTGTAGTAGGAGCACCAGGACATAGGTGTCCCGGTGCTCCTACCAGTAGGACAATTTAGTAGGAGCACGAGGATGCACTCCTGACCTCGTTACCGTCCACTTGAATGGCGAACTAAAAATTAAATGTATTATTATCTTTGCAACAATAAGTTTGAACGGTGTGGTTCACTAGTAAGTTGGGTATTCTATAGTCAATTAACTTACTTTTTACTAAACGTCAAAACGATTTAGTGACGTCATACAATTTAATAGTCAAATCAGTTAATATTATAGGTTGGGTGGATGATTAAAAATAAATAAAAATTAAAAGTACCGACGTTACTTTTATCGGCTACGTACCCACTGGACCCTCAAAATTCGACCTCATCTATAAATATGATCCACTGGACCTCCATGTTAGAATTGGACCATCAATCTTGGATTTCATTTTTACATTAGTGTCCACTAGACCCTCTGTCAAACATCGAGTTCCATTCGACCTCATGGCTATCGCTCTTTTACCATTCTTAATTTAATAACCTCGGTTAGATAATTTATTTGAACTACGGAAAATCCCCGCAGATTAGGTGCCTGTCATACTGATTCCGTTCCTGTGAACCACAGAAAAGTTGCGTAGATATAATAGTACGAAACCCTTCGTGCGCAAGTCCAACTCGCACTTGACCGGTTTTCCGATCATATTTCCCAATACTATCAATGAAATAAACTGCATCATTAAGACTGCTAATTGACCGATATGATAATAAATCAATGCGATTGAAGGTATACTTTAAGGACGTTATCATGTAAGTAACACTTGAAGACTATAAAGATTACTTTGCCATCTACTACCATTGTATTTTATGAGTTACGGTAATACTTCTACGTTTGTATTTTTCAAGGAAAATTGGATTTAATGACACCACTCAAACAATTTGAGATAGCAATCTGGTGGATAAGACATAATTTTACGTATATTTCATACAATTATTATATACACGTCGCCAACGTCGCTTTGGAAATAGTACCTACTTGTCCAATGACGACATCTGTGGCGTATCGGTAGACTGCTACGTTTGGAGGTTGCGGATTCGAGTCTCGTTCAGTGCAAATATTGTATGCAAATTTTGGTCTGGTTCTATATATGTAATGTATATGTATGTAATGTATGTAGTTTTATTATGTATTAAGTATGTGTTCTAGACATTCTAGATACCATGACATCAGCTAATGCCATGCTTACTATGGGTCTGTATGGATGGTTTTTTATTCTTTAGTCCCTTTGGTACAGCCTCCGTGGCGTAGTGGTAGTGAACGCGGCCGCTACGCAGGAAACAAGGGTCTGGTCCCTGCTCAATGCAAATATTAGTATGCATGAATATGGGTATTTGCATTGATCTCGTCGTGCCTCGGAGAGCACGTTAAGCCGTCGGTCCCGGTTGCCATACGAACATCTATGGCAGTCGTTGCAGGTAGTTGGAGCCCTCAAAAGTCCAACAATTGGTCTAACTGCAATGCTTCGATATCACTTTTGGGTTGTGAATGTCATATGGCAGTCGCTTCACAGAAAATATCGAAGTCAGACAGGTAAAGCGTACCCTAGACACCAAGTTGAAAATCTTTGGACACATCCAAAGATTTTCAACTTGGTGTCACAACTAGGATTAACGCTAGGATGATCAAGTAACTTTGGTATACGTACATTATCATAATATACTACATATACGTATACATAACATAATATAAACTCACGCCTGTATTCCCCGAAGGGGTAGGCAGAGATGCTAGCACCCACATTTCGCCAGTTTATGTTTAGGTCCCAATGTAATAGGTGGCGAGCTTATTGCCATTAACCGGGCACTTAAACCTGCGATAAATACACACATAACTTCGAAAAGTCATTGGTGCGTGCCATGGTAAACCTTTTTTTTTTTTTTTTTTTCGTGCGGAAATCCCCTCGGATACCCCCCCTGCCGGAGCCGGAAGGGGAGGTTATGTCGGACTCGAACCGACTAAAACCGCACGCTGACTGTGGGTCTTGGTGCTAGGCCGGAGGTGAGGTTGTTATAGACATATCCCTCGCACCCCGGCTGACCCAGAGCCATCCCTTACGGTCTGGCCCTCCTCAGGGCCATGGTGAACCTGGGATCGAACCCGAGACCTCGTCTCAGCAGTCCATTACCCATACCACTAGGCTACTGCAGATAAACATTTAACATTAAATTATAATAAGCACGTACAGTATACAATTGAAGCACAATACTAAATAAATCTCGAGTGACATTCGCGCAAACTTCCGTCAGCATCAAATAAATTATAAGTTTTAAGATGCTATTATATTTAGTCATCAGGTGTTATTATTTCTGTTTCCTTTTGAACACAATAAACGATGAACACAACTGCCTGCCAAGTTAAGATAGGTCTTGTTATAAAAAATATATAAATATAAATGACGATTTTTATAAATCATAACTAAATAGTATAAAGCAAAGTCGCTTTCATATGTCCCTATGTATGCTTATATCTTCAAAACTACGCTACCGATTTGGATGCGGTTCTCAGAAATCAGGAAAATCAGGTCCAGTGGGTACTTTTGTGAGAGGGTAGAATCTCGGGGGTCGAACGGGTACGTAGCCCACATAAGTCACAACTTATACTTTTATCCATAACTTGCAACAGCTGGTTTTACCCGCGGCTTTCTCTCTCTTTTACTATGTAGTGAAGAAGTGATGATGTTAGTGATAATGACTTTGTATTGGTAAAAGAATTTTCAAAATCGGTTCAGTATATAAATATTAACTAACAAAATTTACTGACTACGAGCACATAGGACCCAAGAGATTTCTATTTATCTATATAATAAGATTATATCACTACGTATTTATTATAATAAATAAAATTGCACCATGTTTTTCAACATTTTACGGAACTCAAATGTTTTCATATTATCTAACATCACAATAAAAATTGTTATCTATGCAAATAATATTATCACAAACTATTTGCATTTTAAATCTGTCCTTGTTAATATAGCAATAAAAAACAACTTAAAAAGTTAGTGTAAATGAATAATAAAGTTTAATGCATAAGATACTTAACTATTTATCTAATTGATAAAATATAATAAATAGTTATACAGGGTGATTTTATAGTTGTTTTCGAAAAAAAGATTTTGGCCACAGTTCCGATAGCAAAATCATCTGGATATATTTATTTGGTGAAAGAAAAAAAAATACAACCCCCATACAATATTCCTTTTAAATAAATAATATAATAATAATTCACAACATTCTACACAACGCTATCTAGACCCATGGTAAGCTTTTATAGCTTGTGTTACGGAATCTAGAATGCGGATAAACATACTTATATACTTTTTTTTTTTGTAAATACATACATATTATACATAGAAACACCCAGACCAATGCAAATAGCCATATTCATGCATACAAATATTTGCACTGAGCGGGAATCGAACCCGCGCCTCCTGCGTGGCAGTCGCTTGCACTACCGCCACACCACAGAGGCTGTCGCTGTTTTACCTGAATATTATTCCCATTCATCATCAAAACAAATAAAATCTTTCGGCAAATTGATACTTCCAGATGATGAAACTGAGCCCAAATCCTTTTTATCCGAATAGACTTTAAAATAACCCTGTATACATACTGTTATCCTTGAAACTATTGTCATTCAGACAGCCTCCGTGGCGTCGTGGTAGTGAACGCGACTGCCACGCAGGAGGCGCGGGTTCGATTCCCGCTCAGTGCAAATATTTGTATGCATGAATATGGCTATTTGCATTGGTCTGGGTGTTTCTATGTATATTATGTATGTATTTACGTTACGTATGTTTATCCGCATTCTAGATTCCATAACACAAGCTAGTTAAGCTATGCTTACCATGGGTCTAGATAGCGTTGTGTAGAATGTTGGGAAATATTTATTTATATTTATTTATTTATTCAACTTGTAGATATTATTTTAAAAATGTTGTAGTTAATTATATTATAATATACTAGCTGTCCCGGCGAACTTCGTACCGCCAATTTTTTCCCGCCCCGCGATCGGCGTCAGATCCCGTTCCCGCTGCACCATTTAGGGGTATGAAAAATAGATGTTGGCCGATTCTCAGACCTACCCAATATGCACACAAAATTTCATCAAAATCGGTCAAGCCGTTTCGGAGGAGTATGGCAACGAAAACTGTGACACGAGAATTTTATATATAATATATGTACACACTTGATTCATTAACACCATCTGTTGAAGTTATCCTTTAACACCATTCTATCAAAATACATAACTCGTAAGTTAAACTCAGATGAAAAATAAACTTAAAAAAATATGTTAGAAACGATACCTACAAAATGCAAACGCAAATTCTAATGTTTACAGAATAGATTACAAAGATAACAAATGTAAGATTTGTTTGATAATTTCATTATAAAATGTTTAACATAGTCAGCAGGTTTTAAAATCATAACTCTCCATTTTGCCGTAGTCGGGTAAATAGGAACACGTGACGATTTAATTTGGTAAATAAACACTCTTCATTATTTATTGTCATGCGCTTTAAAGGTCAAGTGGAACAACGGAAAATTTAATAAATTCCTTTGCCTCATTCGAAATATTAAAAAAAAAACTCACCTGTTTAACGTATTCTGTCCCTCCTCGTCCATGATCCCGTGTCCCACTAAGCACCCAGGTGTCTCAGACTTCTCTGAAACATGATGATCTTCAATATCTTCTAATATCGCAGCCCTATCCGCATTAGTCTTATTCAACTTATCACTAGATAAACTTTTAGATCTGTATCTACCGTTTATTGGCGCTAAACTTTTATCTGTAATCGCACTAAAACTATTTAATTTTAAATCGTTTGCATATTTATCGTTAATTATATTAGATGACATTTCGTAATAAACTATTCGCGCAAGTGAACAAAACCCGCCGAACACAGCTGTGGCGCGCGACTGACGTTTTACGTTCGCCGATGGAAACGTAAACCAAACGGTTTGATGTTGCTTGACATAAGTATACGTTTTATAAAGTACAATGCACCTAATTGAAGACGCAACTACTTAAGTGTAATTTAATTTGGTCGAATAATAAAATGTGACAGAGTCACTAACAAAAAAATATTATAGTTAATCTTTGATTCGGAACGCATTTAAACTTTAGGTACCGTGAAGCTGTTGTGTAATGGAAGTACCGCAATCAACCTCATCTTAAACAATCAGATATAGCAGGAAGTGTAAGTTATTCAATAAACGCGGAACATCTATCTATAGTCGTAGTACAATAGTTTATTTTGGTACAAGAAATGACTACACAGTTGTCCTAATAGTTAGGTTAGTGGGCCTTGAATTTTAAGTGACTACTTCAGAAACCGTTTTTCATATTCAATGATAAGTATTATATTATACTCACCGAGGTATTTATTTAACTAAGTAGGTATTAAGTTACAGTTAAATCTCTTCCACCCCAGTTTTTTTTTTTTCATTTTTGTATATATTGTACATTTAGTTATAATACCTACTGTAAATAATTTTCTTTTACCTAATGTTTAACAACAGTAGGTATTGTTTTTAATTTCTCTAATTAAAATAATATTACTTAAAAATGCTCACGCCTATATTAAAGTCTTTGAAGGGGAAGGCAGGACTGTATCAACAGTATAAGAACACTAACATTTCATTATACGTCTCTTAGTTCCTCGATTTATCAGATCATTGGTCCCACGTATTAGGAGATGAGCCTATGGCCTGCCTGCTTTTGAAATAATATCAATATCTAGTCCTATTACACTTCCACAATAGTTACACTATCTAAGCCGCTAACAATCCTATTACACGCATCTAATAAATATATCATATCGCCAAATTATAGTAGGAAAACAAAGGCTATTGAAATCGCTAGTCATCATTTGTTTCTTTCAAAACAATTGTCCTCATTTGAATCCCAAAATAGATTTCTAGAAGAAGAACGAAACTTTTCGTCTAGAAACAATAACCCTATCTATTTACCTAATGTGTAAATTTTATTGTATTTACGTCTAATTGTCTTTTCGAGAATAAATTCTATAAATCTAATTAAAATTTCAAATGATTATAACGATTGATCGTGGATGGTTACGCCCTAACTTAATAATCTATTATTTCTATAAATATTTGAATAAGTACCTCGTGTTTTATATTTTTTAAGTTAGGACCACAGTCATATAAATATTGTTAGATATATACACATACACAAACTTTACACTTCACGACACACACCACCTCTTACACAAACAAATATATTCACAATGTCAGTGTCAATTCTTGATGATTTGGTATTATATCTTATATCTACGAGACCCTTACTATTGAGTGTATAATATTTGATAATGTCAATCAACTATATCTCAATAAAACTCGTGTTCTCTTAGCAAAATGAAAATTAAAATGCTAATCCAAAATTGTACGTGCAAAGTGCAATGCACCTCCCTCAAAATCTTCATTCAAGCGAAGATTCGAAAAGAAGATCATTCATTTAAACACATTGAATTAAATTTTCACCAGACTAAGCCATGAACACTGAAATCCAGTCTCAGTCAGAAGGCTTCCGAAGTCACTATATCCCTGGTTAAATCCCTCTATCCACTGGTTTGTCAATTTCTGCCATTTTTACCCGACTACGACATAGCCAAAGACGGTTATAATTTTATTTTTCTTACGAAGATACTATCTACTGTAATAAAAATTTAAGTGCAAAAAGTATTTAAGCACTTATCTCACACTTGTTGTGACAGTGATAGTTCTATAAGAGGACTATTTTAGAAACATCACGTAGCGCGTATCGCAAGGATGCCTTCGTCAGATAACAGTCACCTGTCTAGATAAACTTGTCCGTCAAACATTCTGATAAAGGTCGTGAATATATTCGATCACCGTGCCAAATATTTGCATATTTGTTAGGATTCCTGAGCTAAACGAACACTTTTTTATGATGAAGACACTAAGGTCCCCACAACCCGAAGGGGGCCATCTCTAAACAGATGGCCCTGGGTCTGCCGGGGTGCGAGAAATATGCTTTCGGCAATCTCACCTCCAGCAACCAAGGACCCAAGACGGCGTGCGTTTTAGTCGGTTCGAGTCAGACATAACCGCCTCCACCGGCTCTGTGGGGGTGGTATCCTCGGGGATTTTTCACGCCCCGCTTAAAGGGCCCAGGAGTGTAGGAAGAAGGAAACACGTGAGCTGGTAAAGAGTTCCAAGACTTAATGGTGCAATAAAGAAAAGAGTGGTTGAATCGCTTGATGGAATGGAATATACCTATTTAATTATCAAGCCAAAGGGGCCCATGGTCCTCGGGTCCAAGCAAACTTCTCTTACAATTTTGTACATTTGAGATGATCCTGCGTCATAGCCTTGTCAATCAATTAACCTGGTGTCATCGCAGCTCTGGCGCTGGGTACTTCCGGTTTTCGTAAAAGCTAGAGAACCCAAACCATATTTGGTTTGGTACTGTAGGAGGACAAAGCAGAGTGAACCCAAGATTCAAAGTGTGTTATTGTTCGAATGATGATCATGGCTCAAGAACTTACGTTGCGTGTACTTGCGTGATGGGACCCATGAGCTCAATAATTAATTAATTACATAATATTCCAACAGTTTTAATTACTCGGTTAGCGAATTGTCTATCGTATGCACACATAATATATTTAAGTATTGTGATTATATATTTGTGGATCCAAGACGTCGTATAAGTTATTAGTTTGACGCAGCTATGTAGGTAATATGTATGCTTTTACAAAGTAAGTGTAATATACCTGCTAGAACCAAGCGTTCCAGAGACTCATTCCTATGCTGCACCATTAAGACCTGGAACTCCCTGCCAACTATCTTGTTCCCTTCTTCCTACAGTCCTGGGTCCTTTAAGCGGGGCGTGAAAAGGCATCTGATGAGGCCGTCAAGCTGAGTGTCACCACTAACACGGTACATGTTTACGATGGTGACCCTCTTTCCGAGACTTTGCCTTTAGCTTACCATCAGACAAGGTAAAGCCAAATTGACGTGTCCTTTATAAAAAATACTTCATTTATGTGTTTACTAGCTTTTGCCCGCGGCTCCGCCCGCATGGATTTCGGTTATCGCGACCAAATATAGCCTATGTCCTTTCTCATGATCTAATCTACTCCTATACCAAATTTCATCAAAATCGGTTCAGTGGTTTAGGCGTGAAAGCGTAACATACAGACAGACAGACAGACAAACAGACAGACAGACAGAGTTACTTTCGCATTTATAATATTAGTATGGATTTTCCTAACTATAATTGGAAAATACTCACCATTTTCACGTATTGGAATTTTTACATTGAATTTTTCTAACGACACCTTGAATTCAACTCCTGTGTCACCAAGTTCCGAGGTACCGAATAGAAATAGTATTGATGTATTCGAGGTTAAACAGCTGACCGCAAAAATACGTGACCTGCGTGCGAACCCCAATTTAACATATTATTAGGACAAACTACAAGCGTGTCTGTCTGTCTGTATCTAATTAATATTTCACGTTCATCACTCGTCATCATCACGGATGCTGAGCCTACTGCGAGTTCCCTATAAATGATCGAATTACTTCACTGGCGGTTACGAACTACTTCGGCTAAGCAAGCCAAGTCTTTCCATCATAGAACAACCAGACGTAGTGACAAGCCACCGTTATTGCGATGGATTTTCCACTCGTACGCATGAAACTTTTGGCAATTCGTTAATTGTGCAACTGCTAAGGAATGGAATGACTTGCGGAAATCCCCTGGATACCCTTGCTGCGTCGAACTGGAACCTACTAAAACCACATGCGATCTCGAGTCTTCAAGTCTCGCGGTGTAAGATTGCCTATGCACCGCAGGTTATCTTTCGCTTTTGAGATGCCTCCTCGGGAGTTGCAACCATGGTATCCTCATCCTGAGAAAGGCGGGTGGTGGTGGCTGGTACAGCGCTGCCGCTGTGTGGTACAACTTGCCTGAGTCTGATCTAGGAGCCTTTAAGTCTAAGGTCCGTATTCTAGAATGTCACTCAGCCTGAATCGCGATTTATCTGAGCACAGATTCTATAGACAGATTAATAGTTTGACATATAGCCTACTTGCTTTTGCCCGCGGCTCCGCCCGCGTTGATGTCGGTTATCGCGACCAAACATAGCCTATGTCCTTTCTCATGGTCTAATCTACCCCTATGCCAAATCTCATCAAAATCGGTTCAGTGGTTGAGGCGTGAAAGCGTAACATACAGACAGACAGACAGACAGACAGACAGACAGAGTTACTTTCGCATTTATAATATTATAGTATGGAGTATGGATACAATCGGTCCTCAAATAAATCGCGATTCAGGCTGAGTGTTGTTCTAGGATACGGGCCTAGGAGTTGTTTCTAGGCAAGCTTGTTCCTTCATTCGGAAAATACGAAACGCGGGCACCGGGTTCCAGTGAAATAATGTACTTAAATGACTTCTTTAATATTCCATATATCCATATACTCATGTCTTTAAATCCCCGAAGGTGTAGGCAGAGGTGTATTGGCGCCCATGTTTCGCCGAATTTTGGTCCCACGACGTAATAGGGGGTGAGCCTATTACCGTCTTGTGGACCCTCTGTCTTGGACTGTATGTTTACTGTCGGATGAAGAACAGCTCTATCCTTCAGTCGCCTTTTACGACACCCACAGGAAGAGCTGGTGTAGTCCTATTCTACTCCACCGGGAATCAACACGACCATTTAACATTCTTTATTCAATAATTCTTTAATCAATAATTCTTTATTCAATAATTCTTTATTCAATAATTCTTTATTCAATAATTCTTTATTCAATAATTTTTAATTCAATAATTCTTTATTCAATAATTCTTTATCATTGTTGAGGTAATTTTCCATGGGACTGGCCATTGTTGTTGGTTTTACTAAACGTGAAATTCACCAACAGATAACAACGCTGATATTTGAGAAGTTTATACCGATAGCGTTAAATAGGAGGCTCTAATGTGAATAAGTACTATACATAAATAAATAAATTGTTACAATATGTTTTAAACTTAATACTTAGTACTTGCAGTAATTCTGCAGGTGTATCTATGTCTTTTATCCACATTCGTTGAGCCGTTTTGGCGTAATCCAGTAGCAAATACCCATTCTACGATGATAAAACGAATATGGCTTGCAGATTAGTTGAGTAAGAAGCAGTGAGGTATAAACTATGTATTCAATGTTACAAAAAAACAATGCATTGACAATTTGTTTCAGCAAGGATAAAGCAATTAGATTTGTTTAGGAAAAATTATCGCTATAGTTACCTGCATGCTTTAGTAACAATATATTATTATATCAATGCCAACATGCACCTAAGTATAAAATGACCTATTATCCGTCTACTGCCTGACGTCTATGTCACGTCACTGACACCAGGCCCTCGATTCCACTAAAGCCAAACCACTGTGGACGCCCATCCAAACTTAAAGTAAACGGGTTGAAGGTATTTGTCCTATGTAGGTTTAGTGTTATCCAAGAAGTAGTTCCTGTGAGTTAGAAGAGCACATTCCGGGTTCCAAACCGGGTATTGCACTTTGATGATGATCATGACGCAAATTTTTGGAAGAAATTCCAGCTCAAGAAATAAATCAATTTCACAAATCACCGTGTGGTGAGGAGAAAGAATACAAGTATCACCACCCACCACACAACTTTATAAGGCGCAAGTACGGCCACATTTGGCATACTGTTCTCATCTCTGGGTAGGAGCACCTCAGTGCCAACTTCCCCCTTTGGACCGCATCCAACGGAGAGCGACTCGAAACGTCAACTGCCGGGATGTTTCAAATCGGCTAGACTCTTTGGCACTGCGTAGAGATGTGGCTTCGCTTTGTATCTTCTATCGCCTATAGTATATACCTATAACTAAACTGTGGAATGAACTGTCACCCGCGGTATTTCAGAACCAATACAACCTTCAAACCTTCAAGAAAAGAGCGTACTCTCTTTTAAAAGGAAGGCAACGCACTTGTGACTCCTCTGGTGTTGCGGGTGTCCATGGGCAGCGGTGATCAATTACCATCAGGCGATCCATCTGCTCGTTTGCCTCCCTAATCCATAAAAAAACCCCATTTCATCCAAAAGGTGTCGTAAGAGGCGACTAACGGAAAAAACGCAGACGAAATCACTGCAAGAGGAAAATTTGGAATTAAACTCTGTACCAACCCGTCTGGCCAGCGTGGAAATAGTAGGCCAAAGCCTCTCAACATTGGGAGAGGCCTATGTCCAGCAGTGGACTGTGATAGGCTGATTCAATTGATCAACATACGTATAATATTTTCACAAAGACGTCATTGATTTAGTTAGAGCAACACGAATGCCGGTGGGCGCAACAAACAGCGCAAACCAATTGATTTGAAGTTCTTTGACAAAGAGTATTATAATAACATAGCATTGTCGTTGCACAATAATTTTCCTTGTAGGTACCTATTTTGTTCTGCTACGTTACGTGTGTATACAAATACGTGTTTGACATTGGTAGTTCCTGAACGTAAACAAAACGAATGTTCATGTAAGTGTCTGTAGTCTGTATCACTGAGTAAACGGCTGAAGTAATTTTGATAAAAGTTAAATAACGACTGATACTTTTACAACCAGGATAAAAAACATTACTATAGCAAACGACAGAAGTTTTTGTGGCTATTATACATAGGACATTACAACAAGTGTGAGTCGGATCCGCGCACCAAGGGTTCTCTACAAATTGTACGTAATGGGTTTTTGCGCACGCGACGGGACGGGCACGTGGCTGAATGTGGTTTGAGTGCATACGAACCGTGATAGTGATTTAGATATTACGTTGTGAACAAGGAAATATTAATTTTTCATTTCAAGAATTATCTTATTTTATGTATTTCTTTAACTATATATGTATGTATGTATTATGGTATATTTTTCACGTAACACACTCTTTCATATGCTTATGAAACTACATCAATACTCACTTACATTATATAATTTTCATTCCTGTCCATCCTAACGTTGCCTGGAAGAAATCACTTTTAGTGGTAAGGCCGCCCATTGTGCATTTAACTGTAACTGTATCTATATCTGTGCAAGTATCTGTTACAATATTGATGTACAATAAAGAATTATCTATCTATCTTTAAATTGAAACATCGTGGGCGAACTCAGCGACCAGATTTTTTACGCCACGCACGTACCACGTTCCCGTCCCGTCTGTGCAAAAATCCGTCACGTATGTCAAGGCCTTTAAGCTACATAAACAGCAAAATAAGTATTTTGATTGCATTGACTTAGAACTTTAATTTTTTCACAGTTTGAAGACGTTACAGACCTCTGAGTATGTGGTATGAATTGCAACTTGATCCGTCCACATATTTCCGAGAAAAAGGTCTTGAGAGACAGATGGAAAGACAGACAGACAGACGTACAATAAAGTGAAGGACGTACTGACAGAATGTTATTCCCTTTTGAAGTACGGAACCCTTTTTTTTATCGCGCGAGAAATCGCCACGGATACCACCCCCACGGAGCCGGTGGAGGTGGTTATGTCGGACTTGAACCGACTAAAACGCACGCCGTCTTGGGTCTTTGGTTGCCGGAGGTGAGTTTGCCTAAAGCATATCTCTCGCACCCCGGCAGACCCATGAGGTATGGAACCCTAAAAAGGAGTTCAATTCTAAATTAATTAACTCATTCATGAATATATATTATTTTTACGTAGATTAAATTAAAGTAATCAACACGCACAAGAGCCTCGTTTCTCTTGCGATTTGGGGTCAAAATGATATCTTCTTCATTCTAGCGCATCCCAGTCATCTCCAGCCTTCACAATCAAATGACGATATACCGGTAGTTTCTGCATTCCATTCTAAATTAAAAATGCATTTGCGCCTTACGCAGGAACCTTTTTGTCCTTCCTAACAGCTTATCCAATAGTAATCAGACAGAACCTATACAAAGAAGGCAATGGCCGCACCGTGATTATTCTTCCGTGTGTAAACACTACCAAAATCAGAGTAAATTGTTATTATAGAGTGTCAAAATATGAATGTTGTAACAGTAGTTTTATAATACATCGCCATGCCATAGTTTTATTGTATGTTAGCACGGAATGTATTTGGTAAATGAATATCATATCAAATGACTTACCGTTGTAACAAATGGTTACTTTGCAAACTTGGGAGTTTTGTAATATTTTCATACACATATAAGCATATATTAACACCTAAAAATCGCCGAAGGGGTCGGCAGAGATGTATTAACTCCCACATTTCGCTAACTTTTATTGCGTTCCCGGGGAGATATATTCAAATTGATTTTTCTTTTGCCTTACAAAATGTAGATATGGGAAACATTGTTGGCGATTTCTGTCAGTTGTAGATATGATATTTTTTTCTCTTTTCTTCTTTTATAAATATTATTCTCTAAATAAAAATTATAAAATATACCTATAGAGTCCACCATGAAATACGATCTATTGACACTTTTTTCATTTGCGCCATTTTTCTTGCTGACTGTACGATTTTACCAAAATCTGTGCATGCAGTTCATAATATCTTAAAAAGTTATGGATAGTTTCCTAGGAACGTTTTGCAGTATTTATAACAGTTGAGGTAGGTAAATAGGTAGGTACACTTACTGAATTACTGATCGGTCTCAAAAATACACCCTGTATTATGTGAATTTAGTTTTTAGACCACTAAGGTTGCAGACAAATACATGGCCCACCTAAAGGAAAGTTGTTACCAGGGGCCTCTGCCTCTGCCGCAGCGACTGAAGAAAAACATTAAATAATAGACTTTGAAGCGATGTGTTTAAAGTTCAAAATCAAATGACTTTTTGAAGAGTGAATGAAAAAGAGTAATAAAAATGTTTTCATTTCATTTTGGACTGTAGCTGTATAAAAATAAAGTCTAAAATTTAATGTCATTTTTTGCGCTGACTATGGCAATGCAGTGGTTTAGCTTTATTAGAATCGAGGGCCAGGGGCGTCACACTCGCGCTGCCGATCCTATACATTTCATGTCATAATATTTATCGTTTCCTCACAGGCACAGGATAGCGTCTGAATGCAGACGACACGTTTTCCTCGCTCCGTCATTGATACAAATAGCTTCTTCACCTTCAATCATAGCTGGTTAATTATTCTCCTTCATGTTATGTAGGTATATCATGAATAACTTCATTAACGATGTTTAGCAATACTTATTATGTAAAGAAATTACCTACTTATCGGAAGGATTTATACAATTTTTCCTTAGTGAATTGGATTACAAAAGTCACTCGATCTCATACTATGGTAATATTTTCTTAAAGTTTACGCGAAGTCACTCATTGAAATAAAAACACTTTATATCTATGATGTCATACAAGGTGATTAATTTAAAGCTGTTTTTTTTATATAAAAGGACACGTGAATTTGACTTTACCTCGCCTGATAGTAAGCTAAAAGTAAAGTCTCGTCACCATCGTGAACATGTACCATGTTAACAGTGGTGGCACTCATTTTGACGGCCTCATCAAATGCCTTTTCACGTCCCGCTTAAGACCCGGGACTGTAAGGAAGAAGGAAACACGTGAGCTAGCAGGAAGCTCCAGGTCTCATTGGTGCCGCATAGGAATGATTCACCGAACCACTTGTTTCTAGAAGGTATATTCTGCTCCGTCTGCGGGTGACATCTAAGCCCTGCATGTGTTGTCCTGTGAAAGAAAGGAGAGGGTGGGACTAATTGGAAGAGCTCATCAGAACATTCACTATGGTACATGGGCTGTTCTTAATAAGTACCAATCGATTACTGAAATTCACTCTCACACGTCGCGACCCGAAACAGTCTGGTGCGCTCAGATTGTGGAACGAGCAAGCTGATGTAGTTTTCCAAAGCAAATACAATATGGGGTTCTTCAAGGAGGGCCTTAGAGGGTTTTACTGGGTCAGCAAAAGAAATACGACACAAAATAAGTCGTAAATAATCTGTTAATCCGTTTACGATCACGCATAGGTGGTAGGTATAAAAGATGTTCCCTTGAGAGCTCCTTGAGCTGCGAAATGTCATAATCTAAATTCGAAATAAGCGTCTTGGATAACAGTCACATGACAATGGAATCTAAAGTAGATATCTTCATAATTGTTTTATAGTTTTTAGTTGATGGGTCGGCAGTCGTTTGTTTCAGCAAAAACCATGGTCGCCTGCAAGGTGATGTAATGGTCCAATGCGTTTTACTAAACAGAAGCAGTTTTGTGTTTTAAATTACATTATGTATTGAATTATTTTAATCGGAATTAAACCTAATATCTGTAGGCAAGATTGACGCGCACCATGTTGCACAATATTGTTGCTCAACATTGGCGCACAAAATTGTTCAACAAAGATGCGCTGCGACGTGGAACTTTATTGGATCATTTTAATGGATTATCATCATCATTTCGTATGGCCCCTGCTCGAGTCCTCATATGTTGACGTCCAGTTGGCGAAGCCAGTCTATTGCTGCCGGTGTGAGGTCATGAAGCTCACGCATTCTTCCAGGGAAACGACGGAGTGGACACTCCTCTGCTATATGCATCGTTGTCTGCTTTGGAGCTCCACAGTCATAGTCCGGTCACTTTATTGGATATCCATGCATTATATCTGTGATCATGGTCATTGTAACATGGCCGAAATATCGGATACTCTCAAATACTAAAAAAACATGGTAAGTATTCCGTTGCCTTATATCTTCTTAATCCCCCAGAAGAGGAAGCTTCCACCACGGAGTCTAAGGTTCTCGTTTCCCAGCCTAACTGCTGTGCCTCGATTCTACTGAAAAAAAAACATTGTGGTGATACCGCTACTGCACAAAAACGGCATTAAATAATAGACTTTAAAGCATTCCGTTGAAGTTCAAAATTAAATGACTTTTTGCAGAGTAATTGATAAATTGTAATGAAATTATTTTCATTTCATTTTGGACTTTAGATGTATTGCAATAAAGTCTAAAATTGTTTGTAATTATTTGCAATGACTCCAGCATCACAATGTTTTTGCTTTAGTAGAATCGGGGGCCTGATTTGGTTGATCTTCGATATTTTCCGCGAAGCGTTGACTAGTATATCTGAGACTTGGATACTCGAATCTCTAGAATTAGATATCTATGTTGATAATATAATCATCATCATCATCATCATATCAGCCACACATAGTCCACTGCTGAACATAGGCCTCTCCCATAGACCTCCAGAATGACCGATCTGAAGCAGCCCGCATCCAGCGCTTCCCCGCGACCTTGATGAGGTCGTCCTTCCACCTGGCCGTTGGGCGTCCCACAATACGTTTGCCCGTACGCGGTCGCCATTCCAGAACTTTTTTGCTCCATCGGCCATCTGTTCTGCGCGCTATGTGTCCCGCCCACTGCCACTTCAACGAGCTAATCCGCTGGGCTACGTCGGTTACTTTTGTTCTCCTACGGATATCATCATTTCTGACGCGATCACGTAGGGAAATACCGAGCATAGCCCTCTCCATAGCTCGTTGAGCGACTCTGAGCTTTTGTAGGAGACCTATAGTGAGGGACCACGTTTCAGATCCGTAAGTCATCACTGGTAACACACATTGGTTAAAGACTTTCGTCTTTAGGCACTGAGGTATGTCGGACGAGAAGACATCTATGATATGATGATAATATAATAGTAGATACGAAATCCTTACATATCTTCCCACGGTTCTATCGCATTCATAAACTTAAAACAAACCCTACTACGCACTCGAAACATTCCCACAACGTTTAAACAAGCTTCTAGAAAACATATTTACACATTAAACTGTATAGGAATAGGTACCCATGTTTTAGCTATGAATGAATAGCTAGGAGTTCAACCTTAACGTAAACTGCATACGTAATGGCGGACGATCGGACGAAATGTCGCACATTGGGAATGGCCTATATCCAGAAGTGTACTCCGGTGGGCTAATTGATTAATTGATTGATAAACGCTTTGTAAACCCCCGACGCAAAAACGACGGTGTTATAAGTTTGACGTGTCTGTGTGTGTGTGTGTGTGTGTGTGTGTGTGTGTGTGTGTGTGTCTGTATGTGGCATCGTAGCTCCTAAACGGATGAACCGATTTGGATTTGGTTTTTTCTTATTATTTCCATATCAATACTTTAATTTACAGTGCTATTATAACTGCGTGGTTCCCGGCAGAGTAGAATTTGGTCCACCCCATCTCTTCCCATGCGGTGTCGTACAAGGCAACTAAAGGATAGGGCTGTTTAACATCAGACAGATATATACAGCCCAGACTCAGCCTCAGATATAGGCTCGAGTCAACAATAGTGCCCGGAATATTATGGCTAGGCTCACCCCTTATTACATGGGATTGACTACCATTATTGGTGAAATGTGGGTGTTAATTAACCTTTGCCTAATTCTCCGGGGATAAAGGTGTGATTATAACATAACATAACATAAATTCACGCCTATATTCCCCGAAGGGGTAGGCAGAGGTGCTAGCACCCACATTTCGCCAGTTTATGTTTAGGTCCCAATGTAATAGATGGCGAACCTATTGCCATTAACCGGGCACTTATAAACCTGCGATAAATACACACATAACTTCGAAAAGCATCGAAAAGTCATTGGTGTGTGCCATACTAAACCTGGGATCGAACCCGAAACCTCGTCTCAGCAGTCCATTATCCAAAGCAGTAGGCTACCGCATATATATATAAGTATTATATTCTGCTGACGCAACACTCTGCTTTCATGGTAGGCTTGTACACAACTTGGGATATTACATTCGGCGCTAACTTAATTTTCATTTCTTATTTCTTTCTTTCCTCACCTTTCTTTATTTTCTTGAATTAGTAGTACCATATGCTTGGATACCATCCGAAAATATGCTTATCTCCTTTCCTTAACAACAATGCTGGTGACACTGTTTAGGAGTGACGAGGACAACACTAAAATTGTTACATTATCCTTTATTCTTTTGAGATCGTAAGAATTCGCAACACTCTGCTTTCATGGTAGGCTTGTACACAACTTGGGATATTACATTCGGCGCTAACTTAATTTTCATTTCTTATTTCTTTCTTTCCTCACCTTTCTTTATTTTCTTGAATTAGTAGTACCATATGCTTGGATACCATCTGAAAATATGCTTATCTCCTTTCCTTAACAACAATGCTGGTGGCACTGTTTAGGAGCGACAAGGACAGCACTAAAATTGTTACAATATCCTTCATATTCTTGAGATCGTAAGAATTAGATAAACATATAGTATCGCAGGTTACGACAGCTTCGTACCATTGTGTTCTCGAGAAGGTCAATGGTTTTCCTCTTCGTTATTGAATTAGAACATTGCATTGATTGGTCTTATGGGTAGACCATGGCCACAGTCATATGTTTAATTAGTATGCACCGCATTTCCACTCGAGATCCTATAAATCAATTGGGTGTTCTACTGACTAGTCAAATTAGGTACTTTTACTGAACGTCAAATTGATAAGTTTTATGGTAACTTGTATAAAAATGATTTAGAGACGTCATAAAATGTAATAGTCAAATCAGTTACTATTATAGGTTGGGTGAATGATTAAAATTTAATAAAAACTATAAAATAAGCGGTAGCCTAGTGGTACGGGTATTGGACTGCTGAGATGAAGTCTCGGGTTCGATCCCAGGTTTACCATGGCATACACCAATAACTTTTCGATGCTTTTCGAAGTTATGTGTGTATTTATCGCAGGTTTATAGGTGCCCGGTTAATGGCTATTGTTTAGGTCCCAATGTAATAGGTGAACAGCCAATAGGCATAACATAAACTGGCGAAATGTGGGTGCTAGCACCTCTGCCAACCCCTTCGGGGAATACAGACGTGAGTTTATGTTATGTTATGTTATAAAATAAGAACCGACGCAATTTTTACCACTTTTTAACATTCTTAATTTAATAAGCTCGGTTAGATAATTTATTTTAACTATAGGATAATAACAACGATCATTAGGGCTATATAGTCGCTGGATAATACCCAATTAATCAAACTATTGCAGTCTACTGCGGGCAGTTTCTCTCAATGTGCACACAACAACCGCCATAATCGGTTTCATTTGGGTGGAAAATTAGGCTTCTTTTACTCAATGTGCGCACAGCCTTTATTTCGGCTGGCATGGTCTGCCCTACTTCTCTTCCTTCCTTGGTAATTGGTGCCTACTTACTTCTATCTATAGATGAGGCTCTTGTTGCTGGCTTTCTTCTCGGGGTCGAAAGATCAAACGCGAGACGCTTTAGTCATCATCATCCTCCAGCCCTTTCCTAAGTTTATTTGGGGTCGGCGTAACATGTGTGTTTCATTCATCTCTAGTTGCAGTCATTTCAACATTCACTCCCTTCCTAACCATATCATCCTTCACACAGTCCAATGACGAAAATATTAGTAGAATCACTATTCCTGATTTACAAAAGGCATAGCATCTAAATGGACAAATATATACTGCGATCTCTCAGGTCTATACCTCACTGCCTTTCCATAGCCTATTCCGCTGTCCTTGTTAGGCAATCGTTCCTGTCACGTTTAACCTTTCGGAGCGCACGTCTTCAATTTCTCGTATATCTACTCTACTCTATTATATATGTATATCTATTGGATCTGCGGTAGCCTAGTGGTATGGGTAATGGACTGCTGAGACGAGGTCTCCGGTTCGATCCCAGGTTTACCATGGCACACACCAATGACTTTTCGATGCTTTTCGAAGTTATGTGTGTATTTATCGCAGGTTTATAAGTGCCCGGTTAATGGCAATAGGCTCGCCACCTATTATATTGGGACCTAAACATAAACTGGCGAAATGTGGGTGCTAGCACCTCTGCCTACCCCTTCGGGGAATACAGGCGTGAGTTTATGTTATGTTATGTTATCTATTGTATGTAATGTATCTATGCGAGTTTCTGTTGGTTTGTATGTGTGTGAAAGCAATCGCATGCGCACCTAACACAATGAAGTGGATGTTGGATAACCACCATTTTGAATTGGCGCGTGGTGTACAGTCAGCATCAGAAATATGTTGACGAACAAAGTACTCAAAAAAATATTATGTATACAGACGAATTGAGAACCTCCTCCTTTTTCGAAGTCGGGTTAATGATCTTAATTTCGTTTTTTGACTCCCTTCCAGTTGACCGACTGTTCTGATATTTGGTATACATCTTTAGTTCGGACAATAATGCCATATAAATCAATAAAACAGTTTGATACTTTGATTTACGCTTATTATTAGACTTTTAAGATCATTTTGAGACTTCGTCGTCAAGATCGAGAGTCTCCTGGCATAAGTATCCTCGGTTACTTATAAGGAGACCTCAGAAACTATAATAATTTTGTAAAAAAAAAATATGAAGAAAAAGATTATTGTTATTAGGATATCTATGACGCTGACTACCTATGTAGTTTTTTTAGATAATGGAGCAAAATAAGTATATCTAACACAGGTATCTACTAGCGATTCACAAACAGATTTTGTCTTAGCTTGACTATTGTAATCGTTATTTCACTTACTTTCTTGCAATATTAACTTTTGGTAAAGAAATACTAATACTTGTGCTCTATGTACTCTATCGGTCCCTCTGCGTATACACGCGTGATTATACAACAATAAGAGAGAGTAATCGCGACAATCAGAGTGTTATCATTCCAAGGTGTTGTTGCCACCGCGCCGTGGCGTTGGCGCATAGTAGCTATTGTTATACAACGGCTTCGCTTCCCCGAAACCGCCGACGAACACCTCGGTTTATTATTGTACTGATAACTGCGGTACGGCGAAACGAGAAAGTATATCCTTTTGTTGACATTGCTTGAGACAACAAAGCCTGACGTAATTATATTGCAACGATAAAAATCTTGAGCGAAACTCTAGAAATCTTCGTGAATGGACTAATTGCCGTTCCCAATAACATGTACTCTACACAAATACTTTGACTGAATTTTACAGCATTATTCGATTTACATTCAATACATAGGGAAAATGAAACTTCTCCGGCGCGATTCGAATCCGCGATATTTACCTTACAGGCGGGAATGCCTTGACCAATTCGGCTACCGAGACACGCCCGATGTGATTCAATTTTCCCTTCTCTTGTTATCCGTCTGTAAGGCGAAGGTATGGAGTCATCCACCGATGTTCTTACGAAGAACATTTGTGTAGTTAGCTAATGCTGTAAAATTCATTCAAAATATACCTACAGTTAACTGTAGATTGCACCTCCTGATAAACAGTCAAGTTTGAAGTATGTGTGACTGCTGTCCCAATATTATAATTACAAATCTCTATCTGTTTCACGGGACAGGCCCTACAATCGACAGGCAGTAGGATTACATATCAATGGTAGAGATATGGGGACAGTAAAATCAGAGATTGATGGTGCTTTCTATCTTAGGTATCCCGAAACTGATAGTAGATACGTTGTTGGGAACGGCCTTTAAACATACCGACTTTTGACAGCCTCTGTGGCGGTAGTGCACGCAACTGCCACGCAGGAGGCGCGGGTTCGATTCCCGCTCAGTGCAAATATTTGTATGCATGAATATGGCTATTTGCATTGGTCTGGGTGTTTCTATGTATAAAATGTATGTATTTACAAAAAAAAAAGTATATAAGTATGTTTATCCGCATTCTAGATTCCATAACACAAGCTATAAAAGCTTACCATGGGTCTAGATAGTGTTGTGAAGAATGTTGTGTTGTGGAATATACGTCGTCTTTTCGTTAACGTTTGCCGGTGGTGAGCCGTCTTCGGTAGCCAGAAAGACCTCCTTCTATTAGCTCCTAAATGATCACAGAATAATCAGCTAATGAGCTGTGTGCTGCATGCTGACCTTATTATACACAAGATACAGAATAATATAAACACAGCTAATATCAAATGGTGACATTCCAATACATAATGTAACAAAAAGTATCGTAGTGGGTCAGTATGATACACGCAATACAACAATAAGTCGTCCATATTAATTAGGGGCGCTTGCTCAAACACTTTCCATTCGATACCGTCAAATTGATTATATTGTATAACAGGTAAAATAAGGCTTGATTGGACTACATTATACTACACTTCAGGAGACCCAAGATGGCGTGTATTTTTAATCGGTTCGAGTCAAGTAATCGTATAGGCTCATAGGCGGTGTGGAACCTCTCAGCTTCGAGAAGGATTTTTCCTCACTGTGTGTTTTACCGCCTATACAATGCCCTGTGTTTAGAGTAATACTTTGATATCGTCTATGGGTTGTGGACGTCAGATGGCAGTCGCTTTACGGATAATATCAAAGTCAGGCCGCGTCGCGGTCCTCCGGTCCTGGTCCTCCGCTAAAATTTATTGACCTTTCTGGCCCCCCAGATTAAAAAAGTTTGCCCACCACTGGACTAGATATAGGTGGATTTTGATAAGAAGATATACTTAAAACTATGATCGCATGTGCGCGGCAGCTCGAACATCATCCTGAGCACGCTGGCTGATCGGTGGGACTCCCCACTGGTATGCCGTTGGCTGCAGCTACATGCCCCTATATATCGCCTTCTGTACATATAGCAGAGGGAGCGGCACCGAGGACCATTCTAATTTATATACTATTGCTAAGATACTAACACTAGTAAGATTATATCATGCCACTAACACTTTATATGGATTGGAAAATAATCCGAAATAAAATAATTCTATTCTATTCTAAAATGTTTCGATAGGATGTAGGTAGACACGACTGTTCAATCTGCGGGTAAGAGTCCTATCCGAGTCTTAGGTCCATGCCGTCTAGTTTGCAGCTTAAAATAATTGGCAAATGTTTAGCAATAATATGACCCGGAAAACTATTGATCAGGTAATGTCAATAATAAGCGAATACACGACATTACACGTGTGGGAAACTCGGGTATTACGTTACGTGGGAGTGTTGTAACAAAAATATTGTTATGTGCTTTCTAGTTGTTCGCCTGTCACCATCAACAACTATTATATGCTTACCTCAGAGCCGTCCTGAGTTATATTATTATGTAAGTAGTTATAGATAATAATTAACTTTCTTTTTGTATGATTTTGGAGTGACATTGCTGACATGGTTGTTCTCTTTCTTAGACGTGAGTAAGTAGTGTGAGTGTTGTATTAGGAGATGATTACGATAGCTGAATTCTTTATTTTGTTTGACCGACTTATAGGCCTGAAGGTGCTATAATGAGCATTTGATTATTTTTTACAAAAAGACTAGTCAATTTGACTTCACCGCGCCTGATGGTAAACTAAAGGCAAAGTCTCGGATAGAGGGTCGGAAGAAGGAAACACGTGAGCTGGCAGGGAGTTTCAGGTCTTAAACTCCCTGTCAGCTCACCTGTTTGCGCATAGGAATGATTCACCAATCGGCTTCGTTCTGGAAGGTATATTCTGCACCGTATGCGGGTAACTCTATTTTCAATCAAGCAAAACGTGAATAGGTTAGTTAGTTTAATTGAAATCCAGCCTTCGATGAAAGATTGAATGAATTATTGATTTCCGTAGTACCTACAACAATAAGTTTGAAAACACAGAATATAACGGAAGACATTCTTTACATTTATTTTAACTATATAAAATACAAACAATTAATATGACAAGAGCAGTCGAGCGTTGATAATAAAAAACGAAACGATTCCGCTTCCGATAGCCGTTTAGTTTTTTACGCGGAATCGGTCTCAAACGTTCCGGTCCCTAGAGGTTGGACAACCCTAGTACGTACTGAAATAAAAAGTAGAATAGATTGTAAAGATGTTTGCGTGTTTGTTACTGAATCACGTTCAAATAGCTGAACGGATCTGTCTGTGATAATACAATAATTATAACGGGAATTAACGCGATCATGGTATAGGTAGGTACATAGGTACCTTTGACCGCGTCAGCCTGTGACCTTGGCCGGTGTAACCTGATCGAAACGTCAAGCAAATCGAAGGTACCCTACCTATACCATGATCGTGTTAATTCCCGTTAATATTGTTGTATATCATGGAACGCGGGAGTTTAAAAGTTAGGATCTGTCGGTGTATGTAAGCATCAGAAAGATGTAGACGAAAAAACTAGTCAAAATGATCTTAATTTCGTTTTTGAGCCAATTTCAATTGACCAATTGTTCTGATATTTGGTACAAACCTTTAGTTCGGACAATAATACCATATAAATCAATAAAAAAGTTTGATTTGCTCTTAATACGAGAGTTTTAAGATTATTTTGAGACTTCATCATCAAAAAAATGACGCCGGGTACAAACTGACAACATGTTAAAATGTATAAAGTATCGGATAGCAGGAGTGTCAAAATGTACAAACGTAAAATAGTTTCAAATCGTCAAAGTGTTGTAACGATCAAATGTAGGAATGCAGTGATGCTAGAAATTACAAGTGTAATATTGCATGAGTGTCAAAATGCACAAAATGTAATAATGAATAAATGATAAAATGTTTACATCAAATAGATAATTGATATAAAATCTCTTTAGTGCATATCTATTTGAAGTATAACATGCACTTCAATGTAGAATAATACCACAGTCTAACGATTCATTCTACATACAGTCGGTCAACGAAGCCGTCTAGACAGAGCAATCGTGCGGGGGGAGAGGGGTGGTGGGTAACGGGGTATTACTCGGTACGCCCATACATTTTACTCGGTACTAAGGATTAAGGGCTGTCTCATTTTTGTAATCACACTAATCACGTGATTTTTTTTTCAAGGCTCGTTTTGTTTGTTAAAATTGTTTTTTTTTTCGTTTTCTATATTTAACTATCCAAGATGGCGGACACGAAATTTTCACAAAAATCGATATGGGTATCGTTTTCAGGGTTTTTGGGGTCGCTGATTGCGAATATAACATCCATTTCGCGATCCAAGATGGCGGACTCGAAATTTTTACCAAAATCGATATGGGTATCGTTTTCGGGGTTTTTGGGGTCGCTGATTGCGAATATAACATCCATTTGGTGATCCAAGATGGCGGACTAGAAATTTTCACTAAAATCGATATGGGTATCGTTTTCAGGGTTTTTGGGGTCGCTGATTGTGAATATAACATCCATTTGGTGATCCAAGATGGCGGACTCGAAATTTTCACTAAAATCGATATGAGTATCGTTTTCAGGGTTTTTGGGGTCGCTGATTGCGAATATAACATCCATTTCACGATCCAAGATGGCGGACTCGAAATTTTTACCAAAATCGATATGGGTATCGTTTTCAGGGTTTTTGGGGTCGCTGATTACGAATACAACATCATTTGGTGATCCTAGATGGCGGACTCGAATTTTTCACTAAAATCAATATGGGTATCGTTTTCGGGGTTTTGGGGTCGCTGATTGCGAATATAACATCCATTTCGCGATCCAAGATGGCGGACTTGAAACTTTTACTAAAATCGATACGGGTATCGTTTTCAAGGTTTTCGGGGTTACTGATTACGAATATGTTATTCATGTAGCAATCCCAGATGACTGGATGGATGATATATTCGTAATTAGCAACTCTGAAAACCTCCAAAACGATGCTCATGTTGACTTTGTGGGAAATTTCAAGTCCGCCATCTTGGATCGCTAAATGGATTTTATTATACGTAATTAGTCACCTCGAAAACCTCGATGTTTTTTTTTTAAATTTCAAGTCCGCCATCTTTGATCGTCGGTAACATGGTCGTCAAGCCCGATAGCAGACAATTGCCGGCAGGCAATCATACGATGGGAAACTGTCGACTCCCAACTGATCGTGTGTAGCCGCAAAACTGACAGCAGGGCATGGCCACCAGGCCAAAATCGCTTTCGTGTGTGGGCGCTGTCGACTTAGGACTGCAGGCCGCCCGATACGATTTGAAACTGCAGGCGAACTGATCGTGGATAGGCTCCTTAAGAATATATCATCAATTTAGCGATCCCGGCGATTAGCGAAATTCGAATTCGAATCCGAATCCAACCCCGAACCCGAACCCGAATCAATATCCAAATTCAAGTCGGAATCGAAATAGAAATTCGAAATCGAAAACGAAATCGAATTTGAAACCGAAATCCGAAAACTCAGACTTAAAATATTACGTTTGCTTGATCATAATTGGTTGAAGGACCGGAAATATAACCAAAAGTCGCAATAGCCGACATCCATGCGAGCGGAGCCGCGGGCATCACCTAGTAATATAAATTAGCGTGAGTTGATGTGCCTTGACAGAACAAAGAGAACGAATAGGAGTTATATATAGAATATTACAGAAAAATTATATATAAAAACTAAAATGACAACCCTGACAAAACTGCAAAAGGCGGCATTTCCGCAAACATCAAACGCGATGAACTACTGTAAGATCTCTCGTTATACTGTGATAATACTTAGATTTTGCTATGTCAATGTAATTATATAATAGGATTTTAATTTGAATTTAGTGTTAAGACAACAATAAATACATTAATAAAATTGTAAGTTTTGTGGATTTTATTTGAATTTAGTGTTAAGATAAGAAAAGTACATACTGTCAATTGAACATTTCAGCAACTGTATATTTTGACCATTGCTCATTTGGTCATAAATACATGTTGTCGATTGAATATTTTAGCATTTGTACATTCTGACATCAGGGTATTTTGTCATTAATAGATTGTACATTTTGACACTCGTGCTATCTGATACTTTACACATTTTAACATGTTGTCAGTTTGTACCCGGCGTCAAAAAAATATTTATGACGTTGACTGTACAGCACTAGATTGAACATCATGGAGACATATTTTTTTGATTGCATCCGAGGTGAGCTCTGAGCTTAGAGTCCGCTATCCAGTTTTTGTGATTGCATCCGAGGTGAGCTCTGAGCTTAGAGTCCGCTATCCAGTTTTTGTGATTGCATCCGAGGTGAGCTCTGAGCTTAGAGTCCGCTATCCAGTTTTTGTGATTGCATCCGAGGCGAGCTCTGAGCTTAGAGTCCGCTATCCAGTTTTTGTGATTGCATCCGAGGTGAGCTCTGAGCTTAGAGTCCGCTATCCAGTTTTTGTGATTGCATCCGTGGTGAGCTCTGAGCTTAGAGTCCGCTATCCAGTTTTTGTGATTGCATCCGAGGTGAGCTCGGAGCTTAGAGACCGCTATCCAGTTTTTGTGATTGCATCCGAGGTGAGCTCTGAGCTTAGAGTCCGCTATCCAGTTTTTGTGATTGCATCCGAGGTGAGCTCTGAGCTTAGAGTCCGCTATCCAGTTTTTGTGATTGCATCCGTGGTGAGCTCTGAGCTTAGAGTCCGCTATCCAGTTTTTGTGATTGCATCCGAGGTGAGCTCGGAGCTTAGAGTCCGCTATCCAGTTTTTGTGATTGCATCCGAGGTGAGCTCTGAGCTTAGAGTCCGCTATCCAGTTTTTGTGATTGCATCCGAGGTGAGCTCTGAGCTTAGAGTCCGCTATCCAGTTTTTGTGATTGCATCCGTGGTGAGCTCTGAGGTTAGAGTCCGCTATCCAGTTTTTGTGATTGCATCCGAGGTGAGCTCGGAGCTTAGAGTCCGCTATCCAGTTTTTGTGATTGCATCCGAGGTGAGCTCTGAGCTTAGAGTCCGCTATCCAGTTTTTGTGATAGCATCCGAGGTGAGCTCTGAGCTTAGAGTCCGCTATCCAGTTTTTGTGATTGCATCCGAGGTGAGCTCGGAGCTTAGAGTCCGCTATCCAGTTTTTCCTCCTCCACTTCACGCAGTCTTGGGCGTCTTAGTGGTGAGGCTATTGGCATGCATGTCAGCCCCTACGACGTCAAGCTAAGGATTTCTTGGATCTACCACACTTACCGAGACTCGACATTTCAGACTCACGGTACCACCAGAGGAATGGCCACGGGTACCGTGGGTCTGAAGCCATATATCGGGAATGAAATGTCAGAAATTTATTGTCCACATATTTTAAAAATTAAGTTGGGCTGTTAGCTGGCTGGCGGTTATTTTTAAAATAACTTGGGTAATTTTTTGATTTAGTTTCATAATTGACGGTACAAGGTTGGTATAAAAAAAACCAACATTGAAAAGAAGGTGCAGCGGGCACCGGTTCAGAATTGGTCGCGTATGTCCCTGAATGGATATTCTAGCCATCGAAATTAATAGTAGACTCCACTGCATAGGAAGGAAAACGATCCGTATTCATAGGCCGGCCTCAGGACAAATGACGCAAATTACGGCCTGAATATAACCATTCTCTGAATAATGCAATACATAATATATTATGTTGATAGGTTGGTACTACCTGATCATTATTGTCTTGTTGATGCTGATGTGCAATTCCAAGTCTAAAAACGTTTTTTTTTTAAATGGAAAATGCAGAGTTAGCGGCATCAATCGTGACATGATAGATAATAATTCGTGATTCGGATGAGAAAGGGACGTAGATAATATAGAGTATACTACTACTACTGCCGTGGGGACGACGCCGTTTGACCGGACGGGTGATCAGCCCTTCTAAATGGGGCCATTTTACCCATTTCCCCTAGAACGACTGCCATACATATTTGTATGGCAACCGGGACGGACGGCTTAACGTGCTCTCCGAGGCACGACTAGACCAATGCAGATACCCATATTCATGCATACAAATATTTGCACTGAGCGGGGATCGAACCCGCGCCTCCTGCGTAACGGCCACGTTCACTACCGTCACACCACGGAGGCTGTATATAGGGTATATAGCTCCATCCCTCTTTCTCGCTAGAAAGACGAATGCTTAAAACGACAATGTAGGTTTTCAGGTTAAAGGTAAAATATGATTTGTAGAACCTAAAAAATATTGTATTTTACGAATGAGGGACATATTTCGTAGCTAGAACAAGGCAGGTACACTAACTTTGCATTAAGTAGATACCACCCTAGTTTATAGACAAATTTTTGCTCCAACCTGGTTGATATATCCACATCTATGCTAAAATATAACCAAAACTACCTTTTGCCCGCAACCAAACATCCTATATCCTTTCTCAAGGTCTAATCTACTCCTGTACCAAATTTAATCAAAATCAGTTCAGTAGTTTAGTCGTGAAAGCTAACAAACAGACAGAGAGCGTTACTTTCGCACTTATAATATTAGTATGGACACCTTCCCTGCCTACTTGTCATTGTTACTGCGGCCTAAACTATTTAAACGCCTCATATAATTTTAGAGCAAGGTGAGCGATTGTGTTGTTCGTCAAACTATTGCAGTGCCATTGCGTGCTATTCATTTCGTACTGGATGAAATTATTGCTATTATTGCTATAGTAGGCGAAGACGTGCTCTAATAATCGCCAATGGGTTGTAGAGGCAGACGACGCGGTTGAACTAATCCATATAGTAACTATATGGATTAGTTCAACCGCGTCGCTAACGGGATAATGGGAAAAAAGTGGATCTCAGACTCGGACTTGGGGCCGCAAGAAGGATAGGTAATGTCAGCATCCATTAACATCCATGATTTAAATCCCAGGATCAAATAGTTCTAGATAGATATAATGCTTGCGTATATTATATCCTAAACGTGTTAGATGACTCTGTGTTAACGTACGATCCTGTGAGAAAATTCCGACAATAACTGACGAAAAGATTGCTATTCAAAAAATTTATGGCGCTTTATTAATTTTATCATCGATTATCGTGATGATGGTCTTCTTCTTCTTTCATGTCAATAGCATCTCATTTGAGATCTCACCTGAGAATCTAACAGTTGTCCTATAATACGAAGGAAGCTACCAAGGTATACGCCTTACCTGACGAATGTTAATCCGTCTATAAACGCTGGTAACACGCTTCAGACAGTACAGCATAACTACTAGCCTATTGTACCTATCTGTACCCTTCGAAGCCTTGTCCAAGAGAACTTGACCCGCATTCTTGGCCATGCCCTTCACGCGCGTGAGGCTGTCCCTTTTATGGCCAAGCCCTGACTGTTGAACGAAGACGACCGTTGAATTTTTATCATTTGTCCTCATAGTGCTAACTACTAAAAGTAATTGATGGGTGTTACGTGACGTTGCTTCTAAACTATATCACGTAAGTTATAGCACCGGATACGATTAATTACCTTTAAGCTTAAACTTTGGGATCAGCGACCACCCTCGCACGCTTCGTCCTCCTGTTGTGGCTTTTACAGCAGAGACCTTCAAAGGAAATCCTATATCTAGGGTATAACTTCTCGCAAATGAAGTTCTCCCTTCTCTTGGAGTCCGAACCATCTAAATATTAAAAAGCCTGTAAAAAAACTGTATCTAAATGCCATACATTCGAAGGAGGGCCCGGGCAGCCCGTGAAGAGCGAAGGCGAATCGGGCGTTGGAGGTCGCAGAACGATCTTTAAAAATAATACATTCGAAGGAAATACACACTTGAAATAAAAGATGGAAGGACAAGCACCAATAAAAATGAGGAATATTTTATTAAATAAAAATAAGTAATAGCAAAATCATTAGTTTCTCATATATGAACGGAATAGTTTATAACCAACAATCAAAGCGGTCGCGTACACACTCAGCCTAATAGTGCTCATGATATTGATGTTCGAAAGCCAAGACAATGGAGAATCACTCAGTAATGTCGGCCATTCGCTATTAGATATATCTTCATACGTCTGTGCTTGCGGTCGGAGACAGCTCACCAAATGTAAGTATGCCAAATGCCCAGCCTCCAAGGCCGCTGCCACGTCCCCATCAGCGAACACATCAAAAGCACCCCATTCTAAGCCTCTAGGACTCACTTGATTTGTTAATACTCCCAATCCAACATAATTGCCACATGGAGGAACAAATATATCTGCTATAAATGATTCTCTGTACGAAACTGGTGACCTGGCTTCATCTCCAAACAAGCATGCAAGTTGTTCCATTACAGCTTCTTTAGAATCTGTATCATCATCTTTCACCATCAAATATCCAATTATCCCTGCATACTTTTCCACGCTTCCAGTGCATGATAGGCTGGGTTTTTCTATCGCCCAAATTACAGGTCCTCGTAGACTCAATATATCACCACTGCAACCTTGCCTTACCCAAAAGCTTTCTTCGTATTGAATTAGGAATTTCTTAGCTTTTCCAGGAGTTAAATCTTTTGTTATTGCTGCTTCATCTTCTGGTAACAATCTGTTGTCGACCTCGATTTTTTGTAGCTGATCAGGTTTCAAGGCCATAGCTAGCAAGTTACAGAAGTAGGTAGTCTCACCCATCTTAGTTTCTAACATCACCTGTTCAACGTTAGCATCGCAATGTGAGCGAATGTTTTTTATTGATTTCGCCGGCAGCGTTATATTCGCAATGCTTTCTGTAAGTTGCGTCCGCAGTCGTTTTCTACAATGACCTATTAATTTTTCACGGAGCCTCGTGTTTTCTCCATCCAAATGATTGTTCGGGCCACTGGTTCTGTAGCACTGATGGAGATAGAACAAGAGAGAAACTGAATCGGCTGGTGCACTGCACACTAATTTTACAGTAGTTCGCATAATTTCTCTGGTAGTGGAGAATAGCAAAGCCTCGCAAATATTTTTCTCCATTGATGTTTGATCATAGTACAGTAACGTCTGCCTGAACACTGGGTCATGAAAACTGTTACTACTGAAAAGGTGTTTCATGCTTTTATCTAAAAATCTCTGGTACTGATTCAATTCAAACTTCTCCACAAAGTTCAAATAGTTGAAATCGTGAAATCGATTTGTGAATTGTACAAATTTTCCGTCAGGGTATTGGAATATTTTGCCTAATGGGGACTCTTGCTCTGTTGGATTGATAATAGCTTTTGGGATTGGGATTTTAAATTCACTTGTGTATTTGATGAGATAATGTTTAGCTATTGTGTCTAATACAACTACAGAGGGTTCAAAGGTTTTGGCTGTACCGGTCGCATCAGAAGCTTTTTCTGAAGTATCTGATTCTTCCTCGTCAATCACAATATCTCTGAAGGCAACATTACATTTGGACAGTACCTTGGACACGCCTTGAAGATCCAATACGACTATGTCCATGGTGTCACCGAATTTCTTCTTTAATTTGTGTGCTGTGACGATACCGGGGAGGCCGCATCCTAAGACTATGACGTCAGCTTTAATGCTGGTTTTAGTTCCTTTACGGTATTTCTTCATAGATGATTGATGATAAATAATGATTTGATAGAGATACACCCAAAATATATTTCATTGTTATGTGACAGTGACGTAGGTTGACGTAGGGAAGCCACATGGATTTTTTACAGACTCGTTCATTACGAATACTTTATACTTTTGAATTTTTGACGTCTGTAATAAAACCTTAGTGTATAGATTTTAATGAATTTTTTATAGCATGCAAGCTATGCGGACGACATGGTGCTGCTGAGCGCCTCGGTCTGTGGTCTGACTAAGCTGCTCGGTGTTCGTGAGGATTATGCTCTCAGTCATGGCCTGGTCTATAACACTAAGAAAAGTGAGTGTATGGTTTTTCGGGCCAGAGGTAAGTGTCCCGATAGTATCCCTAGCATAAAATTAAACAATATACCGCTAAAAAGGGTTGACACTTTCAAATACCTTGGTCATCTGGTAACCTCTGACCTGAAAGATGATGCCGATATAGAGCGGGAACGTAGGGCGTTGTCTGTTAGAGCGAACATGATAGCGCGCAGGTTTGCACGATGCTTGCGGGAGGTGAAGAACACTCTTTTCAGAGCGTATTGCACTTCATTCTATTCGAGCGCACTGTGGGCTAACTATACTCGAAGGCAGTACAACGACCTACGAATACAATACAACAATGCCTACAGGGTGTTGTTGGGGCTGCCGCGGCACTGCAGTGCGTCTAGGATGTTCGCCGAATCACGCATTGATTGCTTCTATGCGACGATGCGGAAACGGTGCACATCCTTGGTGCGCAGGGTTCGCGCCAGCTCCAGCACCATCCTGAGGATGATAGCTGAGAGGTTCGACTGTCATTACATTAACCATTGCTGTATGATTAATGTAGTGACTATAAAATAAATAGTCACAAGAATATCAACACATCATAATGTGATGCATGCATGAATGCCTATTTCAATGCAAATGTAAATTTAAATCATTAATAATTATTTTATTTATTTTATTTTAATCTTATTTTGAATATTATCATAATTACATTTTTATTTGTTATTGAACTATGTTGACATTGATGACTATTTATCATTTAAAATTTTTATTTTTCTGACATATTATGTAAGTAATTGAGATTGTATTGTATTATTCTAACCATTTTCATGTTTATGTTTATATTTTAATTCATATAATGTTAATGTATGATCCAAATGTTGATCGAAATAAATTGATTTAATTGAATTAAGCTAACTTTTAAATTCGAAATACATCGGGGAAACCGTCGCCCTTAAAGACGGATATAAAGAGAAGGGAAATTTGAAATGATTCAGGTGTGGCTCAATAGCTCAGTTGGAAAAGCATCCTCCCTGTAAGTGAAAGGTCGTAGGTTCAAGTCCCACTTGAACGTTTCATTTTTCCCGATGTATTTCGAACTTAGTGTATAAACTTTATTGTGGTACATAAGACCCCAAAGGAACATCCGTATGCAATATTTGACGACGGCCTTCTGAATATGGTCTCCGATTTTATGTGTTATCATTATCCTAGGCTATAATAGGAATATAATATGTATTTGAATGAATTTTCCAGCCTTAAGTATGCTAACTGTACAAATCGAATACATAGGGCAAAATGAAACTTCTCGGGCGGGACTCGAACCCGCGATCTTTCCCTTACAGGGGGAATGTCTTGACCAACTCGGCTACCGAGACACGCCCGATTTGATTCAAATTTCCCTTCTATTATTATATCGGATAAATTCACCTCGCCTGATAGTAAACTACGAAATTTGACTTCACCTCGCCTGATGCTAAGCAAAGGCAAAGTCTCGGAAAGAGGGTCACCATCGTAAACATGTGCCATGTTAACAGTGGTGGCACTCAGCTTGACAGCCTCATTAGATGCCTTTTCACGCCCCGCTTAAAGGACCCGGGTCTGTAGGAAGAAGGAAACACGTGAGCTGGCAGGGAGTTCCAGGTCTTAGTGGTGCGGCATAGGAATGAGTCACTGAAACGCTTGGTTCTAGCAGGTATACTCTGCACCTTATATGGATGGCATCTTAGCCCTGCACGTGTCGTCCTGTGTAGGAAAGGAGAGGGTGGGACTAATTGGAAGAGCTCGTCAGAACATTCACCATGGTCGAGACTATATACTGCCAAAGACGCAACATCTCTATGCATCTGCAAATAAACGTGTCCTTATAATAAAATGAATGATTCAGAAATAAAAATACCCGACTGCCACTGAAAAGACCAAAATAAGTTTGATAGCAGGCGGTACCCATTAATTTTCTTTCGGTTTATGATTGGCAAATGGGTACCGCCTGCTATCAAACTTATTTCGGTCTTTTCAGTGGCAGTCGGGTTTTTTATTTTTAAATCATTTGTTTTATTTTATACTTTTTAGTTATGATATGACATGTATATCTTTTTGTAATTTACAATGATATTTTATACAAGATATGTTACGTTCATAGTAACTGACTCCTCAAATCTGATCCAGCAATGTGTCAGTGCACAATAGTTGACAATAAGCGTTAAAGTAGTATGAAAGATGGAATAAGCACGTGAGTAAAAAAGATAGCTATAATTCGGAATGATTCGGACTGCAATCGTCTCGTTCGTTCTAGTATGCCTTTTTAGCATAGATTATGATTTTGTTGAACAGAAGGGGTATTTCTTTGGTAGGCAAGAAATGAAATTCGATGAAAAAATAATACGTTATTATTTACTTCGGAAAATGATAACAATTAATAAAGATAATAAAGAAACTTCTCGAAAATAAAACCATAGTGACGCAATGACGTTATAATAAAAAATTAAACGCCTTTAAATGAATTTAATTTATTTCTTTTCTGCCTCTTAGAAAGTTTTTTATATCGGGATTATTTTTATGAGCAGAATGAAGCCGAACAGTGGTATATTTGTCAATTATTTATATTCTTCCTCAGCAATGTTCGACCTTATTTCGAAGTATATCTCTCAGTGGCTTCAAAGTGATTGCTACAAATTCTGCTGCTTTTTGAAGGTGTCCAGTCAAACTCATTTCGTTGTTCCCTAACAATTGCAATCCACTCTTGAAGTCGAATTACATTAGTCGGAAACCTTGAAAAAAAAAGTTAGGTTATTACAATTATTTAAAGGATAACAAATAAATAAAACAAAAATTTTGTCACTGAATTTAAAATAACAAATAAAACTGAACAACATGTCAATTATTACTTTAGTACCTAGGCAGTAAAGTGAAAATTACCCTATGTCGCATCTGTACTGATAATCTATGCAAGCAGTGTTGTTGTGTCCTTGTCGTACTTATATCAAAAAGTGTTTCTGTCTTTTTTCTCTGCCGCCATTATTTTAAAAATATTATTAAACCTTTGATTATTTATATGTCTAGATGGAGTGTCAAATGCGTACAAAGGTCTCAAAACATATCAGCTTGTTCAATCTCATAATACTTACGCGCAGCTCAGTGACGTTCGCGTCGGCTCGGTGTCACAACGTAAAACCCGCGAAATACATTAAATAAAAACTGTCGAAATATGGCGACTAGCACTATCAAAGTTTGCCGGAATTAAAAAGGACGCCTAAATACAACTCGTGCGAGTTAACATGGCACCTGGCTCGGGGCTTTGCGCGGGGGAGCGGGAGGCGTGTACGCTGGCGCTACTAGCCTCGCACGGCGAGAGCGGGGTCGCGCGCGGGGAAGCGGGAGGTGGGTGTCTTCGAGGCAGGTGCCATGTTAACTCGCACGAGCTATACTACTACACACATTACCTTTTATGAATAAAGTAACCAAAATACAAGTTAAATTAATTATTTTTTTCATCACAACAATATGTCATTTATCACGCGCCATTTTTGTAAGTGTTGCCAGTTTTTTAAATTCATGGTTTGGTTCGATTGGAGGAGCCTTGTACCGATTGGGGGAGCCAATGTCCCTCCTTTTTATTGATTTGGATTAGAACATTATTTCCGAAATCCGAAATCCGAAATCCGAAATCCGAAATCCGAAATCCGAAATCCGAAATCCGAAATCCGAAATCCGAAATCCGAAATCCGAAATCCGAAATCCGAAATCCGAAATCCGAAATCCGAAATCCGAAATCCGAAATCCGAAATCCGAAATCCGAAATCCGAAATCCGAAATCCGAAATCCGAAACTAAAACCGAAATCGAAAGGAATCGCGTGGAAAGTACCCAGACCTATGCAAATTCGTCATATGTACACAACGTGTATGTCATATGTTGCATACCATTCTCATTTACTACTGTCACGCTACAGAGGCTGTCAAAAAAAAACAATTTAATTATACCTAGGTGATTTTCTTGGGAAATTTTCCTTATAGCTGGTATCATATTTACGCACACAGAAGCACGAATGCAACGTGTAAAACACGGGCCGCACGCACACATGTTTGCACAGGTTGACTCGTTTTATTTCCGTTGACAGTAGGACGAGGCTCTATCTAGACATCAAAGTATTAAACCAATTTTAATGAAATACACTGATAAATCGGTAATATTGTATGTACTTACATGTGATAGGAGATCCCTCGTATTTTATTAATTTAATATCGTAATTTGTACACTTTTTAAGACACACGATGGCATTTTTGTTGCAATTTTATTATGCGCTTACATACGTGACAACTCGGCGTTTGCCAGACATATACTAAATGCGATACGTCCCAATTGGGACGTTTTCGCGTCTTCACCAGGCGCACTTTAATAACATATCTGCCTCTTTTTTATATGTAATATCATTGGTAATTTACATATCGTTTGTACTTGAAATAAAAACTTAAATCTATAAGTAAGAAAATAAGCGAGAATGATTGTTTTATTAAACAACTTTAAATCGTTATATATCCTAAACTATTATTTAAAATGAAAAATGATAAAAGGAACCTAAAGATGATTTTAAAATACCTATTCAACGACACCCCACTTGACATAGTTCATCGATTTTTATTTTTTTCATTATGACAATATGGCGTCTGGTTGTCGCTGTGGTGGATTTTGATTACTATCTTCAGTCTTCTGTCTTTAGTGACACTCGCAAGGTTAAGGCGAATCGATTGACGTAAGAATTATCAAAATCGGCCCATGCATTTGGTCTCTAGAACGCCACATAGAAACAAACATACATACATACATACATAGACTGATAAACGCATTACCCTCCATTGCGTCGCGCAGTCGGGTAAAAATAAAATCGATTTGGACAAAAAAAAATTGTTTTTTTTATTTATTTTTTATTTTTATTTTGTGGTAACGCCATTCTGTATGAAAATGGAAGCAATTGATATTTACGATGCTAATTGCCAACCATTAACCTACCCAAACCAATCCCGTAATTTAATTGGTTCGTACACGGTACCACGGTACAAGTGGCGCCATATTGACATTTCTGTGACGTGTGTGCTAAACGAACACTTCCCAAACCACCGCTGTGTTGAAAGGAGTCAAATTATTCTATTCCGCATTTTTACAAGACATAGGAGCATCCCCTTTTTCGCATTCCCGCTGTTCAAAGTGGCCTTTACCCGAGCGACTGTGAGCGCCGTCCACGCGAGCGAGCAGCCACAGGTAACCATCCCAGATCTAATCCGATACCTTGTAACTGGTGACATCGTGAATTTTGGTGTCGAAGGGATTTAGGTATATCGCGCTACCACATTTGCGGTCCTTCCGAGCCTAGATTACTGGCATTTACCGCCCTTATTAGGTAGGTACCTATATTGGCCCCACTATAATTTTTAAGTTGAGGGTAGTTGAGAATCTGCACCGCCGTTATTGTATAGCGCGGACGTATCTAGAACTCATTACGACATCCATACTAATATTATAAATGCGAAAGTAACTGTCTGTCTGTCTGTCTGTCTGTCTGTCTGTCTGTATGTTACGCTTTCACGCCTAAGCCACTGAACCGATTTTAATGAAATTTGGTATAGGGGTAGATTAGACCATGAGAAAGGACATAGGCTATGTTTGGTCGCGATAACCGACATCCACGCGGGCGGAGCCGCGGGCAAAAGCTAGTAGGTACATATCGCCGTTATTATCTACTGCTTACCCAAGTTATCGTTTCGTTTAGCGTTAATATTTTATTTTCATTAATTTTCATATATATACATATTACGTTGTTGTACACAATGCCGAATGAAAAAGAGAATGCCCCCGACTCTCAACTGATACTAATTCAAGCACGGCGAAACGCAATCTTCCAATGCCTTTGTGGCGATACCACATGTACCTAGCGCCATCTAGCGACAACAAGCCGAACTACTACGTCACTAGGAATCCTGCATCGCGATAGTGAAGTTCTCGCGCTGGTACAATACATATAAGACAACCCAACGACAATCGTTGGGCCGCGGCCCGCCAGGCGTGATCACCTTGCCTGGTCGGAGGATCCTCCCTTTGTGTTGGAGGAACATCACACCTCGTTCCTCCACACCTTCAAAGCGCCGTCGATTTGTCAAGGCCTGAAATTGCTGATAATTCGGTCGCCCGAGAACTATTTCTCGACACTAGTTACAATATTGACGAACTTCGTAAGGAGTTAAATGAGGTCGTTGATGAATACAATAATCGGTTATTACAACTGAATCCGACGGCCGCGCCAGAGTGTGGTAGCCGTGTGTCTTTCGAACAGCTGTACAGCCGCATCAAGCGACTTGTTACAGACTGTGCGAAGGGCAACGACAAGCGCGTTCCAGAAAAATACAGCACGACGTTACCACCGATCCAATTAATTGGTATTAAACTTCTGTGATTCGCCCTTCGAGATTATATTATAATTTACTTGTAGTAGCACGCGTGAGTGCTGCCATCGTACACAATTTTATAGCAACATTTAAAAAGAAAAAAATGTTAGCTAACTTGGGGGTATCTCATACACGTTTTGTGTGGCGGCCATCGTGCACTTGTTTTTCCTTGTGTGTTAAAATATATTAGATTTATAGTGATAGTTTGTGTGATTTGTGCCGAAACAAGATGGGAAAGTGCGTAAACATTACAATGACGAAAAATCAAGAAGCTTAAACGCCAAAAGTCAAAGATTCGTCGCTGGCGCCGTCACCGCAGCTACAATTCCAGTAATCTACAAAATCAACCGATTGGGATTATGGTGAGTACGATGACGATGTGTGGTGATGATGATATGAGACGAACATCCTTTGCAAGTGCGATAGCATATGGAACTGGAGTCTCCATTCCTCGCTAACATATCGTTACAAAAAAATCGCATTCCTTATAAAGTCACAATAATGTTGTATAACTCCCTAGCTGAATCTTATATCCAATACGGATTAAGCAGCTATGGTCTGACATACAACACATATCTGCAAAGTATTTTTAATCTTTAGCGAAGAATTCTTCGCAAAATTGTATCAAAAACAAAAAACATCAAACAGCAGTTCAATGATAATGACTATGGTCTTTTTAAATATTGCAAGAGCGCACACCCAAGTCAAGCATTTCAAATAGTTAAGAAAAACTTTTTTAACCAAAATTTTCGGCATAATCTATGCCGTCCTGTATACACGCGGGCGGTGGCTCGAGGCGAGGCATGTAGTGCGAGCCGAGCGGCGTAAATAATGCCTACCGCGAACGAACGACTGCTTACCTGGTTCCTCGACTTACTAACGCACTGCCCCCGGAATTGCGCAATGTAGATAACATTAAGCCTCATAGTGTCAAAAACAGACTCAAATCATACTATCTGAACTAACTTGTATAATGTTATTTAACACCTTAGACATAGATAATAAACCGCATAGGTTTCTGTATTGCTTATGTATCTTTGTTGTATACAAATTGTTTAAACGATAAATAAATATAAAAAAGGTGAATTTGCAAAATGTAGTAATGAAAAGTCGGTAGTCAATATACTCGTAATAACATCCATGTCTGGAGTACAGTCCACGAGGCTCGTACCATGACAAACTATAGAGTTTTTTGAGTCGGTAACCAATATACCTAATAACACCCACGTCTGGAGTACAGTCCGTGAGGCTGGTACTGTGACTAGCGTTGCAGTGTTTTAAGTTGGTAATCAATATAATAACACCCACGTCTGGAGTACAGTCCGTGAGGCTGGTACCATGACTAACTTTCGAGGGTTTTGAGTCGGTGATCAATATAATAACACCCAGGTCTGAAGTACAGTCCGCGAGGCTGGTACCATGACAACCTTTGGAGTGTTTTGAGTCGGTACAATATAATAACACCCATGTCTGGAGTACAGTCCGTGAGGCTAGTACCATGACTAATTTTTGGAGTGTTTACAGTCGGTGATCAATATGATAACATCCATGTTTGGAGTCCAGTCCGTAAGGCTGGTACCGTGACTAATTTTTTGGAGTGTTTTGAGTTAGTAATCAATATAATAACATCCATGTCTGGAGTCCAGTCCGTGTGCCTGGTACCGTGACTAACTTTGGAATGTTTTGGGTCGGTGATCAATATAATAACATCCATATCTGAAGTTCAGTCCGCGAGGCTGGTGCCGTGACTAATTTTTGGAGTGTTTTGAGTCGGTGATCAATATAATAACACCCCGGTCTGGAGTACAGTCCGCGAGGCTGGTACCGTGACAACCTTTGGAGTGTTTTGAGTCAGTATTCAATATAATAACATCCATGTCTGGAGTACAATCCGTGAGGCTGGTACCGTGACAACCTTTGGAGTGTTTTGAGTCAGTATTCAATATAATAACATCCATGTCTGGAGTACAGTCCGTGAGGCTAGTACCGTGACTAATTTTTGGAGTGTTTTAAGTTGGCGATCAATATAATAACATCCATGTCTGGAGTCCTGTCCGTGAGGCTGGTCCCATGACTAACTTTGGAGTGTTTTGAGTCGGTAATCAATATAATAACATCCACGTCTGGAGTACAGTTCGTGAGGCTAATACTATGATTAACTTTGGAGTGTTTTTTGAGTTATGTCCATCACGTCGGCTAGATTAGACAAATATATGTGACTATCTTATAATATAGACACGTTATTATAGAAATTCCACGCGGTAAGGATGGATTTGACGTGATCGGCACTATTGATGCCGATGAGAGTCCTACTAACAGGGCCGCGTTACAGTCCATGGTCTTGCCAACCGCCCCGCTGCCCGCGCCCGCAGCTATGTCCACGGCCGCGCTGGCGCTAACGCCCACTAGGCCAGGAATTTTCTGCGGATACGCTCGCGCCGCTGACTTCTACGGAGCTAAGTATCGAATTAGAGCTAGATATATTATTATGCTTATTGGGAGAAGAGCCCCCAAAGGAAAATAAATTTGGCCCTTGTATACATAAGGAGTTGCCTCTCGGTGGTCTGACATTTTGGTTAATGGCTTGAATGATAGAGGAGGTGAAAAGGGACATTATTAAGTCCTTCGTTATTGAAAACAAAAAATATTAGCAAACGCCATAACTGGCGTAGCTAATACTGTATCAACTCTATTAACTTCAGCTCTCATAGATGATGATTATAAGAATCAAATCCTAAAGAATCTTAGTGACACTGGCGGACTTTTACTTCACATTCATTTTTGTGAAACGCAAGTTAGGCGTGCTCTTTTGTTGAATTGCCTTAATAAAGAAGTCAAAAATAATATATAAGATCGAGGGTGCAACCCAGACGTACTGGGTTGCACCCTCTGCTTAACGACAGGAGGTCTCAGCTCTGCGCCTGTTCTTGTAATGGCTGTCATTGACTTTCTTGTAAATCCTTTCCAAAAAGTGAGTCCTCTCGCTTTAGATCAGACCATATGAGCCTTCTACATCGAGGGTTTTTTAAAATGGAGGGGACAGCCACCGCCACCTCGCCGAGACCTAGCGAAGACGAGCTCGATGCGTGGTGGGCACAAGCGACCACCGCCGCCGCGCCAGCAGAGCGACCGCCGAGCCTCGCCAGCATACAGCCGGGGCTCGCGTCGCCAACGCCGGGCCCGGGTGACTACACCACATCGTCGCTGGTAGACTTAAGTTTTTCTCTAAAAACGGTCAGAACAAGATGTTACCAAACATATAAACTTTTTGGAGCTGACCGCTGCCTTCTTAGTTCTAAAATTTTTGGCAAAAGATTGCAGGAATTATAAGATTCTTTTAAGGATCGACAATTCCACAGCAATCTCATACATCAACAGAATGCGAGGCATTCAATTCCCTCATTTAAGTAACTTAAGTAGACAAATCTGGCAGTGGTGCGAAGACCGTGGTCTGTTTATATACGCATCTTACATTAGCTCAAATATAACTAAATGGCCGACGAAGCGTCTCGTCGAACACATGCGGACATAGAATTGGAATTTGCAGACAGCGCATATTTTCGAATTAGCGATTCCATTTCACACCCTGAGATTGACTTATTTGCGAACCGAATAAACAAAAGATGTCCCAAATTTGTGTCCTGGCATTGCGATCCTGACACGTTTAGGATCGACGCGTTCACAATAATATCATGGTCACAATATTTTTCTGCCTGATACTAAAGGTGTTACAAAAAAAAAAAATATTTCAGAAAAAGCTGAGGGTATTGTTGTAGTGCCATATTGGCTTATACAACCCTGGTTTCCTTTTTATGTGAAGTTATTAAATTCAGATAGAATCGAATTCCAGCCTAATCCGAATTTACTATTCCCCCCAGCACAAGATACACCGCAGTCTTACCTTGGTAGCCGGAGTATTGTCTGGACGGCGTTTATGAACCAGGGTATTACATTAAATGTCGTGGACCCGCGTTGTACCCAACTTATTTCAACGATCGTCCTTCTATTTGTCTAGCAAGGACTTTGGAGTGTTTTGTAACTCTTTCTGCGACAAGACATTCAAGTAATTGTGATTTTCTTTTGATTAGTTTTAACAAACCTTCCCGTAAGGTATGTTCACAGTCGATTAGTAAATGGATCAAAGTCACCCTGGCAGAAAACGGGATACACGTCAGTTTTTAAAGCGCATAGCACGAAACATGCAGCCAATAGGCTAGGCGTAAGTATTAAGAAAACCGCTGGTTGGTCTGGAAATTCCCAAGTTTTCGTGAAATTCTATAATCGAGATTTGGTGGGGCACTCTAATGTGACATTCGCCGCTCGTTTTACAGGGTAGGCTTGATTAATCGCTTAACAATAAGATTATTGTCCATTTTTGAATAATAAGCATTACATTCGTAATGAAGGTCTGTAATCTATTCGTTCTTTTTAGAATATAATCAAGTTATGGCCTGACGTTTTTTTTATATCATTTGCTTACTGCTATTTCGTGTACTCTAAACATCCTACAAGTAAATTATAATATAATCTCGAAGGGCGAATCACAGAAGTTTAATAGAAAATCAAACGAACTTACCTGTAAGTGAAGTTCGATGATTATTAAACGATGTGATTCGCCCGAGAGATTACAACCCCCCCGACCCTATCTGGACCTTGGCCAGATAATTCCCTTTAGACCACGAAATAGCGTACAACACAGATGGCCTGTACGGGGTAAACGTGTATGAGATACCCCCAAGTTAGCTAAAATTTTTTTCTTTTTAAATGTTGCTATAAAATTGTGTACGATGGCAGCACTCACGCGTGCTACTACAAGTAAATTATAATATAATCTCTCGGGCGAATCACATCGTTTAATAATCATCGAACTTCACTTACAGGTAAGTTCGTTTGATTTTCTATAATGGCGATATTCGCTTGTGGCCTATGTTCTACGCCAATTTCAAGGCTACGATACATGATAATCCATCATCACTCTTGGACGCCGAGAAATTGTATTTACTTGGCAAGATTTCGGTTGAGGCACAAACCGCGTGTGCAGGAATTACGCCCTGTGCAGAAAATTATAAACTTTTATTTCAATCGCTTATAGATAAGTATGAGGATAAGCGTACACTCGCCGTCACATATCTCAGCCAGATTTTAAATCTTTGAATCGGACGTCTTCTAACGACTTTGATTCATAGTTAAAGCTGTACGCGCGTTGCAAACTTTAAAATTAAATAACCTAACTGATTTAATATTTTTACATATTGCTTTAAAGAAATTAGAATCCGAGACAGCACATCTCTTTGAAAAAAATAATAGTGGTCATAAAATTCCTACTTTCGATAAATTAGTGCAATTTGTAAATGATCATTCCAAGATATTATAGCAACAGCGCGCGGCTCCGAGTTCTGGCTCTGTTAAGCCCGATTGCTCGCTTTTATGTATGCTATAATATGTGTGCATTGTGTATAATGTACCTGTTTAGGTACACTTTCTTATTCGTGTGCCTTTTTTTTTCATTTTTTATCTGTTTTTATGTACACTTCACATCCCCCTACACGACTTCTCTGCTACTCAAAGGTTTGCTGGTAGAGAACTCATTTTGAGTTAAACTCGCCTTTGTACATGTTCTTTGAAATGTTTTATGTATGATCTCTGTACTGTTTGTGTGCAATAAAGAATTAAGAATAAGAATAAAATTAATAATAATAGTGCTTCTACTCACAAACCGCCACCAAATGGCGCGCCACGATATCAAACCTACGTCGGTGCAGTCGGCAGCGCGGCCACAGGTGGACTACCCGTTTATAAACGTAGATACCAATGTGGTGCATCAATATTTATATAAATGTGCGGATTTTATGAAGATGGAGCCGAACGATCGACATCAGGTGGTCAAGGATATTAAGGCTTGCGTAAATTGTCTCTCTGATCTTTCAGTGACTCCCCGCATGCGTCCATAGGCCACGGCAACCACTTTCCATCAGGTTGGCCATGAGCTTGTCTGCCACCTAACTGGTTTAAAAAAATACAACAAAAGACAAAGATCAGCCAAACCCGAAGATAAACTGGAAAAGCAGACCCCAGGTTACCTCGGTCCCTAGGCTTTGCTTTCCCAGGCTTGGGATGTAACTGAGATTGAAATTGACGCTAAGATGAAGAATATATACCAAATCTCTTAAAAGGCACCCGATATTATGGCACAAGCCTCCTGCTTTTTTGAAGTCGGTTAAGTACTACGAAATACATAATATTGCTAATTTTGTTATATCGATATTGCAGTGCAGGCAATGTCACTTCACTACAAGTCGTTGTCACTTGACTGCCACTGACAATATTGACATTTTAAATTTGCTAGCACAGAAATGAGAAGACTGTTGGTCTTTTTACGTTAGTATATAATAAGTTTATGGTTAACAAAGCTAAATGAAACGGTAATTTCATAAAAAGAACATCACTAAAAAAACAACTAGCGCCAAGCGCGTGCTTTTTTTGTAGTGGTGTTTTTTATGTTTTTTTTTATACCACTTAGGTGCCAGACAAGCACACGGCCCACCTGATGGAAAATGGTTACCGCGGCCTATGGATGTATGCAACACCAGGGGCGTTACACTCGCGCTGCCTACCCTGAAGAAACCTTCTAATGCCCTTCTTGAAGAACCCCATATTGTAGTCGCTTGGGAAAACCATGGCAACCATGGGATTAAGAATAGTGCTATGAAGAACTAGATAGGCGTTTTGAATACAGTATTAAAATCTATATCACTATATATATTTGTAATATAACATCGTTCTGGAGCAAAGGCTGGTCATCGCGATCCAGCGTGGCAACGCCGTAAGTGTGATGGGCAATTTGGCACCGAGAGGATAACTCATCATCATCACCGCTCGGAGTCCTCATATGTTGGCGTCCAGTTGGCGAAGAGGTCATGAAGCTCACGCATTCCTCCAGGCAAATGACGGAGTGGACACTCTTCTGCTATTATGCATCGATGTCTGCTATGGAGCTCCACAATCACAGTCCGGCGCTTCTTTAAGTAGGATAACTGTGCCATATGTTATAAAGACTAAGTTTATTATTATTCATTGTACAATTTAGACGTTTTGATTACTACATTAAACGAGTTTTAAATTATAAAGTAGTTGAGTCTGTGCACTGAAGATTGAAATTGACCAGAAAAAAAACATTGTATGATTTTTGTCGGTTGGCCACGATAGACGCAAAAAGCAAAAACTACTTAACATATTTTGATAAAAAATTTACAGGCATATTGTAATACTTTTTGAAGGGGAGCACGAAGTAAGTAGGTATGTCACAGGCGAAGGCTGGAAGCGCTAGATATATAAATATAATGTAAGACACACACTGCTATCTAGACCCAAAGTGAAATAACATGAGTTATGGGTTCTAGAATGGAAATAAACATGCTTAGATACTTTTATTTTTGTCAATACCTACATAATATAATACATAGAAAAAGCAACCTATAACAATGAAAATATTCATTCATTCATGTATACAAATATTCACACTGAGCGGCAATCGAACCCGCATTCCCTACGTAACACTCATAAGTTCTACCACTACACCATAAAGGCTATCAAAGTTAGTTGCTTATTATGGAGAAAAAGTCATTGATATATATTGTTACTATAAAAAATACACATAATAAAAAGTCTAACATATTACAATTGCATCTCCCTTCTGACAGGAATGTCAACATTCGCACATCTATCTATTTAAATAAAAATCAATTGCTGTTCCTTAGTCTCGCTAAAACTCGAGAACGGCTGATTTATCTAATTTTGCTCTAGGTCTAGGAGAGGTTTAAAAGGTGAGGAATATTCGAATAATTTCCGGGAAAACCTTAAAAATAGTCCTTTTCTTTTTCCTGTCTGGTCAGCTAGTATAAAATAATTTGAAATTTGTAATTCGTTCGCATCAGCAGCAGTCGGATATAAACGCTCCGCGGCCGCCGCCGGTTCGCGTGAGTTCAGTAATACGACCCGCGCGGTTGCTAGGCAACGGTTCGCTTCTTTTTGTCTTGTTACGTCATGTTGTTGTTAAGGCAACGTTGCTTGTATTAAATCATGTTTTATTTATTTTGTAACCAATTGAGTAACGCAATTAAAAGTGTCAAAATAAGTTAATTTTGACATTTACATTTTGTGGAAGCTAGTTTTATACTCATTTACTACGCATGATCTAAGCTATTCCTGTGTTAGCATCCTTAGCGTCTACATAATGTATCTACACTCATAAACCGTAATATATTCATCCCCGTAACACGCAGTTTCTGCTAATAATACTCCAGCAGTAGCACTGACCACGGCCTCTCAAACGTGATAAGGTATCTACCGGGTGTAACACCATTACAAAAAAGCACGTGTTTGGCGTTAGTTGTTTTTTTTGTAGTGATGTTCTTATTATGAAATTACAGATTCATTTAGCTTTACTAACACGATGGAGAGTAAATAATGCAAAATAAAAAAAAAATTAAAACAAAATCGAAAAAGCAATTTAAGTACTCTACCTACGGGTTTTCGGCTTGGCCTTACACCCGGTATGTAGGCATACTTAATAGGTCACAAGGCCTAATGAGACTTAATTAGATTTAGATTACCTAAATAGTAATTTTTTATGTTCAGTAGGAGCACCAGGACATGGGTGTCCTGGTGCTCCTACCAGTAGGACTATTTAGTAGGAGCACGAGGACGCACCCTAGAAACCAGCTACAGGTTGGGCACCAGAACCTTCAACCGAACCATACATATAATCACTCCGGAGGGTTAGGCCGAGGTGAATTAACACCCACATTTTACCAATAATTGTAGTCAGTCCCATGTAATATATAAGAGAGCCTATTGCCATAATATCCCGAGCATTATTGTTGACTCGAGCCTATATCAGAGGCTGAGTCTGGGCTGTATATATCTGATGTTAAACAGCCCTATCCCTTAGTCGCCTTGTACGACACCGCATGGAAAGAGGTGGGGTGGCCGAACTTCATCTCTGCCGAGAACCACATGGCTTTTCTTGGTTCCGAACCAATGTTTATGATATCAAAGGTCACTTGCCACACCTCACGCCAAACAACCCACGTGGCCGCGATGCGGATATAGACATCGCAATCGATAATTCATAACATTATATTAAGATTAAATTAATAACTATATACACTAATCTGGATTAGCGTTGTTTTTTCCGTTTAAACCACTTTCTATTACTTTTCTGTTATCTTACATATATAATTATCTATGTAACTATAAATATCGTTTATCAGAAATATATAGATATATCGGTATTAACTATAATATAATTGGGTGCAGTAATGCGCGCCACAAGCAAATATTTATTCTGGTTCAAGCCAGAAATTTGTGATATGACGTATGTAGGCACGTTCTTTTACACGGTTATTCACATGACGCTTGTGACGCAATCAGATATCTGTTTATGACGATGCTGTTTGTCTTCAACGGTATGAATGAACACACAATCTACTCAAAAAAAGTGTGGATATTACGACGGTATTTCCATCCCAATTGAGTGGTTCTGTATATACCGCGGCTTAATAACCCCGTGTTGTATTCCCGGCGGTGAGTAGGGTAGCCAGAACTCCCTGGAAAGCTTTTGCTGTAAATGGGAAGACTAAAGGCTTATACAATAATGTTAACGGGTATTAATGAATGAAAATGAAGAAAAGGGGTAACGGGAAAATCTGCAACATGGAATCCAATGATAAAATTCATGCAACTTAGCTTTTCATCAAACATCAAACTTAATGCTGTAAAACTCATTGAATGTCTAAGAATACTCGCACATAAGACACATCAAATCAAATCATATTTATTGTAAATCATAGGTACAAACGATGTTCACAGAATAATAAGTTCAGCTATGTTTCACCATTTGGGTATACAATACCAAGTAGGTTATTAAATTAAGTCACTAGATTAGTCTAAGTTATTAAGTTATCACATAAAATTAAATAAAGAATATAAATCCACAATGTCAATTCAAACAAAGATATAATTCATTAATCACCATATTTAGTTGTCATTATTTAATACAAAAACACTAAACTGAAAACGCTTCATCCGTTCGAGAGCTATGATGCCACAGACAGACAGACAGACATCGCAAACTTATAATACCCCTCTCTTTGCGCTCTTTAAAAATGCTATTGCTTAAGATCATACATTAACGCGATCAAACAAAAGTTAGCAATTACTATAATATACAAATATAGTTTTACTCTCATTACGTAATTTACATAATACAACCATAAGATAACACTGCGGATTGCAGATGTTTTTCTTTTCATGACATAATGCATTACAGGTATTACGAACTACAACAGTAAGGCACATGAGATTGATTGTTTAAAGCAGAAGCAGGTATACTCGTAGTTACCGGCATATATTCAAGACTATCTCACATACTACCTGCAAGCCGGTACTACTGATAGATGGATAAGAATTCCGCGTAGACTTTCCTCTTTCGTTTGTGGCGTCAGATGACAGTACTTTGCAGAAAAATGAAGGTAAGCTGATTCGTGAAAAGGTGCAGTAACAGAATTAGGATTCTAAAGTATACGTGGTGCAGAAATCTGGTAGATGGAGATGGTAACGCCTCTCACTCCAACAGGAGATTGCTCAGGCTCCCTCAGATTACCAGACAGCAGGCACAAGCGTGTACTTACCTGATAGGAACGCATTCAATCCTACAGACCCCGTGAGTCTTTAGGCCCAACGCGACCACCCTTTCAGGAGTTCGATGAATACACCGTGCTGTTGGAAGAAAAGTGAAACCCACGTGAAACTATTGTTATTCGATTTCAGTCTCGGTAAAACCAAATGCCACGTGAGTTCTAATCATTAGATGAAAGCACGTGGCACCTGATTTTACCAAGACTTCAGTTACTAAACAAGATAATGTAATAGTTGGTAATATGTTATTGATACTTTACATTCACCGAAGACATTAACTATACATATATCTATATTATTTCATATAGAGATCCGCCAAGCCAGCATCTCCTGTATACCAGAACACCTGCAGAACAAAGAACGAGATTTGCCGAAAGCTTTCTTGAAAGGGTTGAAGACTCGGTTGGTAAAAGACCAGATAAACCATAAAAAGAATTAGTAAAAGAGCGAATTCTTAAAATCTTACCCGAGATACAAAGTACAAGCGTAGGATGTAATCAGGATTGGCGCTCAAATTGTACTGTAGCTCAAAGGTTCACATTGAGAAAATTAAAATAAAAACATTAAAAAACTCAAATGGATTAGCTAAGTATCAAGTAAAGTCACAAACAAAATACCAGAGGCTAATATCGTAAATCATGCACCTGCAATAATAGATAATACAGAAAATATTCATAGCGATTATAAAAAGATTATGACACTTACCCAAAAGGCACAAAATAATTATTTGCGAAATGCTGTCAATAAAAATAAATCCACAGGTCAAGTAATAAATAAAGATCAAATAGATAATTCAACTGTAACCTAAACAATTATAATAGAGGATGAAGCTACTAAAAGGCTCGAAATATATGCTTCATAAATAGCACTCTCTATAAAAGTTAAGCCTCATTGCAAAGATAGTACAAATACTAATCCAACTGGGTGCATTTAAACAGGTATGGTAGATAATAAAACTATATCTAAGCCTAAAGATCTCAGTAAATCTTTTATTGATTACTTTATTGTCGAAATCAAATCCGTTATTAATAGTAAGTTTGATAGCATTAAGTTGTGTGTGTATGTGAAAGTAACTCTGTCTGTCTGTCTGTTACGCGTTCAGGCCTAACCACTGGATCGACTTTGATGAAATTTGGTATAGAGGTAGAATAGACCTTGATAGTGGAAATAAGCTATATTTGGTCGCGATAACAGACATACACGGGAGCGGACCCGTGGGCAACAGCTAGTATATCGATATGTCACATATGTGACTAAATGCGTACAGTTTATATAATTATAATTAATATACCAACCTGTATGATCATTGTAATATTTAAAATCTATATTTTGGAAATCTGATAGATTTAGTTCTTTGAATGTCAATAACGGTGTTCCTCAGGGATGATATTAGGGTCCTTAAGCAACATTAGCAACATTTATATTTCAAATTAACGAAAATTGACAACAATAATACAAAGCCCGATGATTTTATACAGCTTTAAATAATACATACATTGAAATAAACTAAGTAAATGAAAGTTTTTTTACTAAAAATATTGCAAATTACAGGTACATAGCTCAACTTTAATTATCAATCGAGATATTTTTGAGGAATATTTAATAACACTAATTTATTCCTGAATTTATTTGCGACTACTAGCAAATCTTCGCCTTAATACAAAATAAGACACGAAATTCAAATTATTTATGTTTATTGAGTTGACAGTTATTGAAAAAAACGATCCTACATAAACTAATTAAGGTCTTAAGGACTTATTTGAATTTATAACTACAGAATTTATTAAGGCATTAAATTAACTTATTAACCTACTTAGAGATATTGATAAGAAAAATAATTTCCTTTGATGGACGGAAAGCATATATCATGCATTGCTTACTTATATAATTTTCTAACGTATTATCTGCATTCATATTGATTGATAACTTTATGTATTTACGACAACGTCCTGTAATAAAAATAATTTTAACGGATTATCAGAGATTCAGTAAGTACGTTATTTTTCTATTAACGATAAATTTCACAAAAATAAGTGGATTTCTTTAATCTGTTTTTACGACACTATTTTATTTCATTGTTTTTATACATTCATAAATATAAATTTAATCACACCTGTATCCCCGGAGGCTTAGGCAGCTGAATTAAAACCCACAGTACACCAGTCATTGTATTCGGTGCCAAGTATTAGAGAGTGAGCCTATTGTCGCAATCCGAGCACTATTATTGACTAGAGCCATGCTTCTGAGGCTGAGTCTGGGCTGTATATATCTTTTAGATGTCAAACAGCCCTATCCCTTAATCGCCTTAGGGCACGCCGTAATAGCGGCGGTAAGATCCATCATGGAGGAGTGGCTAGAGAGGCCACAAGGCAGCCTTTCGTACCGGCTGACGCAGGTGATTACCGGACACGGGTGTTTCGGAAGTTACCTGTGTCGGATCCGGAAGGAGCCAACGTCCGAGTGCCATCACTGTGATGCGAGCGAGGACACAGAGCTGCCAACGCTGACCGAGTGCCCGGCGTTGGACACGCCCGAGGCGGGTCCTAGTGGCGGCTCTGGGGGTGGGAGTCATCACACTCGCCACATTGCTCACAGCGATGATACGATACGCGAACGCTTGGGGTGCAGCCGCCTCCTTCAAGAAAGGTTCAATGGTATAGAGAATCAATACTTAAGAATGATATTGCGTTTGTCAGCTTCCATAGTAAATGTTTCACTCCCCCCTGAAAAGATTCTTATTATCTCATGGTTATACTACTCTTACGATCCATCCATCCATATACTCACGTCTGTAAATCCCCGAAGGGGTAGGCAGAGGTGTATTAGCACCCACATTTCACCAATTATGATTTTCGGTCCCACGACGTTATAGGGGGCGAGCCTATTACCATCTAACCGGCCCTTTGTCTTGGGCTGTATGTCTTTTTCGGATGGAAAACAGCTCTATCCCGTAGTCGCATTTTACGACACCCACAGGAAGCGCTAGGGTGGTTCTATTTTACTCCACCGTGAACCAACACGGCATCCTACGATCCCTAATTTACAGGGTGGAAGATTTTCATGCCCCCTGGAGGAGAAGTACTCGAAATACTGGAGATAGAGAATTTTACTAAAAGGAAACATCCCTTTAATTTTGAAATGAAACAAAACTGCATTCAAAAATTTTCGAAACACGCTTGTCGCACCCGGTAATCGTACCGAGTAAAACCCGATAAAATCATATCCTGTATTTTTATGCTGTATAATGGTAAAGTTTTTGAAGATGTTTGAATGTTTGTTATTCACCATCATTATCTAAACGTTCAAACCGTTCCCACACGAAGCTTCGATCCCTACCGTGGAACCTGGATGCGAGAGCCCTCTCGATGCTATATCGGTATCGAAAAGAGGCGCGGGAGCAGGGACGGGAACCCGAGCCCGAAGAAATTCGGGCCGTGAGGTCTCAGCTCCACAGGGACATAGTAGCGGAATAGGAGCTACGACTTGAGAGACGAAACGTAGGGCACGCCATAATAGCGGCGGTAAGACCCATCATGGAGGAGTGGCTAGAGAGGCCACACGGCAGCCTCTCGTACCGGCTGACGCAGCTGATTACCGGACACGGGTGTTTCGGGAGTTATCTGTGTCGGATGCGGAAGGAGCCAACGTCCGAGTGCCATCACTGTGATGCGAGCGAGGACACAGAGCTGCACACGCTGACCGAGTGCGCGGCGTGGGACACGCCAAAGCGGGTCCTAGTGGTGGCTCTGGGGGTGGCAGTCCTCACACTCGTCACATTGCTCACAGCGATGGTACGATGCGCGAATGCTTGGGGTGCGGCCGCCTTCTTCTGCGAGCAAGTAATTTTTTAAATTTATTTATTTAGCTCAAATCATACGATTCATATCTGGTTAGTAACAATATAACTTAGAACTAGTGTTAGTATTCAATTAATTTGCATCATAACTTAAATTACAATAAAAAGAAAATAAAATGAAATTAAAATTAAATGAAATTATAAATGAAATTGATGTCATAATCTAAGTTAAATAAATGCTCGAGAAGGAGACGGCCGGTTGGGTCCGCACTAGGTACACTCCGGGCCCGGGAAGCCCGCGCAGAGTGAAGGCGAACCGGACGTCGGAGGTCGCAGAACGATCTCCGTCCTCCATGAGCGCTAGCCTGGGGGTGACCAGTGGAGCCGCCTGTCACCCTAGCAGAAGCAGGCCGCGGCGGCGGTGCAAAGTGCGCCTCCCCGTAACCGGGGCTAGATGGAGACACTGTGGTCCCCACAACCCGAAGGGGGCCATCTCGAAAGAGATGGTCCTGGGTCTGCCGAGGTGCGAGAGATATGCTTTTGGTAATTTCACCTCCAGCAACCAAGGATCCAACATGGCGTGCGTTTTAGTCGGTTCGAGTCCGACATAACCACCTCCACCGGCTCCGAGGGGGTGGTATCCGTGGGGTTCATCGCAAAGTTAAAAAAAAAATACACGTCAGAGTCCGAAACCCACTCCACAAAGTCTTGGGCATTCTTGGTGGCGAGACCATTGACACGCATCAGTGGCAAGGGGCCCATATAACCCGACTCCTGACGGCATGTTCTGCATAGGGAAAACGCGGAATCACGATTTATCTGATGACATTCTATAGAGAGATTGTTAGTTTGATATATATCGCCTGTACGATCTGTCCTCAAACAAATCGAGATTCAGGCTGAGTGTCATTCTAGAATACGGGCCTAGATTTAAACTCCCAACATTTCCACCGGCTTGCCCTTCGAAAATTTTAATCCTTCGCTACTGGTAAACATGTTATTGGCAGATATAATCCATACTAATATTATAAATGCGAAAGTAACTCTGTCTGTCTGTCTGTATGTTACGCTTTCACGCCTAAACCACTGAACGGGTTTTGATGAAATTTGGTATGGAGGTGGATTAGGCCATGAGAAAGTCGCGATTACCGACATTCACGCGGGTGGAGCCGCAGGCAAAAGCTAGTATCATATAAACTATAGTAACTACTATCTTAACTTATCATCGAAAGAAGTACACTCGTCCTTAGAAAACAGCAGACGTTTGATCTAAAAGCCTTTGACATCACTAAAATTTATCATTAAAATAAGAGCGACTGATATCGTTTATCTGTCTCTAAGTACACACGTACTTACGTGGAGACAAATGATTTATGATGGAGGTCATTAAAGGACTCGATCTATTGTAACCTTCTTCGAGAACAGACAGTAAGAGGGATACGACTGATTGCTTGAGCTATTTCTGTAACACGCTCGCTCACTCCCAGAAAAGACAAGTCCTCGATTCTGCTAATGCCAAACCATTGAAGAACCACCGCCGCTGCAAAAAACGGCATTAAATAATAGACTATAAAGCGATGGGGTTAAAGTCCAAAATTAAAGAACATTTTGCAGAGTAATTGAAAAAGCGTCGTTAAATAATTTTGGACTTTTAGCATATATAAATAAAGTTTAAAACTTAATGTCATTTTTGCAGTGACTACGGGCACCATAAAGAATCGAAGGCCAGGAGACATATCATGCACCGTCTTCAACTCCTAAATGTTGTATTCAATCTACCCTCAATTCGAATGCAATTTTCTAAGGCAATTAACTTTGCGCAAAAGCGGAAGAAGTAACCATCGAAGATAATATTTGAATCCGGGACTTTTGGTCCCAAAAATTTGAAAATTAGGTAAGTTAGATTAGTATAAGAATTCTTTATTAAAGCTACATTGACTGATTGGGTTAGTGACAATTTCTTACTTGGCTATGTTAGTTACAAATAAATTAATAAGATGTCAAAATAAAATAGGAAATGGTATCGACACTAGGTACTTACATAAGATAGGGAGGTAATTAATATTTGCAATTTACTTTGGTACTTTATTAATTTACTTACTAATTAAAATTTAATACAGCCGCAACGGCTCGCATGGCAAGTGTGGCAAGTGTGTAGTGTGATAAACAGACAAGAATTGGATTCGAAATCGTTAATGTAAACATGAAAGTCTCGAATCTAACCGGCTTTCAACATTAATTGATTGCCGGTTAGATCCAGCACTTTAAGATTATGATAATAATGACCTCGGGTAACATTGACTGCAAAAACGACCAAGAAAATTTTATAAAAACAACCGTTTCATCACTGCGGAAGCAAAGCCTTAAGAAGGTCAATAGTTCAATATCACACAGTTATACAAAATGTACTAAGTCAGTTTGAACTCTCTACCTCTAGATTGCAAGTTAACTTTAATCAAAACACTACCGCGACATTTTACAGATAACATGAGCATAATATTATCGATATCACTCAAATCACTGTAACTATAAAACCGCTACAAAGTAGACTATATAACTATAATGTCTAAAACAAATCGTAAACTTATCTTAACGTAAATAAAGATTAACTTAAAATGTTATCTAAGTTCACGAATGCAACATTGTAATTACTGGTCGGAGATAACGCGAGACGGCGCCTTAAGACACTCCCGTTGGGATAGCCGGCGCTAGAGACGCGACGTGCGCGAGCGCACGTACGCCACCCCGGGTGTGGGTTTCCAATGTCGGACGGCACGGTACGACAAGTTTAGGAAATATTTATAAAACAGTTATTTTAATGTTTATACTGGAGATTGATGGCGCTTGGTGGAATCTGCTACACATATTGAATAACAAACTTGTACTTTTCCACTGACTTTATTTCTAGACCTGACCGGTTTCGCCTTACGGCATTCTCAAAGGTTCACATTGATGTTTCAAAATTATAATTCGGAAACACTACAATATTTGCATTTTTTCATGTGTGGGTAGTTTTAAAATTCGGTATACCATTAATAGTATAACACTCACCGGGATATTTACCATGTCCCCAAAATGTGGGAAATAATTATAAGTTTGGCCTCACAATTTTTAATGATCAATATAATATATAAAATTGCATTTGAGTTATAATGTCAAGGAATAATTTTAAATGTCAAATGAAAATAATAATGTCGAATGGTAATGTCGAATTACAAATGATTAAAGGAAAATTCTATCGAAATGTCAAAATCATAATTAAATTGCATTGAATAAAGTTATTGTCAAATTAATGATGTCATCAATCTGAACCTGAATCTGAAATCTGAACATCAATGTGAACCTTTGAGAATGCCGTAAGGCGAAACCGGTCAGGTCTAGAAATAAAGTCAGTGGAAAAGTACAAGTGTGTTATTCAATATGAACAGTTATTTTAATATTTCAATTTAATTCAAGTCAATTTATTACGGGTGCAGTATTCAAAGGGTTTTCGGTTTACTTCTGAGAAAAGGATTGGATTACATTTTGCATTTGCATTACAATGTGCAAGTGTCTGTCGAGCAAATTGGTTAAAGGATTTTTGTATCAAATTGAACAATATAGCAGCAAAGAGATTTGGTAATCGATTAACTAATAAGTATAATTAACTAACTGCCCTTAATTATGTCTATATGAAAATTCTTTAACGCTGCAAATTGCTATTTATACGAAATGAAAATATTATACTTACTAAAATATTTTTCTTTAGCTTATCCGCCCTCTTTGCCGAATTTTAACCGTATAATTAAGTACCTACTACTAGGTTGGCGTTCAAGACTAGACAGGAAGGTTACGTTCTCATTTTTAAATATTATTATGGAAACAAGAACCCAGTGGCCATATAGGGAAGCGACGTGTACGCTTAAGTTGCTGATTTATGTCTCGATCGATCCCTAAAAGCGCAATATAGCCTAGTTCTTATGAACATTAGTCATTTCGGTTAGATACTAGTCCATACTAGTATTATAAATGCGAAAGTAACTCTGTCTGTCCGTCTGTCTGTCCGTCTGTCTGTCCGTCTGTCTGTCTGTCTGTATGTTACGCTTTCACGCCTAAACCACTGAACGGATTTTAATGAAATTTGGTATAGGGGTAGATTAGATCATGAGAAAAGACATAGGCTATGTTTGGTCGCGATAAGCGACATCCACGCGGGCAGAGCTGTGGGCAAAAGCTAGTATTCCTATAGAAAAGGGCAAGAACCCACGAAAAATTTATGTTCAAAGAGATCCATCATCGTTATACACAACCTTGAAAATCTCGTGCCGTACCAAACAATGTAAACACACTTTTATCTCGCATACAAAGCGAAATGAGCGCGTTCCCATTCTAGACGGACCGGACGGCTTGATTAGTCGGCGATTCGCAATAAAATTTGCGATTATAACAACATGCGCGAACGCTGCATAAGTTGAACATGTAAATTGAAATAACTTTTACTTAAGATATGTCTAGGAAAAGACTTCAACGCGTTCAGTTTTTTTTTGTAAAGACTAAAATGTATATTTCCGTCTGTATAGTGAGGCAGAACTGTATGATACATACTGATTTGATTACGAGTTGAATTTTAGGGCTATATTTAGGGTGTGAGTATAGTTAAATATCGACAGCCTCCGTGGCGTGGCGGTAGTGAACGCGGCAGCTACGCAGGAAACGCGGGTTCGATCCCCGCTCAATGCAAATATTTGTATGCTTATATGTGAGTATTTGCATTGGTCTGGTCGTGCCTCGGAGAGCACGTTAAGCCGTCAGTCCCGGTTGCCATACGAACATGTATGACAGTCTTTACAGGGCAATTGGGTGAAATAGCCCACATAGAAGGGCTGATCACCCGTCCCGTCAAACGACGTCCCCACGGACGTAGTAGTAATAGTTAAATAGTGGGGTTTCTATGGGTGCGCTTCGTGGAATACTTTAGGTGCGCTTCGTTTGGGTGCGCTTCGTGGAATACCTCGTGTAAGGGGGCGGAGGTTTATTGAAATGGGAAACTTTGATTTTTGAAAGGCTTTAGAAAGTGTAGATACGATTGGTCAAGAGGTCAAGGTCACGTCTCTGTAATGAATCATTAAGAAACATAACAAGACGACCGACAGAGCCATGGCACCAACTCCGTCTCCAATTACTCTTTCTCCTTTTGGTTTCAGTTATACGGCTTTACGGCTTTATTTTTAAACTAGCGCTTGCCCGCGGCTTCGCCCATGTGGATGTCTGTTATTGCGACAAAACATTTCGCAAAAGAGGGTGTACGAAGTTTCATCTAACTATGAAAATGACGAACTGTCCATACAAACGTTTATCACCTATTTTACCCTTAGTTACATTTTGAAAAACGCTGATTCATGTGTTCATCTATTCTATGTGTTCTTAAAATACACAGGTTTATGAAATTAAGTGCATCTAGCTCTGAAAATAACGGACTTTAATACAAATTTCCATCTCTTATTTTACCCCTTTAGTAGCAGAATTTCCAAAATTCCTTTCTTAGTGGATGCTTAGATCATAAAATGCCTCTACTGTCAAAATTTCAAGTTTGTAGATCCAGCGGTTTAGGCTCTGCATGATGCATCAGTCAGTCAGTCAGTCGGGACAAGTCATTTTATATGTATAGATTTGGTTCGTCAATTGACTGCATCACGCTAGACGGTAAATCGCTGAGGCGTAGACCAGAACATACGGACCACCATTTTGGATCTTATTGGACTTAAAATGGTGGTCCCTAACAGCCTTGACAGATGCTTTTTCTTCCCAAATTCGGAAGGTAGGATTGTACCGAAGCCTTACTCAACAGTCTTAGGAGGACCCTATACACCCCATTGAACAGCCAAATATAAATAAATAAATATTCCACAACATTCTACACAACGCTATCTAGACCCATGGTAAGCTTAGCTTAACTAGCTTGTGTTATGGAATCTACAATGCGGATAAACATACTTAGATACTTTTATTATGTAAATACATATTATACATAGGAACATCTAGACTACAAATATACCGAGCGGGGACCGAACCTACGCCTCCTGCGTGGCAGTCGCGTTCACTACCGCCGCGCTACAGAGTCTGTAACAAAATGTAACAGATACATAGTTATCTATTATCTAGGACCATCTTTTATCTCTAGATTGCATTTTGTGATACGGTATCTCAGTACAAAGAGATGCCGATAACAAATAAATACATATTATAAATATTCTAGAACATTTTACGCTACGCTATCTATCTAGACAGAACAGCTTGAAATGGGTTCTAGAATAATAAAATTGGGACAAAAAATCATAGTAAACTAGGTGTTTCTCAAATGTGGGTGTTAAGTTAATACACCTCTGCCCAGCCCTTCAAGAATATAATTTTTTTAGCAATGGAAGTACAGTCAACCAAAATATCAGAACAATCGGTCAACTGGAAAGGGGTCAAAAAACAAAATTAAGATCATTTTGAGTACTTTGTTCGTCAACATCTTTCTGATGCTGACTGTACTACGAACGATATTTATAGTCTTTCAACTAAAATATCATTAAGGCCATGTATGTCTTAATGATATTTTAGTTGAAAGACTATAAATATCGTTTCACTTTCAAAAACTAATACAACTGATACTCATTACAGCTCTGCAAAGAATAGTAATTATACTCAGCCACCAGACGCATTCAATACCTATCATTGTATCTAGTCTTTTCACAACTAATCTCAATACAAAATCTTTTATACAAATCTAAAAGTGTTGTATTCAGTCCTTTCATAAGATATTCAAATAAAATATTAAAATAACACAGACATTTTGATTTGAATTGAAATCTTCTTTTGCCTTTTACTATTTTTTCGTACCGCCAAATTCTTTCCGCCCGCGTTGCGTCCGATCCCGTCCCTGCTGCACCCTCTACTATATGAAGCATACATTATTATACATATAAACCTTCGACAGCCTCCGTGGCGTGGTGGTAGTGCACGCGACTGCTACGCAGGAGGCGCGGGTTCGATTCCCGCTCAGTGCAAATATTTGTATGCATGAATATGGCTATTTGCATTGGTCTGGGTGTTTCTATGTATAGTATGTATATATTTACAAAAAAAAAGTATCTAAGTATGTTTATCCGCATTCTAGATTCCATAACACAAGCTAGTTAAGCTATGCTTACCATGGGTCTAGAAAGCGTTGTGTGGAATGTTGTGGAATATGTGGAATATCTTGAAATTATTTATACAGTTGATTGATGGCACTTGGTGGAATTCATTGTTACACATATTGAGAACACTTGTACTTCTTCCATAGTATTTATTGTATTACACCTGACCGGTTTCGCCTTACGGCATTCTCAAAGGTTTACATTTACCAAAGGTTTTGGATGTTCTTGAATTACTCTATCTATTAAAAGAACGGCTTCTTCTTCTTCTTCATCAAAATCTGTAGCAAAATGTTGAAGATTTAAGCATACATTTAACAATTTCGCAAAAACACCTGCAACTTACTACTCGGTGCATTGCCAGTATCGAAATTCGGAATCCATACTTAATATTATAAATGCGAAAGTAACTCTGTCTGTCTGTCTGTATGTTACGCTTTCACGCCTAAATTACTGCACCGATTTTGATGAAATTTGGTATAGGTGTAGATTAGACCATGAGAAAGGACATAGGCTATGTTTGGTCGCGATAACCGACATCCACGCGGGCGGAGCCGCAGGCAAAAGCTAGTAATATTATAAATACGAAAGTAACTCTGTCTGTATGTTACGCTTTCACGCCTAAACCACTGAACAGATTTTGATGAAATTTGGTAAAGGGGTAGATTAGACCTTGAGAAAGGATATAGGCTATGTTTGATCATGATGACCGACATTCAAGAGAGCGGAGCCGTGGGCAAAAACTAGTAACATTAATCAATTAGAACTATATACCATTATAATTTAAACGTAATTAATCTACTTACAAGAATATTTCATACAAATCAACGCAAAACAAGTTAAACACAAGCTGATTACGATCATAAAATACACGATCATAATCAATACACTCAAGACAAATTTATCTTCCCAAGGCACGCAACTTCCCGTCTAATTTCCCAGTTACCATACATGGCTTCCCACTAACCGTATTCATTTGTAAAACAAATTCTACCATAACTAACAAATATGAGTGACAATTTAATCTCGGTTTAAACACTAGCAGAAGTAAACGACCCATCCATTTCTATGCCTCGATATAAACGCTGCAACATAAATCACGGTTTGTAATGGCTAGGTGCCAATTTCACGCTTTTGAAGTCGCTTAGTAAGAAATAGTGTAGGGTAGTGTAGCCAGTTATCGTCCTTCCAGTTTTACCCATATTTATAGTAATATTAAAACGCGAAAGTAACTAAGTATGTCTGTCTGTCTGTCACAGTTTCACGCCTTTTGAATAGATTAGACCTTGAAAAAAGATATAGGCTATGTTTTGTCGCTGTGGGCAATCGATTAATCTATACTAATACTAGCTTTTCCCGCGGCTCCGCCTGCGTGGATGTCGGTTATCGCGACCTAACATAGCCTATGTCTTTTCTCAAGGTCTAACCTATCCCTATACCAAATTTCATCATAACCAGTTCAGTGGTTTAGGCATGAAAGCATAACATATAGACAGACAGACAGACAGACAGACAGAGTTACTTTCGCATTTATAATATTAGTACGGATTATTAAGGGGCAAGAATTGTGTTTTTGTATGTAACGAGTAAACTCAAAAACCACTAGACCGATTTCAAAAATTCTTTTGCTATTAGAAAGCTACGTTATCAGGTACCAACATAGACTATAATCATCAAGCTACTATCAGAGATGAACGGGATCAGATATTGGAATATTTTAGTTTTATAAATAAATTTGAGTAAGGGGAGTTTGTAGTTTTATTAAAATAATTTGAAGCATTTACTTTGCTAACTTGTGAAAAAAAAATATTTAAAAAAAAACATCCAACCTAAGTAACATATTCGACAAAGTTTATAATGTACGGGACTTCACGTGATATATTTTTGAAAAACTTCCTTTTGCCGATGTTTCAAAAATATAAGTTCCCGAACATTGTAAACTATGAGTAAACGCCGCGATAGTTTAAAAGCTACATATTCGACAAAGTGAATATTAATATCAAACAATTGCAGGTTTATACTAACAACTAACAAACAAAAGTACTACTACTATAATATAATAAACTAATCATAACAAAAGGTACGACAACTGTGCTATTCACCCTATGCCAAGTACCGTTGTATTTATTATGTAAAAAACTGGTTCAATGCACAGATTAAATACCATTTGATTCGATTAATCTGTCAATAGAAAAACAAGTACTTTTACATAAATTTTAATAGAAAATATTACTGAATTATTATGCAAGCATGTTATAGAGTTTAATTTAGTTAATTTGTAGTAGAAGCAAGTCCTTGTAACCCTTGTATGTAATTGATGAAGATCAATATAAAAAGTGTAGAATATTTTTTTTATATAGAAAATAGCTTTGGCTCGCGGCTCCGCCCGCGTGGATATCGGTTCCCGGCAATTATTCAAATTTTTCTCGTCGTAAAAACCATCCTTGAACTTCAACGAACATTTTAAAAAAGAATTGGAATTGGCGTTTTTGAGTTATGCGCTTACACATTTAGCGATTCATTTTTATATTATAGATAAAATCCCCGTCACAATAAGTAGAAAATAATTTGTGTTGGTTAACTTTAATGTAGGTACCTAGTAATATTTTGATTCAAGCTTTCTCATATCGGAGACCTTGAATCGTTCCGTTAACATGACGGAGTGCTTTACGAGTTAGGGTAAGTACCCCGATATGACAACGTTCGAATCATAATATTATTAAGTAAGTATATCATAGTTATAGAATAACCAATACAATTAATTTCTACTTTTTGTGACGGGTATTTGTTAAATTTTTAATTGATTTTTTTACTGAAGCGACTGCCGTGTGATCTCCAAACCCATGGAGGAATACCTTTTTTTAAAGAATATAGAATCGATATTACTATGTTTCCCTTTTACCCCTCCAGCTAAGCTAAATTGCTTGTGGCAGGAGTGGGTTAGTGTCGGTAGGGTAATAGCCAGGATTCGAACCCGAGACCTTTGGATTGCAAGGCCAACTCCTTACCCATTAATCTACCGACGCTTAATACTTGTCTACTCATCCGTCTATTAATCTTAATCTGCTTGCAGGTGAGTCCCTAGGGCCTCAGATCAATTGTCGTCTGCTAGGTCTATTCTAAATATATATAAACAATATTCTTCTTGCTATATTGCTGATATGGGTGTACGGACATATCTTCCGAAAGTCTACTTTAAATGGATTCTTTTGTCAGGACAAGGTTTACATTAAAAAAGATTTTTGGAAAGTCAGTTCGCATAGACATGAAGCCAAAATCTTCAATAATGAATTTGATGATCAAATTCTTGTTTACCACGGTGAGTTCTCTAAACAAAGAGTCGTTGTTTTGATTCCGGCGTGGCTCACCGGTGGTCGAAAGAATTCCTCTCAAACATAAACATAAACTGCCATCGCTGTGTTCTGAGTAAGTGGACACCTACCCCCATCCCGTCACGTAGCCAGCTGTACACTTTAGTGCTGAACAAACAATCTGTAGAACTATTTGGTGATGTAAGAACTAAATATAGAAATGTCACCATCATCTAAGCGTTGATTGAATCATCTGGGAGTCCGGAGTCCTCTTATTCCTTCTCATCCTATGGCTTTTATGACTCCTATGGGACCGACTGCCGTTTGTTCTACCAAAGTAGTAAATAGTAGTATACATACAATTTGTGGAAAATTAACGCCTAAATATACTTTTTAAGTGAAAAGAGAAAGAAGAAAGAAACGAAAGAAAATATTTTTTTTATTATGCACACAGAAAATGATAAAAAAAAAGAAAACACAACTGTGTATAATAATGGTCGCCTCTCAGCGTAAATACTGTCGGCGTGGTAGTGCAGGCGGACAGCGCTGGTTTTCAGAGGCGGCCGCGAGTATGGCAGTGAATAAAAATAAAATAATAGTAAAATGAAAAAGTAAAGTCTACCCAAGTGCGACCGGGCTCGGTCGGCGAGAGATGTCGTGCGGTGTTCCGCAGGGATCGGTCCTGGGACCGCTACTGTGGAATATCGGTTACGACTGGGTGCTTCGCGGTGAGCTCGCGGACGGTGCCGCCGTCACGTGTTATGCGGACGACACGCTAGTGACGGCGTGCGGGGCTACATACCGCGAAGCGACCCTGAAGGCCACGACCGCGGTTGCCCAAGTCGTGGAGCGGATCCGGCGGCTGGGTCTCGAGGTGGCTCTGCATAAAACCGAGGCCATGTTCTTTCATGGGCCTCGGCGCGTGCCACCGGAGGATTCCAGCCTCATAGTGGGAGACATTTCCATCGGCATCAAGCCACAGATGAAATATCTGGGGCTCGTGCTTGACGGCCGGTGGAACTTCGGGGAGCATCTCCGAAGACTGGCCCCTAAATTGAAGGACACAGCTGCCGCTTTGGGGCGGCTGCTGCCCAACATGAGGGGGCCGGATGACTCCTGCAGGAGACTCTACGCGGGAGTCGTGCGGTCCATGGCCCTATATGGGTGCCCAATATGGGCGGACACCCTGACGGTCCACAATGCGCGTCTGCTGCGTGCGCCGCAGCGTGCAATGGCCATTTTTTACTGGTGGTAGAAATTTGATGGCACAAATTTGACACTTATTTCGACCGGGTTGGTACCACCGTGCACAAGTGCGAAAAACCCTCCATAGTAATCCAATCTCGGTTGGATTGCGTTCAGGGATCAGCAAGTGCATAGCCGGGCCGAGGTGATGGTAGTCGCGGCACTAGTGGGACCGGTGGGTTTTGGCGTAGTCTAGTGGGGTGTGACGCGGGGCGCCGCGCCGGGCAGGGAGACCCGTAGAAACGGTGGTGCCGCTGGCCGCCCGCGGCATAGTACAGGGGCCCAACTGGGACTAACCACCCTGGGAGGCTGCCCCACCAGGTCGCGCATAATCCCGATATGGCTCGTCGTGCCGGTTGGCGACCGGACGGGAGTCCGGCGACCATATTCGGGAGGGTACGGGGGCCCTTCCGTTCGGCGCGTCGGCTCTCGTCACGCCTCACATTCATAGATGAAACCAATCTCCCATGTTTTGTCACGCGGTGCTGCGGCGACAATCACCTCTTTTTCACGCCTTCCCTTACCCTTCACCTCATGGCAGCGCACAAAACAAAAATTGTTGAAACAGCGGCTAGAGACTCTCCCACAAAAACTCTATTTGAGGTGGAGTCCACGAACATCTGTGGACTCCATAAGAACCTCAACGCCGTCCACCAACACCTGGAGACGGCGAAACCAGCTATGCTGTTTCTAACGGAGACACAAATACGCCGCCCTGACGACACGACCTACCTGCTTTACCCCGGCTATGTTATCGAGGAAAATTTCCGAGCAAAAGCCGGGGTGTGCGTGTTTGTTAGGGCGGATATTTGTTGTCGCCGTTTGCGCTGTCTAGAGGACCCATCCTTTTCCATCCTTTGGGTACACGTAGACCATGGCTCCACGAGTCAGGTCTATGTGTGCCTTTACCGTTCCCATACAGGAGATGCAGAGATAACTCGACTATTCGAATACCTGAGTCAGGCGGCAGATGATGCGCAGGAGCGGTTTCCGAACGCCGAATTGGTGTTTTTGGGGGATTTTAACGCCCACCACAAGATCTGGTTGGGCTCCGCCATAACAAACCATGCGGGAAGAGCCACTCACGCATTTGCCCTGGCGCATGACTTGACTCAATTGGTGCACAAGGTCACGAGGATACCAAGAGAGTCCGGCCTAGAGCCCTCTCTCTGCTTGACCTTCTGTTGACGAGTCACCCGGACCAGTACAGTGTCTCGGTGATTGCTGCTTTAGGTAACTCCGACCACTGTCTGGTCCGCTCCACCGTGCCCATTGTAGCGCCCCCACGACCCGTGCAGGGGAAGAGGCGGCTATGGCACTACTCGTCAGCGGACTGGGATGGATTGCGCGACTATTATGCCTCCATCCCGTGGGTTGAACGCTGCTTTGAGGGTAAGAACCCATCTGAGAGCGCTACTGCCGTCGCCGCGCCGGTGAGATCGGTCTAGGTATGGAATACTATATCCCATACACCGATGTCACCGGAGTCCGCGGAGCGCGTCCGTGGTTCGGGCGCGAGTGCGCGGAGGCTGTTGAACATAAACAGTCTGCGTACCGCGCCTGGGTGCGGGCGCGCGCCACACGCGATCCCAACGTGGGTCACTTTAAGGCGGCGTACAACAGAGCCACAAAGGTCTGCAAGAGGGCATGCGTCAGGGCGGATGCCCAGCGCATAGCACGGCTGGGCCAAGAGCTAGTGGCGCATCCCACGGGTAGCCGTGGCTACTGGCAACTGGCCAAAGCCGTGCAAGCCAACTTCTGCCAGCCCTCGCTGCCCCCGCTGAGCAATCCCGATGGATCTCTGGCCCATGAGCCGCAAGAGAAAGCAAATTTGCTGGTCAATCTCTTCGCGGCCAACTCCCGAGTCGATGATTGTGGTATGCAACCACGGACAATGCCCACTGGTGACCACGCAATGCCTGATATACGTATCAGGCAACGCGATGTCCGTGCAGTACTGCAATCACTCGATGTCCGGAAAGCCAGTGGTCCTGATGGTATTCCAGCGGTTGTACTTAAAAAATGTGCAGCGGAGTTATCTCCTATGCTAACGCGGCTGTACCGACTGTCCTACAGTTCGGGTACAGTGCCTTCGGCTTGGAAGGAGGCGAATGTCCAGCCGATCCCCAAGAAGGGGGATCGCTCGGACCCAGCCAACTATCGACCCATAGCCGTCACCTCAGTGCTGTGTAAGGTGTTCGAGCACATAATTAACACACAGCTCATGCGCCACCTAGAGGATCACTCCCTGCTTAGTGACCGGCAATACGGTTTCAGACCGAAACGGTCAACGGGTGATCTTCTGGCGTACATGACCCACCTTTGAGGTGAGGCTATGGAGAAGCACGGTGAGTCACTGGCAATTAGTCTTGACATCGCCAAAGCTTTCGATAGGGTATGGCACAAATCGCTTCTTTCCAAGCTACCAGCCTTCGGCCTGCCTCCTAGACTGTGTAACTGGGTTGCAAGCTTCCTGCAGGGGCGCCGTATTCGCGTCCTTTGTGATGGACGAGCTTCGGAGTTCTTGCAGGTAAATGCTGGCGTGCCGCAGGGTTCCGTTTTATCTCCCACTCTCTTTCTTCTGCATATCAATGACATGCTCTGTAACGGAAACATTCACTGCTATGCAGACGACAGCACCTTACATGGGAGTTATCACGCACATCCTGCGGCCAAGCAGTCTGATATCGCGGAAAAAAGGCAGCTTCTTGTCACAGAGCTGGACCGGATCCTGGACCACATTTCTCAATGGGGCGCTAGGAACCTGGTCGAGTTCAATGCCAAGAAGACCCAGGCATGTGCGTTTACAGCTAAGGTATCTCCTTTCCTTCCCCTTCCCACTCTTCAGAGCACACCACTGCCACTGCAGGATCACCTCACTATCCTCGGTATGGATGTTCGCTGCAAACTGAATAACAGAAACTATATCGAGAGTATCATCAAATCAGCCTCGCGTAAAGTCGGAGTCCTGAACAGAGTGAGACATTTTTTCACGCCGGAGCAGCGGTGTCTTCTATACAAGACCCAAATTCGTTCCTGCGTGGAATACTGCTCACATCTCTGGGACGGCTCCGCAAAGTACTTATTAGATGCTCTCGACAGGTTGCAGCGACGTGCGGTCCGCATTATTGGGGATCCCGAGGTCACGAACACCCTCGAGCCTTTGCAGATGCGTAGAGATGTTGCGTCTTTGGCAGTTTTCTACCGTCTCTACCATGGTGAATGTTCTGACGAGCTCTTCCAATTAGTCCCACCCTCCCCTTTCCTTCACAGGACGACACGTGCAGGGCTAAGATGTCATCCATTTACGGTGCAGAGTATACCTGCTAGAACCAAGCGTTTCAGTGATTCATTCCTATGCCGCACCACTAAGACCTGGAATTCCCTGCCAGCTCACGTGTTTCCTTCTTCCTACAGTCCCGGGTCCTTTAAGCGGGGCGTGAAAAGGCATCTAATGAGGCCGTCAAGCTGAGTGCCACCACTGTTAACATGGTAAATGTTTGCGATGGTGACCCTCTTTCCGAGACTTTGCCTTTAGCTTAACATCAGGCGAGGTGAAGTCAAATTGACGTGTCCTATATAAAAAAAAAAAAAAAAAAAAATCAGGGCCATTAGGGGGTACCGCACGATATCTCTGGAGGCGGCGAGTCTCCTTGCCGGATCCCTACCGTGGAACCTGGATGCGAGAGCCCTTTCGATGCTATATCGGTATCGAAAGGAGGCGCGGGAGCAGGGACGGGAACCCGAGCCTGATGAAATTGTGAGGTCTCAGCTCCACAGGGACATGGTAGCGGAATGGGAGCTACGACTTGGGCGACCAAGCGCAGGGCACGCCGTAATAGCGGCGGTAAGACCCATCATGGAGGAGTGGCTAGAGAGGCCACACGGCAGCCTCTCGTACCGGCTGACGCAGGTGATTACCGGACACGGGTGTTTCGGGAGTTACCTGTGTCGGATCCGGAAGGAGCCAACGTCCGAGTGCCATCACTGTGATGCGAGCGAGGACACAGAGCTGCACACGCTGACCGAGTGCCCGGCGTGGGACACGCCGAGGCGGGTCCTAGTGGCGGCTCTGGGGGTGGGAGTCCTCACACTCGCCACGTTGCTCACAGCGATGGTAAGATGCGCGAACGCTTGGGGTGTGGCTGTCTCCTTCTGCGAGCAAGTAATGCTCGAGAAGGAGGCGGCCGGTCGGATCCGGACTAGAGTTCGGGCCCGGGAAGCCCGCGCAGAGCGAAGGCGAACCGGACGTCGGAGGTCGCAGAACGACCTTCGTCCTCCTTGAGCACTGGCCTGAGGGTGACCGGTGGAGCCGCCTGTCACCCTAGCAGAAGCAGAAGCCAAATGCGTCTCCCCGTAACCGGGGCTAGATGGGGACACTGTGGTCCCCACAACCCGAAGGGGGCCATCTCGGAAGAGATGGTCCTGGGTCTGCCGGGGTGCGAGAGATATGCTTTTGGCAATCTCACCTCCGGCAACCAAGGACCCAAGACGGCGTGCGTTAAAAAAAATAAAAAAATAAAAAAAATACAAAAAAAAAAAGCCGGCCTAGTTTCTAGGGCGCACCTTGCTAATAGCGGTAAAGCCCATCAACGAGGACTGGCTAGAAGAGGCGAGATGGGAGTCTCTCGTACCGGCTGACGCAGGTTCTCTCCAGCAAGGAGTGTATTGTGGGCCACGTGGTTTGGATCAGGAAAGAGACATTTCTGAGTGCCATCACTGTGACGTGAGTGAGACCCAACATAGAAGACGCTGAGGCGGGACCTCGTTGCGACACTAGCATTGGGAGTCCTCTCGCTCAGCACTTTGTACATAGTGATTTTGCAAGGAGCGCGAACGCGTGAGTTGCCCGTACCACCGATACCTTCTGCGAGCAAGCGATGCTCGAGAAGCAGACGGTGGAGCGAGTCCGGGAGAGACCTGTCTCCATAGCTCGTGAGCCACGGAGGTGACTCAGATGATCAGAAGTCACTACTAGAACTGCAGGCACGGGCCTGGGGCTGACAAGGGGCGATATATTTAGACAGCCTCAGTGGCTTGGCGGTAGTGCACGCGACTGCCGCGCAGGAGGCACGGATTTGATCTCCACTCAATGCAAATATTTGTATGCATGAATATGGCTATTTTTTATATAGGACACGTCAATTTGACTTCACCTCGCGTGATGTTAAGCAAAGGCAAAGTGTCGGAAAGAGGGTCACCATCACAAACATGTACCATGTTAACAATGGTGGCATTCAGCTTGATGGCCTCATTAGATGCCTTTTCACGCCCCGCTTAAAGGACCCGGGACTGTAGGAAGAAGGAAACACGTGAGCTGGCAGGGAGTTCCAGGTTTGCATTGGTCTGAGTGTTTCTATGTATAATATGTATGTATTTACAAAAAAAGTATTTAAGTATGTTTATCCGCACTTAGATTTCATAACACAAGATAATTTAGCTTACCATAGTAGAATGTTGTGGAATATTTTGTGGAATATATATCTTTGAACTATAAAAAAAACTGCCTAACTATTTATTTCTACAGTTTTATTATTCAGATCAAGATCTCACGACCACTGGTCATTCCTTATTGGGCTGGATATCTCGGTACAAACATCTCAGTCTAATAATATCTCTCTTCCGTATGCTCAATTGCTCACATCACATCACTGCGTGAATCACATCACTCAAATCAGCGCCATCAACGTACCGCGAATAGTTCAAGTCTACCATTACACTAGATATAACGACCGGATTAGAGTCATTGCTTCCTTTACTAGTGAGAGATGTATGAGGCACCAACCGCTGCTGTATCTTAGGTAGTAGCAGAGATGAGCGGAGCGTTGAGCGGGCTTTTTTTTAGTGCAGAAATCCTTTCGGATACCTCCCCCACCGGAGCCGAAAGGGGAGGTTATGTCGACTGAGGGTTGTGGTGCTAGGCTGGAGGTGAGGTTGTCTTCAACATATCCCTCGCACCCCGCCTGACGCGGACCCATCCCTTACGTACGGTCTGGCCCTCCTCGGGAGGGGCGTTGAGCGGGCGATAAACTAGTACAATACGAGCGGATGAGAATATCGACTAAATAAACTGCAGTACCACATTTTGCTCAATGAATTTTATTTTGTTTCTCGGTGAAGTTGAAGAGGGATCCTTCCTGTGACTGTCGTAAAAGGCGACTAAGGGATATGGCTATTAAATACTGTTCATACACCTCTGCTAACCTTGACCAATGAACCATGAGTTTTCACTGGTGATAGCCTAACTGATATCATACATAATAATACATATAAACTCACGCCTGTATTCCCCGAAGGGGTAGGCAGAGGTGCTAGCACCCATATTTAGGGTTTAGGTCCCAATGTAATAGGTGGCGAGCCTATTGCCATTAACCGGGCATTTAAAAACCTGCGATAAATACACACATAGCTTCGAAAAGTCATTGGTGTGTGCCATGGTAAACCTGGGATCGAACCCGAGACCTCGTCTCAGCAGTCCATTACCCATACCACTAGGCTACCGCAGATATCAATTACAATTTAATTCTATAGATGTGTTTTTTCATATGTGTTTATAGCCCTGTCCTCAGCCAGTTCAAACATTCAAACATCAAAACAAACTTTCACATTGATATTATCAGTGTGAAAGTTAATGTTAAGTTTAAAGTTAACTATTATATTTTTTTATTTTTTGTTTATTTATCTCTGAACACAGTTAGACGTAAACTGTTTGCTGAAACCTTATGTCTGTTTCATCACAACAACGAGCAAATAGTTACAGAAAGTCGTAAAAGATACGTTTGCACTCTACGACGCGAGTGTATTTGCGTACGGTGTTCATCTATTCATGATTCATAATAACCTAACTGCCATATTATTCTACTTGACAAGAAGTTCCAAACGCAGACGCACCATAAGTATTCGGCAGATTTGAATTGGTTAACATAGAAGATAGAGCTGCAACCTCAACATGACGACATAGATATAATATATATCTCTTCGTTTCTCTTTGACTAATGTAATCGCTGAAAAAAAGTGTCATATTATGTAAACATACATAAATTTTCGATTTTATTGATCGGGAGAAACGAATACATTTCTTTTTGTATTTAGGTCTTCAAATTGACTGCACTCCACCTAATGGTAAGTCGAAGTGCAGTCCTAAAAATAATGACCGCTCGCCATACAGATGGTGACCCTAGAATGGCCATCTCTTTTCGAATTGTTGTGGTCCTCGACAGATGTTTTTTATTTTAATCTATGCTGCCATGCTGAGTCTGCTGGCATGAAATTGAACCAACTTAAATGTGTCGGCTAGTACGAATGCACGAGTTACGTTACTGTTGGTCAAGCCGAATAGGGGCTTGTACAGACACATTACGCTATTGCAGCTATACTCTAAGTGTGTTCCGCGGAACCCTAGGGTTCCGTGATACCTCTGTCGGGGTTCCGCAAGAATTTAGAAATAAAAAAATTAAAACACCTCTCTCTGGTCGCTCCGCGGCTGTGCGGACTCCGCGGCCGCGCGGAGACAAAACGCTATGAATGTTATTTATTTATTTATTTGTATTTGTATAAGCTTGTGTTACATTAGCTGGTACAATATCTCATAAGTTTGGTCTCAACAATTTTATACTTGTACAACGCGTTCGCTCTAAGTTTGCCGGTCTGTGGAATGCGCGTACCCTCCCCCACGTGACAACAAAACTTATAATGTGTCATAGTTTTACCCAAATATCTAACGTACACAATTTTTATTGTTACAATTAAATAAAAAATTTCGAACGTCATACACTTGTTAGAATCATGTTAAAATATGGAGTGGCCAGCGATCAGGTGAGGTGTAGCTTGATGTATTATAGTGTATTTATATTACTATAAAGAATATGTTAAAGGATTTGTAAATAAGAAACTACTTTATACAATATTTTTTATAAGTAGGTAGATGAAAATCATTCGATGCAATGCGACGTCTCAAATGTTATAAAAAGACGATGTCGGATGTCATTCGGACAGTCTATCCCGAGCCGTCGAAGTGTGAGGTACGATATACCTCTGTTATATTTATAATGTTATAATAATATGTACTTACAGGGTTATAAAAGTGAATGTAGTGAATGTAGTAATAACTACTGTTATAGTGAATAATATTATAGTGGGTTGGTATTTAATAAGTAATTGAATTAGCAATTATAATTAAATACCCTCTTTGGGTGTTCTAAATATTGTGTAACTAAAATATACTTGTAAAGTAACCGACTCAAAGTATTACTTGATGTATTTGCGATAATCCTTGGGGATAATAAACTATCATAATGTCTGTAAAAGTATGGCTATACCAATGATTATAAGGGCTGGTTCGATACCAGTGTGGTATCTAAGTTTTATGTACTACCTATGTATCGTAGTGTCGGCTATTAGTCTGTTTAACTGATATACCAGATGATTGAATATCATTATACCATATTAGTGACTGTGCAAGTATTGTCATACTGATAATTATGAGAAGTGGTTCGACTCCAATGTGGTTCCTATGTGATAAGTATCTGTGTTATAATTTTAGCTATTATAGTGTTGTACCTGGTCTGCAACCAGGGTTGCCTTATATTGTAATATTTGGCTATAATTATGAGAAGTGGTTCGACTCCAATGTGGTTCCTATGTGATAAGTATCTGTGTTATAGTTTTAGCTATTATACTGTTGTAACTGGTCTGCAACCAGGGTTGTCTTATATTGTAATATTTGGCTACGAGCCTGGTGTAACATGAAGTAAAATATTAATTATGTTGTGGTTAGAAGGCAGACAGGTTTTCTTGTCAGTTCTTTCCTGTCTACAACAGCTTTTGGAACTGACGTAGTATAACAGAATAAAAGAGTGATAAAACAGAATTGTATTTATTGTTTAATTTCCTTGGTTCAAATACATAATTACAAATGGCATCCTGTTTATGGGTATATATATAGTAAGTTATAGGCTTATATATATATACACACCTCTAATTTTACCCCCCCAAATCTAACATCAGAAGTGGGATACGCAAAAACCATTTTCTAATACATATTGTACAAGTTTCAGATTGTATCTGTATCTGGGAGGCTTGCCAAAAGCCTTCTGTAATATTTGCTACCCACTGGAGCAATGACTGACGGCTCAGCTATCTGCAAGGCAGTGAAATCCAGCATCAATTTGCAGCGGTACTGCGAAGCAGTGTATTTCCAAACCATCAACAAAAAAAGTGCACAAAAACGGTATTGTAGCTTTTGTGATTTATAAGGTTCAAGTTGGATAGTGTAACTTCTTGATAGTTCTAATTGCAAACCACCCGGGCTGATCACTAACGAATTATTTTAAAATTTCTGGCTATTATCATTGATGTGATACTGGATTTCATATTTAATGAAAAAAAAGTAATGGTCAAACGTTTTATTTTCTTGAACAAAATATGTGTGTAAGCTTAATCATAAATACCGCATGATTTACACACATATCAATGTACTAGTATAATTATGAAGTGATTTATTATGACATATCCGTTGTTGATTTTGTGTTAGGCATTTACAATTTAGTTTATAATTAAAATATAATTCTATTAAATTAATCCATAATATTTTGAGCTAAAAATACTTAAGCCAGATTTAAATCACAATGTTTGTTTTGAATATTAAAATAAGTGCACTTCCGCCTCAATTGTTTGTGACGTTTCCGCCACGAGACGAAAGTGCAGAGGTCGTCATTCGTTAACAGACAGCCGAAGCGACAACAAGTGTCATCGAATTGGTGTTACGATAAAACCTGCCGCCATTGTGAAATTGTGAGCAATAAAGTTATAGTACAAAAATCAATTGGTGTTTGAACTGTGGTAATCCCAATAGTTCAGAAGTGGTATTCGTAAAGGATACATAAAATTTCCTTTAACTACGCCTACAGAAACGTAAGTACACATGTATATTTTTCTATAATGTTGTAGGTACTAAAGAGTGTGTGTTAGTTTCGTTTTTTTTTCTACGTAACACGGTTAATAATAATCTAAACGTAAATATGAATTTTTCCTGGTGTGATAAATTAGTTTAAAGCTTCAATTTGACCTATCCATTGAAGGTATTTAAAAATACGAAGGGAACAAGTGTTGACTTACTTTAAAATAACTACGAGTACCTACCTACATTGTTAGAAATTGTTGGTTAAATATTTAAACCTAACGGTGGATACGTTTGATATTACACTAGTCTAGAGGTATCATCGTTAACATTTGCACATTGATGCGTGCATATTATAATATCATTATATAAGGTTAACTTTTGTACGAAACATGCTTACATATTTGAGCTATAACTGAGATCAATATCAACTATGAAATTGATTAATTTATAATGAACTTATTTTTATTTATTTGTGTCAATCATCAACCATTTTTTTAAATTTATAACTTTTCATCACGCTTTATAAGCACAGCAACCTGGACTGCAATTAACTTCTATGTAGGTACCTAATACATATTGTATACCTGTCTTGCAAATGAATAAACGATTTGATTTTATGATTTACGAAGGATAGAGGGTTTATAATACTTAATGTAAACGTTGTACCTATTCATGCAACGTCTTAACAGTTCAACTTTTTCTATTCTTGTGAATAAGCAGTGCTAAGCTTTTATGTTTTAAGTTTCAGTAACATGGATGGGACAGATACCCGAGGTGAAGGGTTAGATGATAATGTCCGAGGTCAAGGACTGGTCGACATGGAAACCCGAGGTCAAGGGTCCATGGGTGACAACATCCGAGGTCAAGGATTGGATGATATTGAAACCCGAGGTCAAGGGTCCATGGATGGTTATGTCCGAGGTAAAGGACAAGTGGATAATGAAGCCCGAGGTCAAGGGCATATTGATCATAGAGTTCGTGGTCAAGGACTCGTGATTGAAGATACCCGAGGTCAAGGGTCACAAAGAAGTCGTATTCAAGAGCAAGGGCTAAGAGCAAACGAAACTCGAGGTCGAGGGTTTCGTTTGGCTGCATCTCAAGAATGGATAAATGACAACGGTAGAGATCAAGAAGCGGGAACATCCCGGGAACGCGTAAGTCGTAAACGTTACCGTAGCCAACGACGGAGGAACCTAGTATCTGACGATTCCGATGACGATAGGATGGGTTTATCGCAATCAAACGGCGTACGACGCATCTCAAAACGACGGATGAATCGACGAAATAAGTATCCTGCCACGTCCTCCGAATCGTCAGGTGAGTCCGACAAAGCTCATTCAAAATCCAAACGCCCAAAATCTTACAAAGATCAGACTAGTGCTATTTTAGATAAAGTACTATCAATTGTCAGAGATGTGAAAAGTTCAGATAAGCATAAATTATCTTTCGACAAAAATGTCATACCAGAGTTTGATCCCATGACTAAAGAGCAGACTATACTAACTTGGATTATCAAAGTAGAAGAATGTGCCGAAATATATGGTTGGGATGAGAGAGAGACAATCCACTACTCTCTCCCAAAACTTTCTGGGATTGCGAAGTCATGGTATCAAGGTCTCCCTACCCTTTTACATACTTGGTCTGAGTGGAAGAAGAAATTGATAGAATCTTTTCCATCTCGAGAAGACTATGCTGAACTTCTCACTGAAATGCTTGGCAAACGAGTTCGTTATGGGGAGTCGTTGGAGCACTATTATTATGCGAAAATTAATCTCTTAAACAGATGTAGACTTACGGCCAGGCAAGCGGTTGATTGTATACTTCATGGCATAGATGATCGTGCTATTAGAGTAGGAGCGCAAGCCGCTCAGTTCACTGAGCCAGAACAAGTGCTCAAATATTTTAGGACAGTCAAAGTAGGGAACCCTCGGGATGTAAATGATAACTTCAGACGTAATAGGGCCGATAAGAACACTGGGGCTAGTAGCTCAAACAACAAACCACTGGATGTTAAGTCAGGCGTTAGCAATTCTAATATAAGGTGCTTTAACTGTAACCAACAAGGTCATCCCAGCTTTAAATGTGATAAACCTCTGATTAAGTGTTCGAACTGTGACAAATTAGGACACCAAGCTGTCAATTGCTACAGGACCAAAACTAAAGTATCATTGCCCAACGGCACCTCGGATAAAAATGAGAAACAGGTTTCGGAACTTAGTATGAATAACGACAGTAATGATAAATACATAATGAACATACAAGTTAACGGTCGCAATTTCAAATGTCATTTGGACCTCGGCAGCCAATGTTCATTGATAAGACAAACTGATGCAGAATTACTAAACACCAATATTGTAAAGAATATAGAGTTACCCATACTACGAGGCATTGGTGAAAATTTTATTCGGCCTCTTGGTATGATAATAGCGACAGTACAGGTACAAGGGATTGTAGAATCCGTAAATTTATATATTGTAGAGGATTATGTACTTAGACATTCTGTGCTACTGGGTCATTCTTTCACTGAAAAGCCATATTTAACCATAACAAAGACCCCCGATACAATAATTTTCCAAAAAACGCCTCACAATGAAAAGGTCCCCCTCATGTCGTGTGACAATGTCACGATTCCGATTGGTGGGTTGCGCGCTATACCAGTGGTAAATAACACTTTCTGTGACGGCACGGTATATGTTGATGGCTCCATTAGAGGGCCAAAGGGACAAGAATATTATCTCCTACCGGGTGAATATAGCGTCAAAAATAATGTCTGTGCTCTTCTCATTCATAATATATCCAACTCGGTTATCAATATAAACAAGGATCTGCTTCTCACTAGAGCCACATATATTAGTAAAATGTTATATGCGAACGAAGTTACAGTTAGCGCAACTGAAGTCGATGATTCTATAAACTGTAACCCAAATCTCTCCGCAGAGGAGCGTCTTTCACTTCAGGAAGTGCTAATCGAGTATAAGGATTGTTTCTCTAGCAGTCTCAAGGACTTAGGATTTACAAATGCTACTGAAATGATAATCGAATTAGAAGATTCGGAACCCGTTGTTTATAGACCATATCGTTTGGCATATTCGGAGAGATTACAGGTTAGGGATATGGTTCAAGAAATGCTTGAAAATGGTATAGCCAGGGAATCGTCTTCGCCTTATGCAAGTCCAATTGTTCTGGTAAAGAAAAAGACTGGTGAAAAAAGGTTATGTGTTGATTATCGCGCTTTAAACCGTAAGACAAAAAAGGATCACTATCCTTTACCACGCATCGAGGATCAATTGGACTTGCTGTCAGGTAATTTCTTATTTACATCACTGGATTTAGCATCTGGGTATTACCAGATCCCCATAGAAGAAAAATCCCGCCACAAGACTGCATTCGTAACCCCTGACGGACAATTCGAATATAATAGGATGCCATTTGGGCTCGTAAATGCACCTTCGGTTTTTCAAAGAGCAATTAATAAGATCCTTGCTGAAGCCAAAATTAAATATGCTTTGATATACATGGATGATATTCTGGTACCATCCAAAAATTTTGAAGAGGGCTTAACTAGACTAAAGGAAGTACTTGAGTTGTTAAAAAGAGGTGGGCTGACTTTAAAAATGAGTAAATGTAACTTTTTCTTCAACAAAATAGATTTTCTCGGTTTTGAAGTAAGCGCGAATGGTATTCGACCAGGTGCTAGGAAAACTGAAGCCGTTTCGAATTTTCCAAAGCCCAAAAACCAACATGAATTACGACAGTTTTTAGGATTATCTGGGTTTTTTAGGCGGTTTATCAAAAATTATGCCATAATAGCCGCACCGTTAACTGGGTTGTTGAGAAAAGAGCAAGAATGGGCCTGGGACAGTGAACGCGAAAAATCATTTGCTTTGTTAAAAGACCTGTTATCGTCACGACCGCTCCTCTCTTTATATGATCCGTTGGCCCAAACTCAACTCCACACTGATGCTAGTAAACACGGCTTGGCCGGTATCTTATTACAGCTTAATCAAAATGGTGTATTACAACCCGTGTCGTACTTCAGTCGGAAGACCACGGCGGACGAACAAAAATATCACTCCTTCGAATTGGAAACTCTGGCTGTCATAGCGTCACTCAACCGATTTAGAGTTTACCTTTTAGGAATCAATTTCATTATACATACTGATTGCAACGCCATTAGGTCAACGCTTACAAAACGAGACTTAGTCCCTCGTATTGCAAGGTGGTGGATCCAACTACAAGAGTTTGACTGTACGATAGAATATAGGCCGGGCGCAAAGATGTCGCATGTCGATGCACTAAGCCGCAATCCAGTAGATGATAGTCAATCGGATAAATCTCATATTCTCGATGTCTTATCAGTCGAATCGGAACAAGATTGGATCACCACTGTTCAATCAGCGGACGAGGAGATAGCCAGGATAAAGGACATACTCAACAATCCTGATTCGCAAACTGTAGTTGATGTCCATAAAGACTTCAAGCTTAAAAACGGTCGCGTATATCGTATAGTAGGCGATGATATAAGATGGTTTGTCCCTAAAGGAGCGCGCTGGCAAATTCTAAAACGAAATCATGACGATGTCGGTCATTACGGCTACGAAAAAACATTAGAACGTATTAGGCAGCATTATTGGTTCAGTAAAATGAGACGTTTCGTTAAAAAGTATGTCTCGGCATGTCTAGAGTGTGCTCATCATAAGGCACCAGGGGGTAAACGCGAAGGTGGATTGCACCCTATAGAGAAATCAAAGGTACCATTTCATACAATTCACGCGGACCACTTGGGTCCTTTTATCAGGAGCAAACTTGGTAATTGTTATCTGTTGGTCATCATTGATAGTTTCACAAAATTCATAAACATTACTGCCGTTAAAAACACAAAAACTCTTACAACTATAAAAGTGTTAAAGGATCATATCAGCTTCTTCGGGGTTCCAACACGCCTTATTACAGATCGCGGCTCTAGCTTCACCAGTAAGGCATTCAAAGATTTCACCACAATATATGGCATTAAACATGTATTAAATGCTGTTGCAACCCCAAGGGCAAACGGCCAGGTTGAAAGGTTCAATCGAACTATAACCGAGGCGCTGGCCACGTCCAATCACGGTAAAGACGAAAAGAGTTGGGACGAATGCATTAACGATATACAGATAGGTTTAAATACCGCTATGCACAAAACGACTCAAAAATCGCCGTCCGAACTGTTATTTGGCTTTAATATTAACCATAGATCACAAGGAATATTAAGCGCAATTGTGAACGATACAATTAACGTAATATCTTCAGACGCATTGAGTACTGTTAGGGATGAGGCTTCCAAACGTATTGAAGTACAACAACAAAAAGATACTCAGCGTTACAATAGCCATAGAAAGCGATGTAAGACATACAAGGTAGGGGATCTAGTACGAATAGAGAGGCAAGTGCCTCATGACGGTCAGCCGCAAAAGCTTGCCGTTAAGTATCAAGGGCCCTATCGCATACTGAAAGTGCTCCAACATGATAGGTTTATTGTTGAGGATACCCCCTTGTCGCGTAAAAATGGTCGCCGCTACGAAGGTGTCGTAGCAATAGACAAGATGCAACCTTGGATGAGTTTTGATCGGAACTTTGACAGTAGCTCTAGTGATGACAATAACGACGTCGACGGTGTTATAAATGATAGTGAAGTTGAAATGGAGGAGAATGAAGATGTAAATAATAATTAATTCAATAAGGTTATGTAATTAATCAATTATGATTTATTAGTGTATACTTTTTAGGAATAATACAATGTTATTATTAATATTTAGGTCTTCGAATTTTTTTTCTCTTAAATGTAATATGCAATGATTTTATGTGACTCCTTTATTGCGAAGGGACTCGCAACAAGTAGGATGGCCGAGCTGTAAGCTTAATCATAAATACCGCATGATTTACACACATATCAATGTACTAGTATAATTATGAAGTGATTTATTATGACATATCCGTTGTTGATTTTGTGTTAGGCATTTACAATTTAGTTTATAATTAAAATATAATTCTATTAAATTAATCCATAATATTTTGAGCTAAAAATACTTAAGCCAGATTTAAATCACAATGTTTGTTTTGAATATTAAAATAAGTGCACTTCCGCCTCAATTGTTTGTGACGTTTCCGCCACGAGACGAAAGTGCAGAGGTCGTCATTCGTTAACAGACAGCCGAAGCGACAACAAGTGTCATCGAATTGGTGTTACGATAAAACCTGCCGCCATTGTGAAATTGTGAGCAATAAAGTTATAGTACAAAAATCAATTGGTGTTTGAACTGTGGTAATCCCAATATGTGGTTTGACTAATACTTAAAGCAAAGTTAATCTTTTTGGTGATCTGAAATGGTTTGATCAGATTAGGTGGTGTTAATATTTTGTATTCTAAAATAGTTTTTTTCGGTACCTGACAAGTAACCTATTAAGGTATATCAGGTTGGCCGAACAGTTACTTATTTATGATTACTGTGTGAAGTAGATTTTATTTGTTATGAGAATTACTAAAAGGGTATGTATACACATACACCGTGATAAAAAGATTGAAAGACGGTCTTAATTTATTTGGATTCATCTCTTTACAATTTAAGTTCATGATACTGATACTCATTAATGTGTGATGGTTACCAGGACTTTAAAATACGACCCATTTTTTTTTATTTAGTTGGACACATTCTAAAGTTAAAAGTCATGTAAAGCCAATAAAGTTAAAAGTCATGTAAAGCAAATAAAGTTAAAAGTCATGTAAAGCAAATAAAGTTAAAAGTCATGTAAAGCCAATAAAGTTAAAAGTCATGTAAAGCCAATAAAGTTAAAAGTCATGTAAAGCCAATAAAGTTAAAAGTCATGTAAAGCCAATAAAGTTAAAAGTCGTGTAAAGCCAATAAAGTTAAAAGTCATGTAAAGCCAATAAAGTTAAAAGTCATGTAAAGCCAATAAAGTTAAAAGTCATATAAAGCCAATAAATTTAAAAGTCGTGTAAAGCCAATAAAGTCAAGTCATGTAAAGCCAATAAAGTCAAAAGTCGTGTAAAGCCAATAAAGTCAAAAGTCGTGTAAAGCCAATAAAGTCAAAAGTCGTGTAAAGCCAATAAAGTCAAAAGTCGTGTAAAGGTAATAAGGTTAAAAGTACAGTCGGTTCAATATTAAAGTTAAAAGTACAATAGATTCATATAAAAGTACCGTAGATTCAATATTAAAGATAAAAGTGCCGTCGATTCAATATTAAAGATAAAAGTGCCGTCGATTCAATAAGAAAATAAAAGTAAGGTCGATTTAATATTAAAGTAAATGTACAGTCAGTTCAATATTAAAGTAAATGTACAGTCGATTTATTATTAAAGTAAAAGTACAGTCGATTTATTATTAAAGTAAAAGTACAGTCGATTTATTATTAAAATAAAAGTACAGTCGATTTAATATTAAAGTAAAAGTACAGTCGATTTAATATTAAAGTAAAAGTACAGTCGATTTATTATTAAAGTAAAAGTACAGTCGATTTATTATTAAAGTAAAAGTACAGTCCATTCAATAATAAAGTAAAAGTACAGTCGATTTATTATTAAAGTAAAAGTATAGTCGATTTATTATTAAAGTAAAAATTCCGTCGATTTATTATTAAAGTAAAAGTACAGTCCATTCAATAATAAAGTAAAAGTACAGTCGATTTATTATTAAAGTAAAAGTACAGTCCATTCAATAATAAAGTAAAAGTACAATCGGTTCAATATTAAAGTAAATGTACAGACGATTCAATATTAAAGTAAATGTACAGTCGGTTCAATATTTAGGTAAATGTACAGTCGGTTCAATATTAGAGTAAAAGTACAGTCGATTCAATATTAGAGTAAAAGTACAATAGACTTAATATTAAAGCAAATGTACAGTCGGTTCAATATTAAAGTAAAAGTACAGTCGGTCCAATATTAAAGTTAATATTACACGAAAAGTACCTACCGTCGATTTAATATTAAATTCAAATTCTAACAAAATAGTTTATTCTGCTTGTAAAACGCCAATATAAAAAATAAATATTAAATACTATTTAGCAAATGGACCACTGGTTTGAAACGTGGAGTACAGTGGATGCAATAGTAAAGTTTATTCAAACTAAGCTACAATAATAAAGTAAATTACAATCAAAGTAAAGTCAAGTACAGTTAAAACGAACAAAATTCGAATAAAAAAGAAAGTCAATAGCATTTACACTACGTATGTACAATGTACCTTAAGGACTACAATAGATATTATTTTATCATGAATTTACTAAACACTTTGAGATCAAAGTGTAGTTCAGAATGGCCGTGATGGATTAAAAACATTGCTATTTGTGTTACTATATATATAGTGTTATTGGCTTTTGGCATTAGTGGTGGTTGTAAGTAAAAAACAAAAGGGACGAGACTATGATGTCTCGGGTAAAAGGTGAGACTATGATGTCTCGGGTAAAAGGAGAGACTATGATGTCTCGGGTAAAAGGTGAGATTATGATGTCTCGGGTAAAAGGAGAGACTATGATGTCTCGGGTAAAAGGTGAGACTATGATATCTCGGGTAAAAGGCGAGACGGTTTTGTCTCATGGGGAAAAAAGGCGAGGCGGTTATATCTCGGTTAAAAAACAAGACTTATACCTCGTGTAAAATAAGAGACTTTATCTCGGTCACAACTGTTATAATCAAATGCCGTGATACATAATTAATTTAATGGTAAATTTATAGATGGTGTTTGAAATGATAAAGTTTAGATTATTCCGTTAGATTCGGAGGTAATCAATATTCGTAGATAACTGAACAATAACAAGACATTTTAAAAAAGTTCAGATTATTCCGTTGGATTCGGAGGTAATCAATATTCTTGGATAACCAAACAATAACAAAAGACATTTTATAAAAGTTCACATTAGTCCGTTGGATTCGGAGGTAATTAATGTTCTTAGATAACTGAATAATAACAGAACACATTTTATAAAATGTTTTTTGCCCTTCTACTATGCTAAGATTTCATAAAGATCGAAGACTAAATAATGTTTAAATCTTAAGTTTGAGACAAAGTACCAAAATGTTGTTGAATATCTATATTTTTTGGTGTTGACTATTCTTTTTGGGGTAATTTTGATAGGATAAAGGAAGTGTTTTTTCTTTAATGTATAAATTCTGTTTTGCAAAAAGTGATGTAAAAGAAATATAATTATAATGACTAAGTTTAAGTATGTAATATGTGATCGCAATTTGCAATAAAATTCGTTGTATATACTTCGAGAGCGAAGTAATTGTCAGTATGGCCGTGTTAGAATCATGTTAAAATATGGAGTGGCCAGCGATCAGGTGAGGTGTAGCTTGATGTATTATAGTGTATTTATATTACTATAAAGAATATGTTAAAGGATTTGTAAATAAGAAACTACTTTATACAATATTTTTTATAAGTAGGTAGATGAAAATCATTCGATGCAATGCGACGTCTCAAATGTTATAAAAAGACGATGTCGGATGTCATTCGGACAGTCTATCCCGAGCCGTCGAAGTGTGAGGTACGATATACCTCTGTTATATTTATAATGTTATAATAATATGTACTTACAGGGTTATAAAAGTGAATGTAGTGAATGTAGTAATAACTACTGTTATAGTGAATAATATTATAGTGGGTTGGTATTTAATAAGTAATTGAATTAGCAATTATAATTAAATACCCTCTTTGGGTGTTCTAAATATTGTGTAACTAAAATATACTTGTAAAGTAACCGACTCAAAGTATTACTTGATGTATTTGCGATAATCCTTGGGGATAATAAACTATCATAATGTCTGTAAAAGTATGGCTATACCAATGATTATAAGGGCTGGTTCGATACCAGTGTGGTATCTAAGTTTTATGTACTACCTATGTATCGTAGTGTCGGCTATTAGTCTGTTTAACTGATATACCAGATGATTGAATATCATTATACCATATTAGTGACTGTGCAAGTATTGTCATACTGATAATTATGAGAAGTGGTTCGACTCCAATGTGGTTCCTATGTGATAAGTATCTGTGTTATAATTTTAGCTATTATAGTGTTGTACCTGGTCTGCAACCAGGGTTGCCTTATATTGTAATATTTGGCTATAATTATGAGAAGTGGTTCGACTCCAATGTGGTTCCTATGTGATAAGTATCTGTGTTATAGTTTTAGCTATTATACTGTTGTAACTGGTCTGCAACCAGGGTTGTCTTATATTGTAATATTTGGCTACGAGCCTGGTGTAACATGAAGTAAAATATTAATTATGTTGTGGTTAGAAGGCAGACAGGTTTTCTTGTCAGTTCTTTCCTGTCTACAACAGCTTTTGGAACTGACGTAGTATAACAGAATAAAAGAGTGATAAAACAGAATTGTATTTATTGTTTAATTTCCTTGGTTCAAATACATAATTACAAATGGCATCCTGTTTATGGGTATATATATAGTAAGTTATAGGCTTATATATATATACACACCTCTAATTTTACCCCCCCAAATCTAACACACTCATACCTATCGCCAGCGGCAAACTTAAAACGAGCGGGTAGTATACTTGTAAGCGCTCAGTCTCTTTGATAAAAGCCGCCTCTGAATTAGACGCTATAGTTGTCAACAAGCGACTTTCGTCTCTAACTTCAAAGGATAAAGTCGATATTGTTTACAACGCTATTTTTAAATTTCTGTTTTTATTTTTGCTTTTTGTTTATCAAAGGTGCCGACTCGAGTATTTTCGAGAATATTTGAGATCGAGTCTAGGACTAAGTATAAAAGCGGCGATCGCGCGTTGGCGTCGTCAGTTGATGATTAGCGTTCGGAGCGATAAGTTACTACCTACTTACAAGCTCGCTAGCGAGAAACTAGTGTTCATTGTTTTACTGCCTGCTGTATTCTGTTGTCTCAGTTTTATACATTTCTTCCCTGTAGGTTCTAAATTTAGTCTCTTATACGCAGTAACGATTGTGCATTATTTAAACCCCACTATCCTGACTTGTAACATTATAAATAAAGAAGAATGGAACGTTGGCTTAAAGGTGTTAAACGTGTTCCAACAACATCTTCTAATGACGCTGAATGTTCAAAAGCAATGCGCGCGGAGAATTTAGCAATCACCGATCCAGAAGATGATGCCACGAGTGCCACGACGTCAAGCTCGACGGTTTCAAAGACGAAAAAAAGGAAGTATGATGAATCTTATATCAGTTTCGGATTTGTTGATTCCAACGGCTCACCTCTCTGCATGCTCTGTAGTAAACTGCTTCCTAATAGTTCCATGGCACCTGCCAAATTGCGTCGACATTTAGAAACCGTACACCCCGAGACTAAAGACAAGAATAAAGAATTTTTTGTTCGCAAAAAAGATCAGTTATTAGAAAGTCAAAAAAATATGATGCATGTAACACAAACTACCAACGAAAAGGCCACGGAGGCATCATATTTACTTAGCTATCGCATTGCACAAGCAGGTGAAGCGCACACTATCGCTGAGAAATTAATAAAACCATGTGTATTAGACATAACAAAATGTATGCTTGATGAAAAATCTGCAAAGCATCTTTCTACTGTTCCGCTATCAAACGATACTGTTTCACGACGAATCCATGATCTGGCAAGCTACGTCAAACAAGAACTAGTTACACGTCTACAAAATACACGATTCGCTTTGCAAATGGACGAGTCGACTGATGTCGCTGGTTTGGCTATCCTGCTGGTTATTGTGAGATATCCATATAAAAGTTCTTTTGAAGAAGACATGCTTATGTGTTCATCGCTGCTTACAAACACTACCGGGGAAGAAATTTTTAATAAAATAAATATATTTTTTGAAGAACATAATCTCAGTTGGAACAATTGCATTGACATTTGTACAGATGGGGCCAAGGCGATGACAGGTAAAACAGCAGGAGCAGTGTCACGAATGAAAAATAAAGCGCCTAATTGTAGTTCCAGTCATTGTATTCTGCATAGACAAGCACTTGCGATGAAGCAAATGCCGTCTAATCTAAAATTAGTTATGGATGAAGCGGTAAAAATAATTAATTTTATCAAATCACGACCACTACAATCCCGATTGTTCTCATTATTGTGTGAAGATTATGGCAGCAAACATAAAACACTGCTGCTCCATACAGAAGTGCGATGGCTGTCTCGGGGAAAAACTTTAACAAGGCTATTTGAACTTAGAGCCGAGTTACAAATGTTTCTTTCAGCAGATACTTCTTTTAATTTGAAGGACCGTTTGTATGATAAAACTTGGTTGTTCCGATTGTCTTTTATGGCGGATATCTTTCAAAAACTTAACGAATTAAATTTATCGTTGCAAGGTAAACAGACAACAGTGTTTCAGGCCTATAATAAAATAACTGCTTTTAAAAGAAAATTAGATTTTTGGATCATTTGCATTGGTAAGAAAGAAATAGAAAGTTTTACGTTACTCAGTGAGTTTGTTAGCGAAAACGACTCAGAAATGTTTGAAGATAATGTGTTTGAAGAATTGGTCCAATATCTCAGTTCGATGCGCGCATCTTTTGAAAAGTATTTTCCCGAAGAACACAATACATATGGATGTAAATGGGTCCTACCAAGACCATTGGGGCCAAGCCAACCTCACCTGCAAGCTGGTGCATCTGCTGATTAACGAACGAGGCTCTGGCGAAATTTACTGGTGGCACAATTTTGGTCCGGGTTGGTACCACCGTGCTTTTCCGAAAAACCCTCCAAGTATCCTAACTTTGGTTGGGGTGCGTTCAAGGTTCAGGAACTGCATAGCCGGAGATGACGAGGAGGCAGCTCACGCAGCACGCTTGGGACCAGTGGGATAATGGTGGAGTAGGTCCAGTGTGGTTTGGTGTGGGTCGATCCGTCGGCCAGGGAGACCCGTAGAAACGGTGGTGCCGCTGGCCGCCCGCGGCATAGTACAGGGGCCCAACTGGAACTAACCACTCTGGGAGGCTGCCCCACCAGGCCGCGCATAATCTTGATGTGGCTCGTCGTGCCGGTTGGTGACCGGAGATGGACCCGGCGACCACTATCGGGGGGGTACGGGGGCCCTTCCGTCCGGCGGGTCGGCCACCACTGGGCCACACATCCGCCGACGAAACCAATACCCGCGCCTTGTCACATACTGCTGCGTGGGTTGTTACCTCTTTTTTTTTCACGCCTTCCCTTCCACTCATTCTAATAATGGCAGCATATAAAATAAGAGCAGGATATACAGCGGCAAACCCTTCCTCCATCAAAACAACACCATTTGAGGTGGAGTTCACAAACATTCGTGGACTCCACTCTAACCTCATAGCCGTCCACCAACATCTTGAGACGGCACGGCCTGCTCTACTTTTCCTCACGGAGACACAAATAAGCCGCCCTGGTGACACGTCTTACCTTCTATACCCCGGCTTTGTGATAGAGGAGAACTTCATGGCAAAGGCTGGAGTGTGCGTGTATATTAGGGCGGATGGTTGCTGTCGCCGCTTACGCTGCCTGGAGGACCCTTCTCTTTCTGTTCTCTGGCTCCACAAGTGGACCACGGCACGTCTAGCCGAGTCTACGCCTGCGTGTACCGTCCCTTTAAGGGAGGACCTTCAGAAACGGCTCATCTCTTCGACCATCTGAGTCGGGCGGCAGATGCAGCGCAGGAGCGGTTTCCGTCCGCAGAATTGGTGTTTCTGGGGGATTTTAACGCCCACCACGAGGTGTGGCTGGGATCTACCAGAACTGACCATGCTGGACGGACTGCCCACGCATTCGCTCTCACGCACGACTTGGCCCAGTTGGTACCCGAAACCACCCGGGTACCAGATATAGCGGGTCATCAGCCCTCTTTGCTGGACCTTCTGCTGACGACCCATCCAGCCCAGTACAGTGTCTCTGTTCATGCCACTTTGGGTACCTCCGACCACAAGTTGATCTGCGCCAAGGTGCCTATCGCTACCCCCCAAGACCAGTGGAGATCAAAAGACGGTTATGGCACTATTCGTCAGCAGATTGGGATGGACTACGAGATTACTTTGCATCCGTCCCGTGGACTCAGCGCTGCTTTAATGGTGGGGACCCATCAGATTGCGCATCTGCCATCGCTGGTGAAATCAGTTTGGGCATGGAATATTATATTCCATACACTGAGGTCACCAGTGCCCGCAGAACTCGACCCTGGTTCGGTCGTGAGTGCGCTGCTGCTGTTCAGCAAAAACAGTTAGCGTACCGCGCTTGGACCAGGGCACATGCAATGCGCGATCCAAGTGAGGGCCATCTCAAGACGGCGTATAACAGAGCCACCAAGGACTGCAAAAGGGCTTACATCAGAGCGGATGCCCAGCGCGTGGCACGGCTTGGCGAGCAACTCATGTCGCACCCTGCGGGTAGTCGTGGATACTGGCGACTGGCCAAAGCCGTACAAGCTAACTTTTGCCAGCCCTCGTTGCCCCCGCTGCGATGCCCAGACGGATCACTGGCCCATGAGCCGCAGGAGCAAGCGCATATGCTGGTAGACCTCTTCGCGGCTAATTCCCGGGTTGACAACTGTAGTGTGCAGGCGCCCACATTGCCAAGTTGCGGTCACTCAATGCCTGATATCCGTATCAGGCACTGCGACGTCCGCAAAACCCTGCAATCACTCGATATCCGGAAAGCCAGTGGCCCCGATGGTATTCCGCCGGTAGTCCTGAAAAAATGCGCAGCGGAGTTGACGCCGGCGCTCACGCGAATGTACCGATTGTCGTATGCTTCGGGAGTAGTGCCGCGGGCTTGGAAGGAGGCGAACATACAGCCGGTCCCCAAAAAGGAGGATCGCTCGGACCCGGCGAACTACCGACCCATAGCTGTCACCTCAATCCTCTGTAAAGTGTTTGAGCATATCATTAACGCACAGCTCACGCGTTACCTAGAAGATCACTCCCTAATTAATGACCGACAGTACGGGTTCAGACCGAAACGGTCAACGGGTGATCTTTTGGCTTACGTCACTCACCTCTGGGGTGAGGCTATGGACAGGCATGGCGAATCATTGGCTATCAGTCTTGATATCGCCAAAGCCTTTGATAGAGTCTGGCACAGTTCGCTACTTTCCAAGCTTTCGGCCTATGGTCTGCCTGTTCGACTGTGCGACTGGGTTGCCAGCTTCCTGCATGAGCGTAGTATCCGAGTTCTCTGTGACGGCCGGGCCTCAGAGTTCATGCAGGTTAATGCTGGCGTGCCCCAGGGGTCCGTCTTATCGCCCACTCTCTTTCTTCTGCATATAAATGATATGCTAGCAGTAGGCGGTATCCATTGCTATGCAGATGATAGCACTTTACATGGGCGATACTTCGGGCACCCCGCGGCCAAGCGGGCTGACATTGACGCAAATAGACAGCGGCTTGTCGTTGAGCTCGACCGTGTCCTGACGTGCATCTCCCAATGGGGATCAGAGAATCTGGTCGAGTTCAATGCCAAAAAAACACAAGCGTGCGCGTTCACAGCCAAGACCTCCCCCTTCCTTCCTCTCCCTACTCTCCAGAATACACCGCTGGCTCTACAGGATCACATTGACATGCTCGGAATGGATGTTCGCTGCAACCTGAACAACAAGAATTACATCGAGAGCGTCATCAAAACAGCGTCGCGCAAACTCGGGATCTTGAACAGGGCGAAGCGGTTTTTCACGCCGGAGCAGCGGTGTCTTCTGTACAAGACACAGATTCGCTCTTGTGTGGAATACTGTTCTCATCTCTGGGATGGTTCCGCGCAATACCTGTTAGACGCTCTTGACAGAATGCAGCGACGTGCAGTTCGTATCATAGGTGATCCTGAGGTTACCAACACCTTGGAACCTCTGCAGTTGCGTAGAGACGTTGCCTCTCTGGCCGTTTTCTACCGCCTCTACCACGGCGAGTGTTCTGAGGAGTTATTTCAACTGATCCCACCCTCTCCCTTCCTATCCAGAACAACACGTGCTGGTCTGCGGTGCCATCCACACACGGTGGAATCCATACCATCTCGCACTAAACGGTTTGGGGGCTCTTTCCTCTGCCGCACGATAAAGAGCTGGAATGCTCTGCCCGCATACGTGTTTCCCTCTTCTTACAGTCCCGGGTTCTTCAAGCGGGGCGTGAAAAGGCATCTATCAAGGCCGTCAAGTTAGGGACCACCATTTTACGTCCAATGGCACCGGTAATGGTGGTCTGTATCTTCTGGACTGCACTTCAGCTTTGTTGCCATCTAGCGGAGTGCAGTCAATTGACGGACCAAATATAAAAAAAAATAAAAAAAAATACAAAAATTAAAGTGAACTCCTGGATTCATAATCCTTTTTTACCCAACTTGGAAAAGCCTGAAAACATGTCAAATGAGATATATGAATCTCTTTTAGAAATGTCATCAGACACAAGTATGGAGTCATTGTTCAAAACGACGCCTCTTAATGATTTTTGGTGCAGAATCCAAGATGAATATGCAATGCTTGGCCAAATGGCTCTGGATATTCTTCTCCCGTTCCCAACTACATATTTGTGCGAAACAGGATTCTCTACCTACGCAGCCACGAAAACAAAATATCGCAATAGACTGGACGCCGAAGCTGATATGAGACTCCAACTTTCTTCCATCAAACCTGATATCAAGCAATTGATGAAAAATAAAAAACAGTTTCATACCCCACTAGTTAGATTTTTTCTTTTTTAATGTTTTCTATTATTGTCCTTACCAAGTGGTGAAGTAAATAATAATTAGTAACTGATACATTGTACTTTTATTATGCTGATTAATAAAGAATACACTTATAAAAATAATTGTTTTATTGTAGGGTTCCATCAAGTATGCTTGCTTCCCAAAAGGGTTCCGTCATTTAAAAAGTTTGAGAACCACTGCGCTATTGAACTATCGTCACGAGCTATGACGTCACGGTGAAGGAAAACGTACAATACTCGCAGTTGTTCTATGACAATAATCACAAAATCTGTGTGCGATTCTCGGTACAGCGCCACTGCGTCAATACGCGTAAACTAGGAAGTACCGGTCTAGGCTAGACTATATTTACATTGCGGTGGCCTTACGTAGACAAATAGAAAAAAATTTCTAAAAATTACGGGATTCCCATAGCAATTATTTGGAAAGATGACCATGCAAAGTGGAGAAGTAAAACCCTGCAAGCGGACTCCGGCCTCCCAAAGGAGAGCCTCGGAAGCAACCGAGACGAATGTAAGGATGATGATGATTGTATCAGGACAAATAAAGGGTCAGGGTCATAAAAAGCATCTGATGACACCGTCGAATTGAGGGCCACAATTTGTAACATTGTTAGTGTCTGTAACAGTGACCCTCTTTCCCGACCCTTTTCCTTCAGCTTGAGGTGAAGTTATTATTAACATATGTAATAAAAAAATGCAATAAGTACTTTAAAGCGATTTGATTTTGTTGCCTGAGAGAAAAAAATCTGCGGTAGCCTAGTGGTATGGGTAATGGACTGCTGAGACGACGTCTCGGGTTCGATCCCAGGTTTACCATGGCACACACCAATGTCTTTTCGATGCTTTTCGAAGTTATGTGTGTATTTATCGCAGGTTTATAAGTGCCCGGTTAATGGCAATGGGCTTGCGACCTATTACATTGGGACCTAAACATAAACTGGCGAAATGTGGGTGCTAGCACCTATGCCTACCCCTTCGGGGAATACAGGCGTGAGTTTATGTTATGTTATGATGTAATTTTGTTGCCTAAAGGAAATTGCCTAAACTTACTTAATAATGATTGTAAAGATTTCTTTACATTATTGTTTTACATCGGTTTAAATATGATCTAAAACTTATGGTTGACGATGGTTTTTGATGTTTGATTATACACGTTATATACCACTAGCGTGGTATAAGCACAGAATAGGCATAAGTGTGGAAGATTACTTCCGATAAATTGTCGTAATTTTTGCACTTTATAAAAACTAGCGACCCGCTCCGGTTTCGCACGGGTGGCAAAAACGTTTCCGTGGATTTCATACTGAACCCTAAACTTTGTGAAAATCCAATACAGCCTATGTTACTCACGAAGAATGTTGCACGAATGAAGTTTCTGAGCCTATTCATTACAAACATACAAATATTTTCTCTTCATAATATTAGTACCGAATATTCTCGTAGTAGAAGAATATACTCGTACAATAGCTATATAACACACATTCGTATGTGTATGTGTATATATGAATGTCATATTTTCTTTCCCATTTTATTTGGGGTCGGCCCTCCGTATCATGTTCCTCCAGGCAGCTCAGTCCTGGGTCGTCTCTTTGTTGACTTCGACTTCTTTAAGGTTCTTATTTACTATGGACATCTATGTGATTTGGGGTTTTCCTCGTCCTCGGGGTTTGGTCTACATGTCCAGCACTTTTCTGATCATGTGTCCGGGTGGTCGCCTCATTACGTGTCCGTACCACCTCAGACGGCTCTCCTGTACTTTGTCTTGGATAGGACTCACTTTGCAAGTGCCTCTTAAGTAAGTGTTTCTGACATGGTCCAGCCTAGTTACACCCACCTGAGCCCTGTTTTTATTTGAAAGGTGAGAATCTTTTTAAAAATCTTAAGTTTGTTTGATAGTAATCATTCCCGCGAGCGGATCCGTAGGCTTAGGCCAGTGTATATGTATTATTATAATGTTTAGTATCTATGTATAGATAGAATCGATTAAAATAGCTAGATATGTTAATTGATTAGATACTAATCCATATCACATGCAACTGTTGTTTATTTTTACAATTTCCTGTCTGACTAAATAATGAGAATACTATCTTGTTGATTTTTATTAAGATAATGATGTTCTTTTCATGTTCCGAATTACTGTTTCCGTAAAACGTGTATGTAACATTTCGCGCGGAAATCCCCTCGGATACCTCCCCGCCAGAGCCGGAAGGGGATGTTATGTCGGACTCGAACCGACTAAAACTGCACGCTGACTGAGGGTAGGGAGGGAGGTGAGGTGAGGAGGGAGGTGAGGTTGTCTTCAACATATCCCTCGCGCTCCGGCTGACCCAGGGCCATCTCTTACGGTGTGGAAAAAAAAGGAAAACAGCAGGGATAAAATAAAGTCAATAAATATTTATTATTATGATTACTTATATACTTTGTAGTGTAATTATTTAGTTCGATTGGTGTGAGCACCTATATAAAAAAATCTTGAATCACGATAACCATATATGCCAAATCAGAAAAAAATATTAATGACAACAATAAATATTGTTCAGCCGTGAATCAAAGATGGCTGCCATATATAGAGATCCAGTTTCTTAACGCTCGCCGAAAGATCATATCAACGTTAAATATACCGTACCCTTTCATTAGTGGAACATTAATTTAAGTCCTACCGAAAGGTACCAATATTTCATTTGTAATCTTACATATTATTGAAGTTCACTTTGTCTGTCTGTCCCCTTCTTCATCTGGGCACTAATCCCAATTACTAGAGATGCTTTAATTTCCAGCCCTGGGTCTACATTACTCTCTCATCGGTCCTTTTTTACCTGGGGAATGCGTTAGGCACCCATCTTGACTTATAGTCAATGCAATCCAAATACATTGCGCTTTATGCATCAATATTGTACAGAATCCTTGGTGCGAGAGTCTAACTCGCACTTGACCGCGCTTTTGCACATACTGGCGCCAGCGCCGGCCCGGCGGCGTCACCTCCTGCTATCGCCGTCACCGTCGCCGGGGTAGTAAGGTTCCCATTATCATAAATTTTTGTGTCTGGGAAGCTTGCAAAGGAAGCTGGCAAATTTGCATGTGTATTCTATATGAATTGTAGGCGTGTTCGTGTGTGAGTGCGCGGGCGGGTAGTATACCGGAGTCGACACCGGCGGGCGCAGTGGAAAAACGAAGCCCCGACGCCGTCGGTGCCGGTACAGGGTCACGCCAGTGACATACCGGTGCCGGACCGGTTAATGGAAAAACGCCCAGACATCAACGCAGGTGGAAACGCGGTCAACAGTTAGTTTATAATATTCCTGTAACACCATTAAATGATTAAAAACATTATTCATAAATGTCATTTTATATAATCAAAAGTTTCGGAACGCGGAAGATAACTCCGCTGGATGTAATTCCGAACTGGTTTAATGGAGCAAACATGACTATTATAAGGTCAAGCGTTTAAAGACGCTTTTATGGATTTGTATTAAGTGGATTTTCGTAATAAGGACATTTCTATTATCCTATTCCTGCTTATGGGATAAGATAAATATAGAAGCGAATTCACAATAAAGAAAAAAAAACTATTAAGTATCTAAAATCCTCCCTATGTATTCGATTTGTATAGTTAGCATACTTAATGCTATAAAACTTCTTCAAATATTTGAGCGGAGTTATCACCGTGTGGTATGAAAGGAACTTCATCCCACGCACGGTCAAACTGTGGAACGAACTCCCTGCCGTGGTTTTCCCAAGCGACTACAATATATTTCTTAACTAATTTCTTCGTTAATGGTTCTTCAAGAAGGGCATTAGAAGGTTTCTTCAGGGTAGGCAGCACGAGTGTAACGCCCCTGGTGTTGCATACGTCCATAGGCCTCGGTAACCACTTTCCATCAACTTGTCTGCCACCTAATTGGTATAAAAAAATATTAAAATGATTGTAAAATCATTAATTGGTTCCAATAGTTCGTAAGAACATCGGTGGATAACACCATCCACTTAAAGACGGATAAAAATAGAAGGGAGATTTTAATCACATCGGGAGTGTCTTGGTAGCCGAGTTGGTCAAGGCGTTCCCCCTGTAAGGGAAAGATCGCGGGTTCGAGTCCCACGCTAGAAGATTCATTTATTTTTCCCTATGTATTCGATTTAAGTATTATCCAAAAGTTATGTCTACTAAACTGTAAAATATACCTACTAGGATTAGGACTCATTACCTACTCAAGTCTGAGTAGCATCATAATAATTCACCTTCCCAATCAGACAAATTATTGTTATGTTTTTCGAACTCAGTTGTAAAAAATCAAAAAATACGCAACCAGGCTCCGATTGAAACTAAAAACCCATTTCCTTATAACTGAAAGTGAGGTACTTTCCGGATCTAACCGGTACCCATTTGATCTGCATGCTGAGAAGCTTAGATAAGTCCGCAACGGGGAATTCCTTTGACGTAGGGGACTTTAGGCCTTCCTGTTTATGCTTTCCTTGCATATAGCAAACGGCAACACTGAGTTCATTGGTATTTAGCTGAGTGACGACCTCTTTAGTGCAACGCAGAAAGTCTGATACGGATTGTATTGATTTACTCGTAAGTTGTTATAAAGTCAGCCTTGCAATCGAGAAGTCTCAGGTTTGAGTTGATGTCTAACACAATCAAAATGAACCTACTCCTATCACAACACAAGCGATTGGGTATTATCCTATAGTTAAAATAAATTATCTAACCCACCTTATTATGGCTTCTAATATTAAGAATGGTAAAAGCGCGGTAAAAATTGCGTCGGTTCTTATTTTATAGTTTTTACTAGCTTTTGCCCGCGGCTCCGCTCGTGTGGATGTTAGTTCCCGGCAATCATTCGAATTTTTATCAACGTACAAACCTTCCCTGGACTTCCACAAATAATTCAAGACCAGAATTAGCCAAATCGGTTCGTGCGTTCTGGAGTTATAGCGTCAGGAAGATAAACCCGACTTATTTTTATATAATAGATTTATTTTAATCATCCACCCAACCTCTATTAGGAACTGATTTTACTATTAAATTTTATGACGTCACTAAATCTTTTTTCTGTATGAAAAAAGATCGTCGTTTTGACGTTTAGTAATAAGTAACTTATTTGACTAGTCAGTAGAATCATAGGTAGAATACCCAATTTAACCCCCTGTATATTCTCGAAAGGACAGGCAGAGATATATTATGTTAATTGTGTCGACAGTTGATTAAACAAGAGTACATACAAATAATCACGCTTGTAGTTCCCCAGAGGGTAGGCAGAGGTGTATTAACACTCACAATTAAGTAAAGGGCCTGACAAAAGGGCCTCCACTGCTAACTATAGGTACTATAGTTAGCAGTGCTCAGCTCAAGGAGTTCAAATCCGCCAATGGTAGGTTATATCAAACCATTCTTCTCCATACCATATACCATCCATCCATTGGAATTTTTCGACGCCTGAACTCCCCCTTTTTCGACGTCTTATAAATTCTTATAAATTTTAGTTTATTAAGTAAGTTTTAATTTAATATTTAAGAAAAAAACCTTGTTTTCTCTGAACAAATAAATATAACAGATCCATACTAATATGCGAAAGTAACTCTGTCGGTCTGTATGTTACACTTTCACGCCTAAACCACAGAACTGATTTTTATTAAATTTGGTATAGGGGAAGATTGGACCTCGAAAAAAATCATAGACTATGTTTGGTCGCGATAACCGGGTTAGTGGCATTATCACCCAGTTGCGTTTTCCCCCGAATAATAATACAAGTTTATATAACAAAGGATTTGTTGCGTTTTTCCCCGAATATTGATAAGTGAGTATTTCGGTACAAAAAAAAACAAGTACAGGTGAAAAGAAAAAGTGTACATCCGCACGGGCGGAGCCGTGGATAAAAGCTAGAATTACATATATATTATTATTCTAAACATTCATAAGTGTTACTTTGTGACCTATATCTTTTGTTTTCTTCTCATAATTCAATTTCAGAACGCAACTCAAACGATAATGTCTATTTACACTGCTCCCCAGCAATTCTGCGAATCAAGACACGATAGTTCGAATGACATACTACACCGACGATCCGGGAAGACTCCCATTACTACAACGTTATCACCTATAAAAGATGTATATCATAAACCGTACAAAACAAAAAGCTACCTTAGTGTTAGATGCTAAGGTTGGTTTCAGCTTGCATTGTGTTGTGATGTAAGATAATTGTGTGCGAAGCGGGTTTTGATATTTGCATTGGGTGCAGTGACCTCTACTGATTATATTAGCATCTGGCACATAATGACTCATGGACAAATAGACGTATTTTTTCTTCGGATGAATGAAATTGTTCGTACGGATGTGTGAAGTATCACTTATACTAAGTACATAGATACTTAATTCTGTTATGGTTTTATATTACCGATTATAAAAAAGGTGGTTTTAGGTTGATAATATTTTTTTAGATTTATTTATTTTTATTTGAAGTAACTGTTAACCTTCTAATGACCTCACGACGCGTCGCCACTGGTCACTTCAATTTTTCTTTTAAATTTCTACATTCAAATTTTAAATTGAACGCTGGCGGCAAAGACCATTAATTAGTTTCAAAATATGTCCTCCTACCAGAAGAAAAATTAAAATATATATATCAATGAAATAAATAATATTTTTAATAAATTTTAAATCGAATACATGGGGAAAATTAATCTTCTCGGGCGGGACTCGAACCCGCGATTTTTCCAATATAATATTTTGGTGGCCAGCTATCTCAAATTAGACTAAACAAATGTGTATTCCAGATGCTTTTTTCGAGATCTCTTGTAATTACGATATTTACGATATCACGAGGTACATATTATACATATTTATCAATCACGTTTAGCACGCCTTTTGATACTAATAATACCCATATTCATAATTACTACGATAACAGCCCATCTTCAGACAAAATCTACACATAAATTTATCTATTGGAACTGTTTACAAAAATACATTTTCATATCATTCACGTTTTATTGCTTACTTTAGGTGCATGCAAACAGCATAATCTATGAGTCATATTTATTTTTGGAATTATTATGTTGATTTTCAAAATACTCATAATAGTTGAGTATTTGTAAAAAGTTCTGAGAAGTTACGGGATAAATATAATAGAGGAAAACGTAAGTCAGGTAGGCATTTAGTAGTAAATGACGGTTACCAGTAAATTCCCTAATCACAGACAGCTCCCAGTGCACTTGTCCGAGATGTTGCGTAGTAGTTATATTTATTAATAAATATTCTGGGAACTACATATTCCTGCATGCATTTAATTACACTGAGTAGGTATCATCTATAACCTCGGACTGAACAGTTGAATGATCTATCGCTTGTCAGTCTTAGAATGAAATAGATGCTGCCGACTATCTACTATTAGAAGAAAGAGTGTCATAAAAACCTTAGAAAATACGAAACCGGTCAGGTTTAGTAGACAAATATTGAGGATAGTATCGAGCGCGGCCCTGGGGGTGACGGGTGGAGCCTCCTGTCACCCCAGCAGAAACAGGCCATGGCGGCGTATCCCCTACTCGCCCCGGGTATGGGGATACCCTTGTCCCCCCCTCCTTTAGGAGGGCCAGACCGTAAGGGATGGCCCTGGGTCAGCCGAGGTGCGTGGGATATGTTGAAGACAACTTTACCTCCAGCCTAGTACTACGACCCACAGACAGCGTGCGGTTTTGGTTGGTTCGAGTCCGACATACTGCAACGTTATCACCTTCAATAAAAGACGTATATCATAGACCGTACAAAACAAAAAGCTACCTTGGCGTTTAAGACTAAGGTTGACGTGCGGTTTTGGTTGGTTCGAGTCCGACATAACCTCCGCCTCCGGCTTCGACGGGAGAGGTATCCACGGGGCACGAAAAAAAAACAGATAGTATCAGTGACTTTATCCATAATTATGCCACAAGTACCACCAAATACCATTAGACACCAATTTAAATAGAAAAAGTTTAAGGTCTTAAATGTGTCTACTTTCATGCAAAGAGGCCTTCACACCGGTGATCGGAGTCCAGAGACCGCTTTTTTCAGTCTAACTGCGCTGCGACTGAACTTCACAACCCCATGGCGCTATCAAGTATTTTATAGATTGGTAGAGCGGAGAGCTCCTGACTGAGGAAGATGATGAAGAAGTATAGATCAGTTCCAACTACCCGTAACGACTGATATAAATGTTCGTATAATAAATGGAACCGACGGTTTAACGTGCTCTACGAGGCACGGGATCTTTAACGTACAGTCAACGCCATAAGTTGATTAACACTAAAATATTTTGCAAATCTTTTTTATATTGGAATGCATCTGTCTATAGTAAATGTAGTGTTATGATTCCCAGAAAACAAACTTAATTTACATATTCAATGTTTTTTTCTTACAATTTTATGTAAGGTTTAGGGGCCACAGTGTTCAATAAATTAGAATTTGTTAAGCTACTTTTGTAGTTGACTGTACCTAGTAGTTAGGGAGGCCACACAGCTAAATATGTAGTTACTCGAGCGTCGCGGAAACCTATTGAAATTGGTAGGTCACATGATAGGAAGAATAATGGTGTATAAAGTTTACAGGTTTAGTGGTGAGGGAGGCATATACAAAGCATAATTATAAATAAATACATGTATCATCCATCTTAATTAAAGTTTTGTATTACTTTGGTCTTGTCTAATGTATTTCAGATATTATAGTTTGTTTAAGTCCAAAATAAACATGAAAAAGACCGCGTTCGAGTAAATAAAGACATATCTTTGCAAGTTTCCCACGCCCTAAGGTTCAGCTTTAATCGCGAGAATTTCAAAATGGACACTCGTTAGCTAGTAACTAACCTACATTATCTTAATCTGACGCATAGGTGTAAATTCGTAGAACAATTTTTTTTATTTTGCGCACCCACCGATATTGATAGCTGCCTACTGGCTGGAGGAATTAGTCAATATGTAACGAGCTTCCCCTAGCTTAATCTGACGCGCTCGAGTTACTACAGTATTTCCTTCTACGCCTCCCCTACTATAGTTTGTTGCCTATTATATTTTGGGTATACAGGTATAGGTCTTAGACCTATATCGCGAAATACCGGTTTGTAATCGCTTTCCATGAGTCGTCTGCTACCTCCAATCTTGTTGGTACCAACTTTCATGAACATCAATGACAGCCGATGATAGGATATTGTCATTATACGAGTACGTTACACGCATCTGATAATAATCGCTTCATTCAAACTGGTGTTCAGCGGAATCTAATCAGATTTATTATCTGTATGAACGATTTTTTTCATGAAACGCTTAGTCTTCGTGCTTACCTTTATTTGGTCACGTATTACCTGCATGATATACAATTTAACTGAAATGAGCATGACGAACCGCTAGCTACTAGTATTTAGACATCACCAAAGCTTTCGAGAAAGTTTGATACGGTTTGCTTGTTGTGACGCTTCTAGACTTCAATCTACCTATATAATTATGTAACTTAACTGCCAATTGCCTTCATAAACTTAGCAATTAAGCTCTCTCCAACGAGCCGACCTCATAGTGTTTGCAGATTGATGATGGCGTACCTCAGGGGTCTGTCTTGGTACCCACTCTTTTACATGTGCATATCAATTTCATGTCGTCTATTGGTAACAGACAATACAAAATGGATATTAATACTTTGTGTGTGTCACATCACCGATATACTTAAAATGGAAACTTTACTGAGCTTTACAGCGTCCTGTTTCGCATTTCTAAATAGGGCACTGACCGACTTCAATGTCAAAAAGTCACAGTTAAGTGCATTAATAGTCATAATATCTTAATTCCTTCCTCTTCTTACTCTTTGGGGTCTTAGAGTATACACAATCTATACTCTAAGTTTGGGGTACAAGGAACCCCATTGTCACTGCAGGAGAATAATTATATATTTCAAAAAAAAAATTGAGTCAAAAGTCTTTGAGGGTGACTTGAAGGGCGCGGTCAGACTTTTGATGTCAGACGACTCCTTCGCACAGCGGAATCCCGGTACAATGGTTGCTTTAGAACTCAAGCACCCAAGTCCTTCACGTCCACTCAATTTTCCTCCGGATCCAGGTTTAGAGTTCACTGCGGAGACTGTCACCGTAGAGGACGTGATTTCGGCTCTTGGGTCTTTTTATGCGGGTTCGGCGGCGGGCTTGGACGGGATCCGGCCGGGGCACCTTAAAGAGTTGACGTCTGTTTCTGCGGGGGAGAATGGTAAGCGTCTCCTGGGATGTTTGACCAAGTTAGTAAATTTTTTGCTTAGTGGTCGGGTGAACCCTATTGTGTGCCCGTATTTGTACGGGGCCTCCCTCTTTGCATTGGCCAAAAAAGATGGCGGCTTAAGACCAATCGCGGTCGGCAGTGTTTTTCGCCGGTTAACTGCCAAATTAGCTTGCCGCGCCGTCAAAGAGGAAATGGCCAAATACCTGCAACCGCACCAATTGGGTTTTGGGACACGCTTGGGATGCGAGGCCGCTGTCCACGCTACGCGGACGTTCGTAATGGACCCGAAGAACGAGGGTACCATATTGCTGAAGCTCGATATTCGCAACGCGTTCAACACCTTGGAGAGAGACATTTTGTTGAGCGAGGTCAAGGAAAAAATCCCTTCTCTATATCCTTTTCTTCATCAAGCGTACAAGCTCCCTTCCAACCTGTTCTTCGAAAATAATCTCATTCTGTCTAAAGTGGGAGCCCAACAGGGAGATCCACTTGGGCCCCTTGTGTTTAGCCTAGCTATTCATAAGGCGATCCGAGGTCTCAAATCTGCCTTTAACGTGTGGTACCTAGACGATGGCACAATCGGGGGCAAACCGGAAGACATTCTACAGGATCTGGAGGCCTTAATTCCAAGTTTAAAAGACCTGGGTCTGGAGGTGAACCCCTTGAAATGCGAATTTTTCCCCTGTGGTACTGAGGCTCGATCACACTATGCTCAATTAAATTCATTTCTTCCCGGCCTCAAGGAACTTTCTTCCTCTGACTTCAACCTTTTAGGTTCTCCAATTTTTCTATCAGCTGTTCCTGAGGCTATCACCACTCAAAAGCAACTTCTCCTTACCGCTCAAGAACGTTTGAAAGACCTTTCCGCGCACGTTGCGATTATCTTGCTGCGGATGTGCTTCGCTCCCCGAAGATCACTTATTTGTTGCGGACCACACCTACTTGGCTCTGTCCCGAGGAAGTTTCTTCCTTCGACGATGCATTGAAATCGGTGGTGGAGTCTGTCCTGAACGTTTCCCTGGATGGGACTCAGTGGAGTCAGGCGACTCAACCAATCCGATGTGGTGGTCTCGGGGTGCGTTGCACGCGGGATGTGGGCCTGCCAGCTTTTTTGGCGCATGGGGTTGCTAACCTCGTCACTAATATTCTGAATCCTAGTGGTGACGGGGGGATCATACCTTTTGTGTCGGATGCTGTGTTAGCTTGGTCGGCCCTCAATGCGGGCGCGTCAATCCCTGAACCAATGCATCTTCAGCGAGCGTGGGATGATGTGGGGGTGAAGCGGCTCCAAGTTCAATTATTAGAGGGGGCTACAGGGGCTGATAAGGCTAGACTGCGGGCTGTGTCACAGCCTGAATCAGGAGCGTGGTTACAGGCGTTACCTTCGCCTCACCTGGGTACCCTGCTTGACAAGGACTCTCTGCGGGTGGCGGTAGCTTTCCGCCTGGGCTGTAAGGTGTGTGAACCCCACATATGCACCTGCGGTTCCATGGTGGAAGCAGATGGCCATCACGCTCTGAGTTGTCGGCGGTGCACTGGGAGGTTTCCGCGACACCACGCTCTGAACGATATCATCCGCAGAGCCCTTGTATCGGCGAACGTCCCCTGCGTACTTGAGCCACCGGGTCTGAGTAGGTCTGATGGTAAGAGACCGGACGGGCTGACTTTGGTGCCATGGAAGAACGGCAAGTGCTTACTTTGGGACGCAACTTGCGTCAGCACTGTAGCCGCCAGCCACCTTAGTCGTACTGTCCACTCCCCGTCTGCCGCCGCGGAAGATGCCAGCTCAAGGAAGAGGCTTAAGTACGCCAGCATGGAGCCGCTGTACCACTTCGTACCGGTGGCGGTGGAGACCCTGGGGAGTTGGGGCAAGGAAGCTAAAGGCTTTATTAAGGAGATTGGACAGAGGCTCACCGAGGCGACTGGTGACTCTCGTTCCGGATCGTTCCTGGTGCAAAGGCTGGCCATCGCTATCCAGCGTGGCAACGCAGCAAGTCTGATGGGCACTTTTGCACCGGGAACGATCAGGGGCGGGTTGTTTGATTAGCACAGGTTAACTGTGTTATCTTATTTTGTTTTGACTCAATGTATACTTTTATACTTAAATAAATGACGATTTTCATGGATATTTACTGCAAACTAACGATAAAACTTAGACCTAAACCACAGAACAGATAATACTCGTAGTCAAAACTACCAAATAAATGAACTCATATAAATTCGAACAGTTTTTTCATTCAGGATTTCTTGAATGACTCTGCAGAGCAGGTACTTATTAGATGCTCTACCCAGATTACCACAGTGAGGGATTCATGCCATTCAGATGACGGCTCTTTTAGATGGCATGCGCTAAGCACGCGCCGTGATAACGCGTATCAACGAGTAGTACATGTATTTTATTAAAGTCATCCACTAGTTAACATGCGTTTAGCAACAACAACACTTTGCACAAAGTTCAACGCCCGTCATCTGCATCTATCTATACTATTATATAATTGTAAATTGGAAATATTTGATCGCGATGGATGCATAAGCTACTGAACGGATCTTGATGCGGTTTATTTATTAGAAAGGTCTTGATCAGACTTAAAACTTTGTTGGATTGCAATCAAAAAAACGAAAGATACAGGTTGCTATGGATCGCGGTCACGGGATCAGTATTTCTGTGACCCTGGTACATTTGCATGAAGTACAAGGCTCACAGAAATTTTATGGAACTTTATCTGGGTCACGGGACAAGGAGAAGTGTGTCCTAAACTTTTTTATTTCGAACTTAACGTGCACGAAGTCGTGGACAAAAGCTAGTGTATAAATATAATCTTACATTCCAAGTTGCGCTAAGCGGAGCGAGCTGTAGGTTCAAAGTAAACCTAATCCTACATCCCTAAACCTACATTTGGGTCTCGAGTCCCAGGCGCCATCACAGTGTTCCTCTCTGTACCACGCCATGGACCCGGCAACCGCACGGTGAATACATGGAATGCTGAGAACCTGATCTCTCTCATGGCCGTCAAGCAGGAGTTCATCATTTTAATATAGTTGGCATCTAATGGTTAAGTAAGAGCAGTAAAAAGAGAACTGGTAGTCTGTCAACAGGATAGTTTGGTAATAGAGAAATTTAAGAATAAACTATTCTCAAATTTCCGTAATCTTGGTGTTGAACCTCACAAGAGGTCATTCATTCCCTATCTTATAACCACTAGAAAACCTAATTTTAAATTTTATTATATTTTTTTAGGTATAGTTTAAAACCGACAGTTACTATGTAAGTTTCCTTACACTAAGAAGACAGAATTTCAGACAAGTCTCCAAGGTAAAATATAAGAAATCCACCTTGCGCTCCAGAAGCCTTGAATTCGAATCCCGCACATTAAACTACCCACGTAACTAACACAAGCAATAGGCTATTTGACTATTTTTTTTTTACTTTCGAAAAATGACCACTTGCTTTCAATATAATGAACTATAAAAGAGAAATTTTCTTAACACAAATAGTTTTTAAGATATTTGATTTTGAAAAATTCAATTTGTCGCGCCGCCCGAAAACGCTTCATACAAAATCGTACGAAACTGTGACGTCACGCTTCTATAGCGCGTAGTGCAAATTATGGAGTACAGAATATCGCATTTATCTCGGTCTACGTTGCGTTTACACGTATATAGTTCATAATCAAAGTTATTTAAAATGTAATGAGGAATCTAAAAAGTTATATATTTGAATTGAATTTTATTGTTTACATTTTGACTTTTTTTGGGAATTTCAACTATTGAAAAGTCATAGTTTCAGTTTAGATATGCAATATTTTATTTTGCAAGGCATATTTTTTCAGAATAAGCTATCATATTAAGCAGTATTGGGAAGAATCGGTGACTTAGTCAAATACCCTATTAAGCCTAGCTGGAAGGGTTAGGGGATAATATTCATTAAAAAAATAGCCAAAATAATTGGAAAGAAGGAGTAGCCTTGCGGTCCCGGGGTTCTAAGCTTTGGATTTGGAAGGTTCAGGTGAAGACGACACCTAAAAGGTAGCTAATAAGATCGAAATATTGCACCATTTGTACAGTCAACCCATCATAATAACGTACTTTATGACCGAGATAAACAATTTGGACTTTGAAAACAAAAAGATATAGTCTCGTCTGACACAAACATAATGCACTTGTCATAAGTGGTATTCATAAATAAATGAGTCCGCATAAAAATGTTTCATCACGATATTAGCATGTTGTTTGTTAGATCTAATCTGTATGTGACTAAATTTATCTGAAAATGACGTACGTTGTTTATCTGAAGCTATATTTAAACTTAGATAGGTACAGTGCTCTGAAAAGAGTTATAAACTCCAACTGAAATCGACTTCGTACCCTTACTACCTATCTTCTAATTTGTACCCTCGATTTAAATTACACCCCTTTGGACTTTCTTCATAATAATATGATAAAATCATTGTATTGCTCTTTGTAGCGTGGCGGTGTGGTACATTCGACTGCTACATAGGGAGCGTGGGTTCGATCCTTTCTCTGTGCAAATATTTATATTTTTAATACCACTTAGGTGGCAGACAGGGCTCACCTGATGGAAAGTGGTTACCGTGGATGTAAAGATGCATGCTACATCAGGGGCCTGAAGAAACCTTCTAATGCCCTTCTTGAAGAATCCGATATTGTAGTCGATGTATGCACCCCGAGGAGGGCCAGACCGTAAGAGGTGGCCATGGGTCATCCGGGTGCAAGGGATATGTCGATGACAACCTCACCTATATAGGCCGGCCTAGCACCACGAACCACAGTCAGCGTGCGGTTTTAGTCGGTTCGAGTCCGACATAACCTCACCTTCCGGCTCCGGCACGGGATTTCCGCACGAAAAAAAAACGTCGATGTAATGCACGAGGGTGTCCATTTACTTTTCTAGGTCTAGGTATTTCCATGTATCGGGGAGTACGATAAGCTGTCGGTCTCGCGGTTGTCATACGAACATCTGGGTCATTCGTTACGAATAGTTGGAGCTCTAAAAAGTCTAACAACAGAATTTCCATATCGCCAATTGGTTGCAGAGGTCAATGGCAATCGCTTCATGAAAAATATAGAAGTTCGGTCGGAAGTCTAACTGTGATGCGACTTCTTAAAGCTAAGAGAAAAAAATCGCATCACAGACTGAAGAGCCGAAAAACTGAGTTGGGAAAATCAAATCAAATCAAAATAAATTGATTTCAAGTAACAGAGACTCAAGGATTTAAATTCATAATTATCATTATTTCAAATATGCACACAAAATAAAGAACACAACTGTCATGAAGTCATATTTAAGTTCATTTTCATTATGTAATTAAGTCATTCATTCAAAAAGGCTCGAAGAAAGATGATGACTCAGGCTATTCATTTGAAGGTTGAAGAGTCCATAAAATCTACGATGCGTTGCGGTAATAGTAATAGTAATATTTATTTTTCTTCCACAAAGGCAGGTACACAAATCAATTTATATAATACTACCTTTTGCCCCGGCTCCGCCCGCGTGGATGTCGGTTCCCGGCAATTAAAAAAAAATTAAAATATATTCGAATTTTTCTCTACGTACAAATCTTCCCTGGACTTCGAATAATTCAAGACCAAAATTAGCCAAATCGATAAAGGCGTTGTTGAGTTATAACATTACAACGAAAAGTGGCATCCTTTGTGGGAGACTGGTATCTGCAGTAGGAAAACCTGTCACACAGATTACCAGGCCGTGTAAACCTGATCAAACGGAGAAGGAATAAGAAAACCACAGGCTCCATATTGAAGTCGCAGATACAACCAAGAACAACGCTAAGATGCAGGTGATAAGGAATAGAAATATTTCCACTACTGACAGTTAGCAACTCCTTTATGAAGCTGTAATGACATAGCATAAAGATAAGGTTATATTTAATAGGATAGAGACAATTTTGCTTAAGCTTTGACCGGGAATTCTTCTACGCTAACTGACTCACATTTAACATTTGCAAAAGAATGTAAGGACTATTATTTCAGTAATATCATGTACTTAAGCGGTTTCCTTGTTTGTTAATGCTGTCGTTTCATAAAAACCGGCTTCGGCACAAAACAACGATCAAGTAACAAAAAAATAAGTTAAAACGTATTTAATTTCTTTAGCTTGAATTAACATAATTTTGCATTTGTGTCAACGAACTTTAAATGAAAATAATCTTTTTTTCAATTAGCAGTTACTGTCCACTGCTGGAATTGACAGCCTCTGTGGTGTGGCGGTAGTGAATGCGACTGCTACGCAGGTGGCGCGGGTTCGATCCCCGCTCAGTACAAATATTTGTATGCATGAATATGGCTATTTGCATTGGTCTGGGTGTTTCTACGTATATTAAGTATGTTTATCCGCATTCTGGATTCCAGAACACGAGCTAGTTAAGCTTACCATGGGTCTAGATAGCGTTTTGTAGAATGTTGTGGAATATTAATATTTTTTATTTATTTATAATTAGCCCTCTCTGAATGTGGGCCATAGCTCCATTGATTTATATTGTTGCTCCATAATCATAGCTTCTAATCTTTAGCCTTCCGCATCCAGTCGGTACCAGCCACCTTCATCAGCCACCTTCGTCATTTCAGACCCAGCAAGAGAGGCGTGTACTAAAAAATAAAGTGAGTAATAGTACAAAATACAAAGCTTAGTTATTTTTTACGTGGATGAAAATAGCATCTGCGCTTACTTTTTTTATTTAAAAAGCATTTAAAGTTTTTAGTGTCAGAAATAGCGCAAGACGTTCTCCTTAATGATATACCATTACAAGATCTAGGCAGTACAGTCTTATCGCTTAAGTATTAATATAGATCTATGTTGCCGTCGGCGCCGATTTGGATTCAAAAGATTATTGATTTATACTTAGACCTAACCTATACGATACTATGCGATTGATACAATAGTTAATTACATTTCATTGCTGACCCTCGGGCAAAAAGTATACTTAACAATATTGAATCATCATGATTATTTATCCCTATTCGGGACTTCACGCTATAAAAACGTTTCGGGTGCGATGCTGCACCCGTGGTCACGAAACTTCGGCAAAAGTAAGTGAATTTTTTTATCGCGTGAAGTCCGAATAGATAAATAATCATGATGATTCAATATTGTTAAGTATACTTTTTGCCCGAGGGTCAACAATCAAATGTAATTAACTATTGTATCAATCGCATAGTATATACATACATAGTAATAACCATGAGTTTACACCACGATAGCTCAAAAATAACATTGAATAATCAGTCAGCCATACCGGGTTTGAGGGGAACGCTCCCGGAGCCGAAAAGCCCTAGTAAAAAAAAACACCATTAAAAAAAGCACGCGCTTGGCGCCAGTTCTTATTTTTTGCATTTTTTATGTTCTTTTTATGAAATTACCGTTTCATTTAGCTTTACTAACGCGATGGAGAGTAATTAATGCAAAAAAAAAAAAAATCGTAAATGCCATAGAAACATAAAGGTGCACTGAGTATTTCAGAGATTGAGATTAGATCGCGACTGAAATTTGTACAGATTGTTATTAGGAAAACGTGGCCCTCCAGGTGTTGACTGTTTCCGATATAAATTAAATCTCGTAAAAGATCTTGGTCCGTCGCCAAGGCTCGTCCACATAAGGTGCCCGATTCTTTCCATAACAGTACTATCTATATAGAATTATACACACGTCTGGCTGTATGTGACTCGGCTCATGTGACTCGAGGCTCGAGGCCGACGGCACGTGGTGTCTCACAATGGAAATAGAATGTCATGTGCCCCGTTTGTGTAAACTATGGTGTGTGGATATTTTTAAAGTGTTCATCATTGTCTATATATTATATGTATGCTATTATAAAATAGCTATAAATGCCTATAAATTACAAGAGATTAACGTAACGATCCTGAACCTATTTTTTTATTTCTTTCTCTTCGCGATAAACGCATAACTACAGAACGAATTTTGATGTTTGAATTGTTATTAGAAATGTATTTAACCAATAATCTGATTATTCGACATGGGTGGAGCCACGGACAATAGCTAGTAATATAAATAGTCTAGCTAGACTATAACTAATAACTTTAGTCCATACCTAGTTACATCCTCCTCTTACAGTCCCGGGTTCTTCAAGCGGGGCGTGAAAAGGCATCTATCAAGGCCGTCAAGTTAGGGACCACCATTTTACGTCCAATGGCACCGGGAATGGTGGTCTGTATCTTCTGGACTGCACTTCAGCTTTGTTGCCATCTAGCGGGGTGCAGTCAATTGACGGACTAAATATAAAAAAAAAACCGAAAGTATACATAGAGCTCAGGCTAAACCTTAGAGTATTTACACGACTATTGCTTCACTACATACTATAAAGCATAGTCGGTTACCGCGTCTCTCCGTCCATATCTATTAAAAAAATTCAAAATTCAAAGTATTTCAATTCAAAATTGTGTAGCACTACTACAGCTTTTTGACGTCAAATTCTGCTTAAAACTAAGTTTACCACAGACTTATCATACAGTTTTATCTATGCTTATATCTCCAAATTACGCTACAGATTTTGATGCGTTTCTTTTAATAAATAGAGTAATTCAAGAAGAAGGTTTATATGTATAATACATGCTTTTTATGGTAGAGGGTACAGCGCCAACCGTATTGGACTGGCGTCCGATAAGTAGGACCAATGCAAGGGGATAGTTTATGGCTTAAGCAACTGGCAACTATAAAAAATACTAAAGAAATTGTCATTAATTTGACAAAGTTTCTATCCTGTTCTAACTTATACACCTATCTCACATCATCCCATCATCATGTGTAAAGGATGGCTACATAAGTAAAAAAGAGATGCAAAATGCGATTAAATGACATTGTCCAGATATTTTGAACACTTTGTTTGATTAGATACCATTGAGTAGCGTGATTATGTATATGAATTTAGACACTCTGCTTACTTACATGTTTCTGGAAGACCGATTGTTAAGATAGTTTGACCACTCTGGATGCTTACAACTTTTTGAGTACACTAATTATCAATATAATATTGAAATTTTGGTTTTCAGATTATTTTGAGTACTCTACTCGTCAACATTTTTCTGATGCTGACTGTACAATCACCGACAGATGTTGTTGAACATTAACAAAACTAACGATTTGAATGAATTTTTTATAGCATTTATTATGCTAACTTTTAAGTTCGAAAAACATTGGAAAAATGAAATGCTCAGGTGCGACTCGAACTCACGACCTTCCCCTGTAAGGGAAAGGTCGTGACTGAGTTCGAGTCTCTCTTGAGCATTTCATTTTTCCAATGTTTTTTAAAACTAACGATTTTACTGTAAAAGTAATCAAATGAGGTGACAGCGAGAGTATAATGTTACATGCACTCCATATTGTCTAAAATACACAGGTAAACAGTTTTTCAATATTTTTGAATATTTTATCAGTACATGACATCATCTATCTCACTCTTAAATAGGTTGAATGACACGAGATCCAACCTTAGGGGCTGAGTTCTGACGCGCGAAAACTGTCACTATGACAGATAGTTGAACAGATAAAAACTTTCTATTGCACACCGAACCTGAGATAACAGAATTGGACGTCATCAATTTTATTCTTTTATCTAATAAATATATACAAGGTGATTTTACAGTTGTTTCGGAAAAATGAATTTGGACACAATTTCGATAACAAAATCATCTGGAAGTATTAATTTGGCGAAAGAAATATATATTTTTTTTATAATGTATAATATGGGAGTTCTAAAAGAATGTTTTTTTCTTTCGCCAAAGGCAGAGGTGCTAGCACCCACTTTTCGCCAGTTTATGTTTAGGTCCCAATGTAATAGGTAGCGAGCCTATTGCCATTTACCGGGCACTTATAAACCTGCGATAAATACACACATAACTTCGAAAAGCATCGAAAAGTCATTGGTGTGTGCCATTGTAAACCTGGGATCGAACCCGAGACCTCGTCTTATCAGTCCATTACCCATACCACTAGACACCGCGTAAAAATTTCATGTATATTTTACTTGGTTTACAATATGAATACGAGTAAATAGAAAGTCGAAGGATTTTACTTGGTGTACAATAAAGTGTATAATTAATGAAAGGTCGAAGGATCGATGGCCGTTGGAGCAAACGAATCCTAAAGTGGAGATCGCAAAAGGCAAACGGAAAGTAGGACGCCCTCCAGCAAGATGGACTGACGACCTGAAAAAGGTGGCAGGGACAGATCCGATGCGGAGGGTAGATTGGGAGCAATGGCGCACATTGGGAGAGGCAGCAGCGGACTTCTTCTTCTTCTTCATCGTAGCAGTTGTAGTTAGACAAGTTGTTGGACTTTTGGGGGCTCCAACTACCCGTAACGACTGCCATAGATGTTTGTATGGCAACTGGGACCGACGGCTTAACGTGCTTTCCGAGGCACGACCAGACCAATGCAAATATTCATGCATACAAATATTTACATTGAGCGGGGATTGAACCCGCGCCTCCTTCGTAGCGGTCGCGTTTACTATCGCTACGCCAGTATTAATAATAGTAGATAAATGATTAGATGAAGTCGTGTTGACACACCCTACTTGTAAGTACTCATATGTGTATTTATTTAAATTAAAACGCAATTTATCTTTATTGGTACGTCCACGTTTTGTCCTGTCAATGGCGCCTCCGCGCGCTATTTCCCTGTAAGAGGGGTGGATCCAAAAAGTGTTGTCTTGACATCATAGAGGTTGACATGCATGCCAATGGTCTCACTATCATGAATACCCTTAATCATGCGATATGGAAAAGTAACAGTCGAATGCGACCGTGACTAACGCTAGAATTATGATTCAATATTTGTCACTCAATCACGTTGAAACTGCTTAACGTATCTTACTGAAATTTGGTGAAGGGATAGGTTACAGTGTAAAATACACATATTTTATTCCTTGATTAGGTACCCGGCATTACCACGTGGATCCCGGCAGAGAAGAATTTGGGCCACCCCATCTCTTCCCATGCGGTGTCGTACAAGGCGACTAAGGGATGGCTGTTTAACATCAGACATAGCCTCAGATATAGGCTCGAGTCCACAATAAGAGTGCCCAGAATATTATGGCAATAGGCTCACCCCCTATTACATGGGACCGACTACAATTATTGGTGAAATGTGGGTGTTAATTCACCTCAGCCTAGCCCTCCTCATGTATGTGTATGTATGTTGAATATGTTCCTAAGGATTACAAGAACAGGATCTGTATTCTATCCTATCGGAGGTACGGACATCAGCTGGAAAGAAGATAAGATTGTTTATTTGGTGAACGAATTCCATACACTGATTGATAACAAGTGTGTTTATTAGGTTCTTGAAAACAACAACATCTTGATCTTCAAAACAGAGGTGTTTGTAACAGTAACTGTCATAGATAAACTACTTGAGTAAAACAATGTTTCCGCATCGTTACAATATAACGGTATGGTTCCGAAGGTGACTACATACGACAACTTCAGACGCACATAATTCATTGCAGTTTCTCAATGATATCCTTTATCTGTATGGAAGTAACAAGAAGTAATGTATATGGTACATGCGTCGGCAGTTGTCATGTGGCTTCGGAATCATACCTTTACGGTTTAGCAAGGCCAATGCGATTATCATTCAGGAAAACTGCTGTTTCTATGCGATGGCGTTGTTAGAGTATTACTTATTGATAATGTGAGTACTCGACATTAATCTAATAGTATTGTAATGAGGAAATATCTTTGTATTGAGTCATTAGTGCTGTTGCACACTAAGGACTTACATTGATCGGAAGTAGGTTTATCTTATCTTAAACTCTCGAAGAAAGGTTAAGTATTTTAAAACATCTACTGTAATATTTACGAAAGTAACTCTGTTTGTCAACGCTTTCACGCCTAAACCACTGAACCGACTTTGATGAAATTTGGTATAGGGGTAGATTAGACCATGAGAAAGGACATAGGATATGTTTGGTCGCGATAACCGACATCCATGCGGGCGGAGCCGCGGGCAAAGGCCAGTTAGGAATAAAGACAACGTAGATTCTGGAATCAAAATCAAAAATGGCAAAGTCAATATAAAATAAATATTAAATACTAGTTTAGCAAACAGACCATCGGTTCGAAACGCGGACCAGACCTGAGAAGACTCCGGCAAGAAACTCAGCGGGCATTTTTTTTGGTCTATTTACAAACAATTACTTAGTCTAATACTTATGGTCTAGATACAATGCTTTGCTTCAGTAGCATAGAGAACAGCTCATTTCCAAGCTTGTTTATCATCTAAATATTCTTGGATTTTATAATAGCCATTTATAATCCACATAGGGGAATAAATGAATCCATAAAACGAACAGCAGCATTATTTTATTTTAGTTTTTAATACTATCTTGAATACTATTGTTATTATAGTTATTATAGGAAAAGCGCGGGGCGTGACGGTGGCGCAGGCGCGCCAAATAACCAATCATAGATGATATTAAACTAATCACGCGCTGAAAGGGCTCCCATCATTGCTTGATCAGTCCTTTTAACGGTTATTTAATTGGCCAGTTAGTGTACTTGCTTGGCCAGTTAGTCAAATTTATCGTCTTGCTCTCCATGCGGTCAAATTCGGAGGGATATAGTAGGATATTCGAAAATTGCCAGTAGCCTTTCTTTGAGAACTCGTTCGTAGAATTACGCTCACGATAGCTAGAAAACAATGAAACATGCCGCAATGTGAATGAGCCATAAGTACTGTGAAAAGTTATCTTATGATATCGCTTGTCAAAATATCTGGCAGTGTAAGTCGCAAATAGTGCGGAAAAACAAATATTGGAGTGTGAAAACTGTCTTAGATAAAAGAGTATAGAAATTACGTCAATCGCTTTCAGATTGTGATACTTGAGTTTTGCCAACGTAAATATAAATAAGTATTTCATCTTAAAGATTTTCTTTGAACTGTTTTCTTTGTGAAGTTTTGGGTTTCAAGCTGCAAACTATTATTTTGATTTATAGAAATCATTGTTTGTTTATCTGTTCGCTTCTTTCAGCTATAGGTATAGGTCAATGTGAGGCGTAGATGATGAATTTATGTTGTGCTCCAAATATACTTATAAATATCACTCACCGCCAACCAAAACAATCAATCCCTACCGTGGAACCTGGATGCGAGAGCCCTTTCGATGCTATATCGGTATCGTAAGGAGGCGCGGGAGCAGGGACGGGAACCCGAGCCCGAAGAAATTCGGGCCGTGAGGTCTCAGCTCCACAGGGACATGGTAGCGTAATGGGAGCTACGACTTGGGCGACCAAGCGCAGGGCACGCCGTAATAGCGGCGGTAACACCCATCATGGAGGAATGGCTAGAGAGGCCACACGGCAGCCTCTCGTACCGGCTGACGCAGGTGATTACCGGACACGGGTGTTTCGGGAGTTACCTGTGTCGGATCCGGAAGGAGCCAACGTCCGAGTGAAATCACTGTGATGCGAGCGAGGACACAGAGCTGCACACGCTGACCGAGTGCCCGGCGTGGGACACGCCGAGGCGGGTCCTAGTGGCGGCTCTAGGGGTGGGAGTCCTCACACTCGTCACATTGCTCACAGCGATGGTACGATGCGCAAACGTTTGGGGTGCGGCCGCCTCCTTCTGCGAGCAAGTAATGCTCGAGAAGGAGGCGGCCGGTCGGGTCCGGACCAGACTCCGGGCCCGGGAAGCCCGTGCAGAGCGAAGGCGAACCGGACGTCGGAGGTCGCAGAACGACCTCCGTCCTCCATGAGCGCTGGCCTGGGGGTGACCGGTGGAGCCGCCTGTCACCCTAGCAGAAGCAGGCCGCGGCGGCGGCGCAAAGTGCGCCTCCCCGTAACCGGGGCTAGATGGGGACATTTTGGTCCCCACAACCCGAAGGGGGCCATCTCGAAAGAGATAGTCCTGGGTCTGTCGGGGTGCGAGAGATATGCTTTTGGCAATCTCACCTCCGGCAACCAAGGACCCAAGATGGCGTGCGTTTTAGTCGGTTCGAGTCCGACATAACCACCTCCACCGGCTCTGTGGGGGTGGTATCCGTGGGGATTTATCGCACGATAAAAAAAAACCAAAACAATCACCTTCATATTTATGATACTTATTTCGGATTATTACTTAATTATTCGGAATAATTAATTATAAATATCTTCAAATTCGGCATTCTGATGATCCTAATTATAAAAATTGGAATTTGTTTTAATGTAGATTTTCAAAAAATAGGACTATACGTCAGACATCTCACTTTAGAAAATTGTCTGTCATTCGAAATCGGAATTTTGCAATTCATGATAATTAAGTTTTTTCTCATTTTGGTCAAAAGTAGTTTCATAACGATATGTATAATAATATTCAAAGCCGTTGAGAGTGGTAGCAAGAGAACGTATTGTCGCTAGCACTTTTCTGAATTTGGCGTACGTGCGGTACAAAGTGTCGTACTGTTATTCTTAGAAACAAAGTTCATGAAATAGTGGGCGTGTCAGACACGCGGCGTATTTGTGACAATCTCTCTGTAACTGTGTGCGACTGACCTACCTCGACGAGTGATAAACATTATGATTGTAGTTATCTACGAAAGTACGTAGAATTCTCATACGTAAAAAATGGTATAGAAGTTGCTAGAAGTAAGCCTTTGGCTCGTCGAAAGCACGGGCGACAGGAGATATAAGAGCCATCTATACAAGGAATACAATAAAAGCGTCTATTTATAAATAGAAAATAACAGCTTTGTAGCAAATTTAATGACGATAGTACCTAATCGTATAAAAAAATCAATTTTAAAAAGTTTGTCAACACAGAAGACATAAATCGCACTTTGAAATTACGACACCAGCCTTCTTTAAAATAATACTAATATTATTATTTATTACCCTTCTGCAATATTATTAAAAGCATTTTCCTTGCTGACGTAACTTCATACAAATTTTGTATAAAATGAAGAAAGAAAATCAATAGGACGATCACTGAAGCAAAACTTTAATTATTTTTTATTTCTGTGATTGGGCTGAACCCCTATAGGACGAAACACTGAACTTGTTTTCTATTTGTGTGTTTTTGCTAATGTCTACAATTATGACGGGGCTTTCGTTGCTTACAGATAGCTACTCTAATTCTAGGGAATAAAAAGTTGGAGTTAGGGTTTCGCAAGTCAACGCGGAAAAAGTCGCGAGCACATCTAGTTTAAGTACACATAGGATGATTTTTATGCAATCGCGCCGCCCGCGCGCGCAGGCAACTCGGGCGTCGGAGGGCACTGACTGACCTCCGTCCCCCATGAGCGCGGGCCTGGGGGTGACGGGTGGAGCCGCCTGTCACCCCAGCAGAAGCAGGCCACGGCGGCGGTGTGCTGAATAGCGCGCCTCCCCATTCCGGGGGCGAGTTGGGGACACCGTTGTCCCCCCTCCTGAGGAGGGCCAGACCGTGAGGGATGGCCCTGGGTCAGCCGGGGTGCGAGGGATATGTCGATGACAACCTCACCTTCGGCCTAGCACCAAGACCCACAGTCGGCGTGCGGTTTTAGTCGGTTCGAGTCCGACATAACCTACCCTTCCGGCTCCGGCAGGGGGGGTATCCGAGGGGATTTCCGCACAGAAAAAAAAGAGAATGATTTTTATGCAATATTTTTTTTTATAAAGGACACGTCAATTTGACTTCACCTCGCCTGATGGTAAGCTAAAGGCAAAGTCTTGGAAAGAGGGTCACATATTAACAATGGTGGCACTCAGCTTGACGGCCGGGCAGTTGCCTTTTCACGCCTCGCTTAAAGGGCCCGGGACTGTAGGAAGATTTGTAAAAGGTTCTTGCGGAAATTAATAAGATTGGATAAGGAAATTGCACAACATTTACACACGCATAACATCTAGTATAACAATAACAAATAAACGCTATTGAAAACAAGGAAATATGGAAAATTAAATTACCGTCTGTCTTCTAACCGCTAAACTAACAATTAAAATTACATAAATATTATTCTGCTTACTATGGAATGTTACGTTCTCGTAGTATATACGACATGAATTCAGCGCACGCACCGTATGTCGTTTGTGATAATTTTCCCAGTCTTCCCAGACTTATAGTTCCACAATTGTTTTAAAACTTCTACTAAAACCAATAAATACGAATATGGCAGTTCAGCGGTACCTCTTCTTCCTCGTGTCAACGGCTCATCAAATCTATAAAATTTTCTCGGCCCAACACCTGGCCATGGTCCTACACATGTCCACGATAGTACAGGCTTCAATTTAATTCTTAATACGTATTTCGGTCGGATTATAGGGTTAATAATTGTGTTAGTAAATATTTATGCGTACAAATATTTGAACTGGGCGGGAATCGAAGCCACGACCTCTAACGAAGCAGTTAAACGCTTAAGCGTTACGCCACGGAGTGGTTTAAATACGTTATGCTTCGTATTTGTATCGATCAAATTAATAATCCTGTACTATAGACGATCTAAATGAAGCCACTGACAGCGCGATTAATGGTACATTCGACTGAACGCGAGTAAAGTTTATTCCTAGAATAAACAACCGATATGTAGCTGATATTGGCTGTTTATTCTAGGAATAAACTTTACTCGCGTTTGGTCAAACCGGCCCTAAGATGGCAGAATTCTATTCTCGAATAGATTAATCCATACTTCCATCCATACTAATATTATAAATGCGAAAGTAACTCTGTCTGTCTGTCTGTATGTTACGCTTTCACGCCTAAACCACTGCACCGATTTTGATGAAATTTGGTATAGGGGTACATTAGACCATGAGAAAGGACATAGGCTATGTTTGGTCGCGATAACCGACATTCACGCGGGCGAAGCCGCACGCAAAAGCTAGTTATGTATAAAAGCGAATCGTTGACACGAGAAGAAGAATCATTGATTCATTGGTTGAATGTTAGGAATAGTGTAAATAATAATGTGTTATAGCTTCAAAGTACTTCAATGTGTAATAGTCACGTAAACTTCCAACTTAATTTACTGTTTACTGACAATTTGATTGCAAGTCCTTATCGCAAATACAGTAGTCATAGAAATCACTAACTAAAGTCAATTAGCATCAATAAAATTGAACTTTACATTCGTTTAAATGGTTTTAGTGCGCCTATTTGCGACCGGTCGCACAAGAACTGCAATGTTTATAAATAGCCATGTGTTGTGGTACTTGTTTGGATATCCTATGGTATGTACAGTCAGGGAAAAAACTGCTGAATACTTTTTTTTAAAGAATATTAGAACCGAAACTCAGCTAAATTGCTTGTGCTAGGAGTGAGTTCACGTCGGTAGTGTAATTAATGTTGGAGAAGTGTTATTATTCTGTGGAGGATTATTTACGTGATCAGCTGTAATAGACAAATGTACTGACATTCAATGTAGAATTAGTTTATTGATGTTGACATGTACTATTTAAATTGTGATGATTCCCATTGACGTTGTATAACGAGTATTACATTATTACTAATTGTGTATCCCTTAACCTCTATATTATGGACATGTTATAAAATTTATAGTAGAATTAGTTTATTGTCATGTACTTTTGACCTTCTATTGACACCCACATTGACATTTTTATATTATTTTAATTTTGTATTTCCTTGACTTCTACAGACGTAAAATTGCATGCCGCAAGGCTAAATATAGTGTACCTAATTGTATGAACATAACATCTCATATACCTGTATTTGTAATTATATGAAGTAAATAAATGTCCAGGATTCGAACCCGGGACCTCTCAATCGTAGGGCCGACTCCTTAACCACTAAGCTACCGACTGGAGATACCCGTGATGAAAAAAATCGTGTTGGGTTCCAGTGGAGTAGATCGCCCTATCTCTCCTGGTGTCGTAAAAGGCGACGAAGGGATAGGGCTATTCTCCATCCGACAGTAAACATACAGTCCAAGATAAAGGGCCCGTTAGACGGCAATAGGCTCACCCCCTATTACGTCATGGAACCGAAAATCATAATTGGTGAAACGTGGTTGCGAATACACCTCTGCCTACCCCTTCGGGGATTTACAGAAGTGAGTATATGGATGGATGGATGGACACTGATATACATTGTTAAGAATTGACATGTATGCCTCTGATTTCCCTTTCGACTTTTGACTTTCGGAACTAAATACGAAATACATCGGGAAAAAGAAGAACTCAAGTGGGATTTGAACCCACGACCTTTCCCTTACAGGGGGAATGCTCTTCCAACTGAGCTTTTGAGTCTTTATTTGCAAGAACAGTGCAACCACATTATAATATGAATTACACAATTCACTCAAAATTCAGTTTTTGGGAAAGTCTCCGATACATACAACAATTACGGTGTACATAGCATTCACAAAAATATTAGAACATTGAGATAAACAATTCAATTAATATACAGCAGCAATAATAAATTTTCCCTTCTCTTTTTATCCGACTTTTTGGAGCTAAGTTAATCTCACCTTACACACTTGCTAATTTGCGGACGAGATTCAGAAGGTCACTTGGACTTGGACAGCGGACTGTCGCTTCCTTAAAAGCTGTATTACTTATTTTAGGACAGCTTATAAAGCCAAGGTTTGTCAAGATATTTTTGTCGCTAACTGTACATGTGATGATATTTTGATTTAATTAACGATTTAGGATGTGTGAGAACAATGAATTTAAATAAGTACCCTACTGTGGCTGATTAAATAAAATAAGATAGAAAATACGTCCCTACATGGCTATATAAACACATTACAATAGAAAATAATGTTTCAACATGATTTGTGTAATGTGTATATATGTTACCGGAAATGTATGAAATCAAGGAATTGTATACAAATCCTAGGAAATGTGTGTTAATACATAGAATTCCTGCCGTTCCACCGGAAATGTGTGAAATAAATGGGTTATTGTCTATATTTGCGGATGATTTTGTGGAAAATTTATATTTTTGAATGAATAAAAAAAAATAACCACGAAGATTAATGCGGGAGCGGAGCGGAGCGAAGCTAATCTTCTAACCTAATCTATCCAAGTTAAATTGCGTGGTGTGGACACTGCGCCCCGACCTGGATATATTATAGGTTAGAAGACTGAAGCGAAAGCGAGACTCCAGCATTAGCCTAAGTGGTTGCATTTTTTATAACCACCATCAATATTCTTTGATACCATTTCATACATTACCTGCTGCGCACTCGGCATTGTATAGAATGCCTAGGCACATGGGCCTAGGTAACATATATACAACTAGCTAACCCGGCGAACTCCGTACCGCGAATTTTTTCTCAGTCGCGTGGCATCCGATCGCATTCCGGCTGCACCCTCTACTATATTAAGCATATAAATTTAGATTTTTACATGATTTTCATTTTGATAAACCTTTTTCTTGAATTACTCTATCTATGAATGAATTTTTTATAGTTTTTATTATGCTAACTTTAAAGTTCGAAAAGCATTCCCTCTGTAAGGGAAAGGTCGTGATTCAAGTCTCACTTGAGCATTTCATTTTTTCCGATGTTTTTCGTACTCTATCTATTAAAAGAAGCCGCATCAAAATCTTTAACGTAGTTTTGAAGATATAAGCGTACATAGGGACGGACAGACGCGGAAAGCGACTTTGCTTTATACTGTGTAGTAATATATACGTATTTAGAAATCTAAGTATACTCGTATTTTAATCTAAGTACCTAATTCAAAAACCCCCGTCTCAAAAAACACCTCCAAAAAGTTGCAAATAAATGAATAAATTTTATTCAACGGTTGCCATGTCGGGGGACCTTAACTGGTTTTAAGCCCTCCTTTGAATCGTAAGGTCCCCCGACATGGCAACCGTTGAATAAAATTTATTCATTTATTTGCAACTTTTTGGAGGTGTTTTTTGTGACGGGGGTTTTTTAAATTTTTAATTTAATTTTTATTTTATACTTTTTAAATTGATCTACTAGTCAAGTTCTTTCATTTGATACCCGTATTGAGGGACTTATGAAGAAATACGTATTCCAACATGTTGTGGCGGTGGCCATCTTTCACCGATTTTTTTCAAATATGGCTAAGAACACTCCCGACTAATATACCTTTCAAACAAAAAAAAACTACATCCAAATCGGTTCATCCGTTTGGGTGCTACGATGCCACAGACAGACACACACACACACACACACAGACACACACACACACACACACACACACACACACACACACACACACACACACACACACACAGACACGTCAAACTTATAACACCCCGTCGTTTTTGCGTCGGGGGTTAAAAATGGTAACCTATTGAAATATCTAATTTCTGTTACCCGAATCTTAAAACCCCGAAAACGGTTAGTAGAACTTTTAAAAGACAGATGTAATGAATGACAGCTTTCTATAATTCCGCTTTTAATTTCCCAGATGAATCAATTTCCAGGTGCACTAAAACCAAATTTTCAAATAGTATTTTTGTGTTTCCCATATTGTCATATTCCAAATATAATGATAATAATCTCAGAATATTTCTTTTTGTTTCCCATCGTACCATTTTCTAAATAAACTATTACCAAATTTTCATAATCTTTTTAATTTGTTCCAGCTAAACTTTAAAAAGGTATTACAGTAAAACTCAGTAAATTTATACGATTCATTTATTAGGTACAGTAAGTTTAAAATAAAAAGTGCCAGTCAGAAAATTTATTATAATTTAAAAAAAATCTTGGTTTTATAAATCTGGATATTGTTTGTCTGGATATCAATTAACTGCATTTCAAAATTTGTGGTTTAATAATTCAGTTTTCGTGCATAGGTATGGATAACGGTCATCTGGATTTTGTGCATTTAGATTTCGTGTATCTGGGACTCGTTCGTCTGGATTAAAAAACATCGTACAAATGAATACATGAGCAAATGAAATTCGGAGTTGCGATTATATGGCAAATAAAACTTCGGAATTTGAAAAAACGGGATTATGAAAAAATGGCCAAACGTTTTCGGGATTATGATATTCGGAATATTAAAATTCGGGATTAAGATAGTTAACCTCTAAAAATACCTATAGCCCATGAAAAATGCCGCTCACCTATTGCGTGGGACAAAAAGTCATAACTGGCGATATGTGTTAATATACCTCTGCCTACCCCTTCAGGGAATTACAAGTGTAAGTGTATCTATGTACATATCTTTAAACCGCATTAAAATTTATCGAATTCTAAAGTTTCACCGAGTTCTAGAGAATTCATTACAAGCTACATTCGGGAAGGATTTAAATTGTACTATGTAATATATCTTAGAATATTTATTTTATTCATAGTATTGCCACAGTCTAACGTATAACTAGTAACTCATTATACTGTGTTACTCGTTATACTGTGGCATTACATTATGCATAAATGATTAATAACTGACCAGACCTTGCATATCTATGATCGAAGACAATAATTTACGATCAACTATAAACTTATTTACAGTTTACATAATTATCATACATTTTAACTGCCTAGTTGCGTTAACCTCTTCTTTGAATAGAACGTAATAAGTAATTGTAATATTTACATACATAAACTCACGCCTGCCGATTCCGGAAGGGGTAGGCAGAGGTGGATTATTTATGATTTTCAGTCACACATAATAAAGGGCATTGCCGTCACGCGGGCACTTTGGCATGGGATGTATGTTTATTGTCGGATGGATAATAGCCCTATCTCTTAGTCACCTTCTACGGCACCCACAGGAAGAAATGGGGTGGCCCTATTCTATTCTACCGGGAACCAATACAAAACTACAAAAAGAGTAAATCTGTCTGTCATGCTTTCACTCTTAAACCACATCTTAATGAAATTTGGTACCTTTTTTTTTTTTTTTCGTGCGGAAATCCCCTCGGATACCCCCCCTGCCGGAGCCGGAAGGGGAGGTTATGTCGGACTCAAACCGACTAAAACCGCACGCCGACTGTGGGTCTTGGTGCTAGGCCGGAGGTGAGGTTGTCAAAGACATATCCCTCGCACCCCGGCTGACCCAGGGCCATCCCTTACGGTCTGGCCCTCCTCAGGAGGGGGGACAACGGTGTCCCCAACTCGCCCCCGGAATGGGGAGGCGCACTATTCAGCGCGCCGCCGCCGTGGCCTGCTTCTGCTGGGGTGACAGGCGGCTCCACCCGTCACCCCCAGGCCCGCGCTCATGGGGGACGGAGGTCAGTCAGTGCCCTCCGACGCCCGAGTTGCCTGCGCGCGCGGGCGGCGCGATCCGCGAGTCTTTCTCGCTCGCGCTGCCAATGAAATTTCATACCAAGGTGGACTAGAGTTTCGGAAGGACGTAAGCTACTTTTATTGTGAGATGTTGCAGGGATTCAATTAAGGGATGATAATTTGAATGAAATATATTTTGAAGGTAACCTGATCAAAGGTACACAAATAGATTGGAGCTTGGGACAGAGGTGCGTCCTTAGCTTAGTGGTTAAGGAGTCGGCCTTACGATCAAGAGGTCCCGGGTTCGATCCTGGCCATTACACTACCGACGTGAACCCATTCGTAGCACAAGCAATTTAGCTTAGTTGGAGGGGTTAGAGGGAATATTAGTAACTTCGGTTCTAATACACTTTAAAAAAGAAATAAGACCATGTACCTATGTACATACTTACCAGTCAGCATCGGAAAGATGTTGACGAACAGAGTGCTCAAAATGATCTTAATTTCGTTTTTGACCCCCTTTCATTTAACCAATTGTTCTAATATTTGGTACACACCTTTAGTTCGGACAACTCATACTAATATTATAAATGCGAAAGTAACTCTGTCTGTCTGTCTGTATGTTACGCTTTCACGCCTTAACCACTGAACCGATTTTGATGAAATTTGGTATAGGGGTAGATTAGACCACGAGAAAGGACATAGGCTATGTTTGGTCGCGATAACCGACATCCACGCGGGCGGAGCCGCGGGCATAAGCTAGTACCATATAAATCAATAACACAATTTGATTTGCTCTTAATACGTGAGTTTTAAGACCATTTTGAGACATCGTGGGTAACAGCTAGTCCCTAGTAATATTCCAGAGGAGGGCCAGACCGTAAGGGATGGCCCTGGGTCAGCCGGGGTGCGAGGGATATGTCGAAGACAACCTCACCTCCGGCCTAGCACCACGACCCACAGTCGGCGTCGGTTCGAGTCCGACGTAACCTCGCCTTCCTGCTCCGGCAGGGGAGGTATCCGAGGGGATTTCCGCACAAAAAAAGGTATCTAGTAATATTAGTAATGAAATTTAACTAAAACCATCTTATATAATAATTATTAAGACAAAATGATGGAAGCGGTTAAGTCCCATACAAGGGTTTCCCAATCCACGGAAAATGTCTTCCCTGTTTGTCATTTCTGTCTGTGTCTTCAAGATTATATTGAATGGTTTACTACTACCTAGGCAAGCGTGTTCCACCGTCGACCACATCGTCACTTACCAATAGGTGAGATAGTGGACAGACGCGAGTCTATCAAGCAAAAAAAATCGATACTAATATTGTATTATATGAGAAAGTAATTCTGTCTGTCTGTCTGACCATTGAAACTATTTTGATGAAATTTGGTATAGAGGTAGATTAGACCTTGAGAAAGGGCATAGGCACATCGTCACTTACCAACAGGTGAGATACTAGACAGACGCGAGCCTATCAATCAACCAAAAAAAAATCATATTTAATATTTTAAATGCGAAAGTAGCTCTGTCTGTCTGTCTGTCCACTGAACCGATTTTGATGGGTATAAGGGGTAGATTAGACCTTGAGAAAGGACATAGGCTATGTTTGGTCGCCATTACCGATACCCACGGGGGCGGATCCGCGGGCGATTCCTAGTGTCTTAATATATCTTATCTCATCATCTGTGGGAATCCCGGTCGCGTCCATGTGGACTTTGCAAGAAGTTCATTCTCTATCTCTTTTTGCATCATTCCCGGTTGCATACGACAGATGAAAGCACCTCAGATCTCGGGGTCCACTTAACTCTCCCCTCTATCTGATTTGAAATAAGCAAAATGAAATCAATCATTGGGTTTTCCAAATGGTTTTTGCGTTTAATTTTGACCCCCAACTCCTCCGCTAAACTAAATTACTTGGTGTCTGGAGCGGGTACACGTGGTTCGGGTGCTTTGGGGTCCCACCAAGATCTTTTTTTTTATGGAATAGGGAGGCAAACGAGCAGACCTAAACCAACTTCACCTGCAAGCCCGTACACCTGCTGGAAACTGGACGAGGCTCTGGCGCTGGCTTTCCTCCCAAGTTTGGGGGATCAGACATCAGCCACCAAGGCCAAATAAATAATAATCTATAATATAAAAATGAATCGCTAAATGTGTTGGTAAGCGCATAACTCAACAACGCCCGGACCAATTTGGCAAATTCTTTTTGTTAAATGTTCGTTGAAGTTCAAGGATGGTTTTTTGGTGAGAAAATTTAGATTATTTGCCGAAAAAGCCCTAAAAACAACCCTTTTGTCAAGGAATAGGTAATTCTGTGAGCCTGGTACTTTTTGCATGGAATACTAGGCTCACAGAAATTTCAAGGAACGTATGCAGAACATTTTTTTTCCGGTTATAGGTTCCTATGAGTTGCGAGAATGGAATCAAGTTACACACGGGCGAAGCCGGGGGCATCAGCTAGTAATAAATAAATATTCCACAACATTCTACACAACACTATCCAGACCCATGGTAAGCTTAATTAAACTTGTGTTACGGAATCTAGAATGCGGATAAAAATACTTAGATACTTTTTTTTGTAAATATATGCATATTATACATAGAAACACCCAGACCAATGCAAATAGCCATATTCATGCATACAAATATTTGCATTGAGCGGGAATCGAACTCGCGCCTCCTGCGTGGCAGTCACGTGCACTACCGCCACGCCACAGAGGCTGTCAAAGCTGCCAAAACTACGCCAAATCAATTATTAGGATACGTGATGTAAGCGATCGCGCAAGGAATCGCAGCCGGGGTTCACGATTGTCGTCAGGCAGTGGTGCTATAAAAATGTTTTGATATTATTTAATGCACACTCGGTATCCACCCTACTCCAAATCTGCAGTGGAACTCTTGGACTGCAATTGATCACAACGATCATGTTTGAGAAACAGCAGAAGCATTCACAATACATATCTAAACGTTTCTACATGTTCAATTGCCCAAACATTAAATCAATATACTGATTAATGTCGTCATAAGACCACTTAGCCTTTAACAGCGTTGAGCTAGTGGCCTCAATTTGAGCTAAATCGAGATCAAATTCGCAAATGTGCGCGAGACGTGGCGGTAAGCACGTCCCGAATCAGTTCGGGGCAAGATTTAAGGTGAACACTCATTGGGTTAAGGTCGAATTGTATAGGATTTTACTGACGTACCTATCTTTGTTTTAGCGTTTACGCAATCTTAGCTCGAGTTTAATTGTATATGAGAAGCAAAATTGTAGTAAAAATCCTTCTAAACAACTTTTGGTTTTTTGTCAGCAAAAGTAGGTTTAAGAATTTTTATCGCGTAAAGTTCTAAATTTTCATTTAAAAAACCATGAATTTAAACCGCGATAGTTTAAAAATAACATAAACAACTTTTTAATTATCATTTTTCGACATTGACATGGTCATTTAAATTGATAATTTAATAAACACATTATTCAATAAACAAAAATTCGCTCTTAAATTGAAATTGGCGGGTAACGCAAGTAACATAACGAACCGAATACCATGCAAAAGTAGGCGTAAAATATCATTATCATCAACTCAACGAGTTCCGAGACACATAATTGTACCTAAATGAAATAATAAATAAATTCCCACTAATAATAGGAAACTGAATTAAAAACTGTACTTATCATTTATTTGAGTCATTCATCAACTCGCGGGCAATAAACTTGCGGGAAACCGCGAGTTGGCAACTTTCAATTTTTGATTATTTTCGTGTCGTCAACTCGCGCGATTGTCAAAAGTGACGTATTTGTGTACAGTCAGTTACGAAAACTTTGTAATAAATTTAATTAGTTAAAGAGTTTATTCTACATCAAAGATAGAAAGTTACTGATTCATTAAAATTTTAAGCTAAATAATTAATAATACATACCTGAATTAAAATGTAGTAAACTAGCTGACCCGGCTGAACTTCATACCGCCTATATTTTTCCGCCCGCGTAGCGTCCGATCCCGTTCCTGCTGCACCCTCTATTATATTAAGCATATATCTATATCCATACTAATATTATAAATGCGAAAGTAACTCTGTCTGTCTGTCTATCTGTCTGTCCGTCTGTATGTTACGCTTTCACGCCTAAACCACTGAATCGATTTTTATGAAATTTGGTATAAGGGTAGGTTAGAAAGGACATAGGCATGTTTGGTCGCGATAACCGACATCCACACGGGCGGAGCCGCGGGCTAAAGCTAGTAATGTATAATAAATCTTCCTTTTAAATCACTCTATCTATTAAAAAACAGCTTCAAAATCTGTTGCGTAGTTTTAAAGATTTAAGCATACATAGGGACGGATAGATATCGCAGTGACTTTGTTATCACTTTTTAAATCACTACAAGTATTGTAGTGATTTAAAATCTCACCAAATTTTTAAATCATTTTTTTATATCTCTTTGGTGGCAGACAAGCACATAGTCCACCTGATGGGAATTGGTAAATAATGGACGTGTGACATGACCCTGCAGGAACCTTCTAATGTCCTTCCTAAAGAACAATGGGTACTGTAACAATAGTTATTAATCATAGTTATTACTAATATCAATTTTCTTGTAGATCATTTATCTGTTGAACTAATTAATAAGCTAAATATAGATTGGATTTTGTCCAGTCTTTGCTCCTTGACGTCAATAAGTTAAGGACATTAGCACCGTAAAACATGTACTCTATAGATAAATCGGTAGTTTATAGACCATATAACCATGACTCCGTTTCTCTGAAAACAAAGTATTCTCGGGCAAACACAGCAATGTGGTAATTTTTTATTTCCGCAGATAATATTTAACCATTTTTGTATCACTTATTTTGATTTCATTGAAAATGGAATGAAATTAATGTAAAAAATACAAAACAGTATTCTTAATAGTATAAAAACATATCGACATCTTAGAGTTAATCCTAGTTGCACCCGAGATTCGTCATCCGGAGCCTGAACCGTTTACTTCTCCGTTTTGTTTGATTTCTACGTTTTTATAAGAGCTATTTTCGTTTGACATCCCAATTCAGGTCTTCCAACTAGCAGGGTGTGATTAATTTGGGTCCCAAAGACTCAACATCATTTCATTTACGACAACCGATTGATCGTATATGATTCTTCACTAAACAGAGCTTCTTTCGCTAAAAGATGTGGGTCCGGCCGTTATGCTCCCATTCCGGGTTGCCCCCGGCCGGTATGCTCCCACATAGAAAAATCTGTTATTCCGGTTTGCCCCCGGCCGTGTTGCCCCCGTTACAAAGATGTAACAAAACTCTTGAGCATGTCACTGCGCTAACTTTTTTGTTATTAACGTATTTATTGCTATAACTTATACCCATGGGAACCTATTCCCGGGATAACAAGTAACCTATATGTTATTCCAGACTCTAATCTACTCCTGTACCAATTTCAGCCGTTAGATCGTAATTGAATAACAAACATCCAAATATCTTCACCAACTTCTACATTTATAAAATTAGTAGGAAGTAGGATTGCAACACGGTTAACAAAACAATGTGTCAATCAATTACGAACTACCTTGAACTTACATTACTTGGAAAGTTACCAATATATCCACCTGTGGTATCCACTCTGTCATTTACGGCACCAAATACCACGTATCTACATAATAACATAACATAAACTCACGCCTGTATTCCCCAAAGAGGTAGGCAGAGGTGCTAGCACCCACATTTCGCCAGTTTATGTTTGGGTCCCAATGTAATAGGTGGCGAGCCTATTGCCATTAACCGGGCAGTACGTAGCCCACTTATGAACCTACGATAAATACACACATAACTTCGAAAAGCATCGAAAAGTCATTGGTGTGTGCCATGGTAAACCTGGGATCGAACCCGAGACCTCGTCTCAGCAGTCCATTACCCATACCACTAGACTACCGCAGATCCATTACCCATACCACATATCTAACCTTAAAATATTTTATCTTGTCTTGACATAACTGCCCATATCTATGTAAGTCATTTGTAAAGGTACGGTTTATTTTAGTTATAGTAAAGGAAAGATAAGGTATCTTCTTTTTAAGTAATAATCTATTAAAGATGTCCAAAGAATGTTAGAAGGTACCTGCTTTATCGGAGTTCTAGAAACTTCTCTTCGCCTAAGGATAAGCTGTAATTGAAGTCTTGAACTCAAGTGGTAATGGGCTGGCCACGTCTGTCGAAGGAGCTCTTCGTGGACAATGTTGTAAAAATAAATTAGTATCCACGAATAGTACCTACCAAAAATGTTGACAGGTGCTCTTCGTGGACATGGCTAGGTGCTATTCGCTTAGGTGCTATTCAGCTGGGTGCTCTAAATGGACTACATGAAGGACTGATGGCTTATGATGCGTAGAGATGTTGTTTTCTTGGCAGTATTTCACCGTCTGTACCATGGTGAAAGTTCTGATGAGCTCTTCCAATTAGTCCCACCCTCTCCTTTCCTTCAAAGAACAACACGTGCAGGGCTTAAAAGTCACCCGCATTCGGTGCAGAATACTTATTTCATCAAGAACCAATCGGTACGGTGAGTAATTCCTATGCCGCACCATTAAGACCTGGAATTCACTGCCAGCTCACGTGTTTCCTTCTTCCTACAGTCCCGGGTCCTTTAAGAGGGGCGTGAAAAGGCATCTAATGAGGTCGTCAAGCTGATTGCCGCCATTTTTAACATGCTACATGTTTATAATGGTGACTCTCTAAGACTTTGCCTCTAGCTTACCCTTATCTTATGGCTTACCGTTTTATAAAAAAAATTGCTTTAAAATTGTGATAAAATCCGTTCATTTGCTCGACTTTTGTGTCGCTCCGTTCCGCCATTTTTTTTTATCGTGCGCAAAACCCCCCGGAGCCGGTAGAGGCGGTTATGTGGGACTCGAACCGACCAAAACTCACGCCGTCTTGGGTCCTTGGTTGCCGGAGGTGAGATTGCCAAAAGCATATCTCTCGCACCCCGGTAGACCCAGGACCATCTCTTTCGAGATGGTCCCCTTCGGGTTGTGGGGACCTCGGTGTCCCCAACTAGCCCCGGATGCGGGGCTCCGCTCCGCCATCGCCACCGCTCCTCCGCTCACAGTATCACCGGTACCTACTGCCTCCAACAACATATATATATCTGTAAACACGGAAACTATTAATTTTTATCTTACCTACGTGACTAATAGCGTAGTCCACAAATGGATCATGCACTTACTGACTCAGAACTGCTATAATAATATCTAAGATATAGGTTCAACTCGGGTGTACAAGGTTGAAACTCGCGTACACTTAGATTAAGGTTGCGTCTCCACTGACTGCCAGAACAGAAGGCCTCCTAATTAAAACATGTTCAAACCGAGCTTATTAAATTCAGAATGGTAAAAATTGCGACGGTACTTATTTTTATTTTTTATTTATTTTTAATCATCCACCCAAGCTAGTAACTGATTTGACTATTAAATTTTATGACGTCACTAAATCTTTTTTCATACAAGTTACTTTATAACTTATCGTTATTTTATTTATTATTGGCATTTATAAGTTTCAGCTAGTCGTTTAATAATGAGAATTTCAAGTAAAAATTTATTAAAAATCTCTACAAATTCAAAATATAACAATATGATTATGGTTATTGCTCATTTTACAGTAAAATCATTCAACAACTCATGAAGTCATAAAGTCATAATTAATTTTATTCATGTTATTGCCATATTGCAATCATGAGTAATTATATACTCGTGATTACTTACAAAAAGAGGTATACCAACAGGAACAGACTTTAACGCTGGTTCTCTGGTGGTATAAAATATTTTATCACTCCAGTGACGCTATTAAAAAGTGATAAAAAACATATAAAGATAAGTGAAGAAAATAAAAACAGTTTTGCTATAACATTGTTTAATACTTTTTGCACTAAAATGTTTATTTACTAATGTACTAAGTATTTTGTTGTGCAACTTACTTATTTAAAGATTTGTACTTAGGTAGGTATAATATGTATGTATTCTCAAAATAATTATGTGAATAATAGGAACGTGCTTTAAAATTTCAGGGTTTCCTTCAATGCCCTGAGATTTTATCATTAGATCCCGCTCTTGGTGGCGACTTGGTGGCAATGGGACTCCTGGTAGACGTACGCTTTTACAACTATTATTTTTTAAATCGGTTCAAAATTTACGGAGAAATCGAAGCACATACAGATATAGTTTTACGTCGAATAAAATAACCTACTCCTTGTTTTAAGTCGGTTAACAAAGTGACTTTGTACAACTCCGGTCAAAGCTACATACCGAAAATAGTGTACAGTCATTGGTTAAATTTGATCGATGATCAACAGGGTACCAATAGATGTTCAATATAACTACAATTTGGCAATTTGTAGCCATACAGGCCGGGATTTGAACCCAGAACCACTCGATCGTAAGACCCAGTCTTTAATCACTTAACTACAGACGCTTTATTTTAAAAGTGACCAACATTGTGATGATGAAAAAGGTGGCTAAAAAAACTATCACATAAAACATAAACTGTAGTGAGATGATGCAAAATGCTGCTCATATTGTTTACATATCGATAACACGTGTCTCGTGCATTGCGATATCGAATAGCACTAACTGTCAGTTTCGACAGGCAATGCTTTATGATATCCTGACTATTTACGAGCCCTTCTCATTCGAAAGGGCAAATGGCACTCACTCTATACAAAGTGTACACATATACACATATAGCTGGGAATCCCCGAAAAAGTTTAAAAATGGAATGTCAATAACTAATGAGACCTTTATTTTCGTTCGGAAATCCCTTTCTTGGTTGAA